>VTFQ01000008.1:41261634-41806634 GCA_036281575.1 Ancherythroculter nigrocauda | reverse complement strand
GAAGCCAGGAGTTAAGCAAATTGTGTATACTAGGGCACAATCTCTTGTAATCTAAACTGCAGTGCTGGTAATATACTGCCTGTTTGATGAATAATGGCATTTTATATGATTGCAGTTTATTTATTTAGTTTACATGACTGTATGACTGCAGATCATTTTTATGACGGGATTTAGTGGGCTTAGGAGAGAGTTCATAAAACATTTAACAGATTAACAATAAATAATTTTCCTGGACTATAAATGAGAAAGATCCCAGCTCTGACCATTTGCCAACCATTTGCACAATAGTCTGCTTAAGTACAATTATTCTTCCTCATAAGTTAAGATAGTTTGCTGTTCTAATTTCCTTAATAACTGGTTTCCTGTTCTGTGGTCAACCAAACTTTTTTCACCTTTGGCCCTGTTTCACTGTGGTTTAAAACATGCACAAGGCATGCGCTTACAATGATGCATCATTTAGTATTACTTATGTCTTGCATATACAGTTTTTATATACAGTATTGTGCAAAAAGTCTTAGGAACATTATATGTTTAACATAAGATGGTTATTTATATTTTGTTTTAGCATGCCAGTAGATATTAATTTGCCAATATTGTAATAATCAATTTAGATTTTTCTCTGAACAAGGAAACCTACATCAGAAATCTGACTTCACATCAAAACAGAGTGTCTAATGTTGTCAAATATCCCCACCTGCTGTTCAACCCATACTTTTAATAACAATGTATAAAAATGATAAACTACTTATAACTACTCCCGTTGAACTGTTGTTGATCTGCATTGTATGTGTGATCCGAGCACAATAGAGGGTATGCATCAACGTCACTTTCCCGCCGAAAGCGTGCTCCCTCAGCTGGACTGAGTGGCAAAAGAACCTGCTGCGTGACTGGATTTAACAGGGGAAACTGCGAAAACGCGAGTAAAACTAACGAATTACACTAAAGGTTGGAATTGAAAGTGTTCCTTACAACTTGTCAAATAAACCTAATCCATGGATACTGACATGCAGCCTGGAGTCATGTTTCCTGACATTTATATGTGCCTGATTTTGACGGCGGGGAAATACATAAAGCAAATCTGCCTGTGAATATTTTATATAACTACAATATCGGTAGGTTTAAATCCGCGTAAACACTTATATCAATGTTATATCGTCATATTGTCCAGCCCTAAAACATATATAGTTTTATAGTATAGTTTTTGTCAGTGTTGTTTATTGAAAAACACCCAATTATGCAGAATATAAGATGGCAAATAATTAATTGATGAGCTGTCAAACTAATATACAATATATACGGTATGATTTTACCTCAAAATCCAACAATTTGACACAAAATGATAACTAAAACATGTTTCTCTGCCTGGAGTCGAGCCGTTTCTGAGAATTGCAGTGATCCATTTGCTTTTTTCCCTGTTGCTTTCTGCAGTTTTTAAATATATACCTCAGGGTTTGTGTCAAAGCTATTTGTACAGTCAATCACAAAGCTCGTTCCCGTTTTGGATGTGTTTTGTGTGTTTTTCGCATAGACTGTAAAAAAATATGGACGTAGTGTCCGTGACTTCACCCATAGAGTTCGGAACAGCAGTTTTGACACGTCACTCCCGGATAACTGAAAATGGGCAAAGAGGCGGGACTTAGTTGGAGCCCATGCGACTTGTTGCTGAAACCACGCCCGTCTACCATATCTATCTTAGATACTATCTAAAATATTAATAAAGATAACAATATCATTAGAAAGTACTAAAGGTTTACTGTCAATCTACGGTGTTTTTTTAAGATAACGTTATAGATGATCCAACACCAGTAGGCTAATTAATTTGTGTGGGGTGTGCAAATAACACACAAAAAAAAAAAAAAAAAATCAACTGGGACTTCATACCTTTAATGAAATAGAGATCACGAGATGAATCCAATCCGTTGCACTTGTATAACTCTCAAATGTTCTCTCAAACTAATGAGCACGTTTCCAAAGTATAATTTTTCAAAATAGTGCAGCAGTTTTAGTTATATCAAAGCAGTCGGAGTTGTATATGCTCCTGGTATTGTCATTGGCTAAAAGTTTTGTTCCTGAGATTTACTACAATGCCACGACGATCCAACAACATGTGTTCCGCATGCGAGCACATGTACACAGACTGACATCTGTCTCGAGTATGCAGCAAGCCATATATTGTATAAAATAATCCAGAAAAAAGGCACAAATACAGCTGAGATGCCAAATTCAGTGGCTGAAATTAGCTGCTGAGGTAACATGAGGGCTCACAGACAGCAGCGCGATCCACCTGTCACTCAAGTGACCACGCCCTTAATTATGCAGAACTTTAAGGCTTAATATAATTTAAACGGATGAGTTATAAAAAAAATTCACCCCCCTCAGAGTTGTCATGAAGGGCAAAATTAGCAGTATAGACCAAAACTCAATTTGAACCAGAGTGTAAACATGTTTTTTTCTGCTGTAAACTTGGCTGTTTTAACATTATGGTCAATGAGATTCTGCTCCCTTTTGCAGCCTGTCCCTAGCGGTCAGTCGATGAATCGCACTTTAAGTTACTTCCGTATTGGCTTCACGAGAAACTGGGGGAGGTTGCCGCTTGGTTTTTCACGATATTCATGCTGAAAACCAATGCTGCTGCTCAAGGGGCTCACACACCGGAAGCGAAGCTCAGCGCCTCAACACGTCTTTCAAATTCAAACGCATTGTTTTATATTTTTTCTGAGTCGTAGCTGGGCGCCGCGGACAGGCGCCGAATGACACCGCCGGTGTTCGTACACTCATAGAAAACAATGCGTTCGAATTTTAAAGACGTGGCGAGGCACTGAGCTTCACGTCCGGTGTGCGAGCCCCTTCAGTCTTTTGCCACTCAGTGGCTGTGACCGCAGTCGTAACGGTCGACGGTGATGTCACGTGCATACCCTCTATAGCAGCGGTTCCCAAACTTTTTTTCCTGCGCACCCCCTTCTATGTCCCAACCGGGTTGGCGCACCCCCAATCCCCACTTCAAAAAAAAAAAAAAAACGCAACAAAGCTTTGTTTTATCGCCATATAAAGACTCATGTTTAATCATGCGCAAATAACCAGAACACGCATGACAATAACCATCAACAAAGTTTCAATATAATGCAACAAAGCTACGCACAAGCTTCCACTTTTAAGAGGACGAGTGACAGACACAGGCTCAGTGACTACGTTTACATGGACAGCAGTAATCCGATATTAATACGATTAAGACAATACTCTGATTAAAAAAGGACCATGTAAACAGCGATGTTTTATTACCTTAATCCGACTAAAGTCATACTCAAAGTAACTAAACACAAATCGAATTAAGACAGGTGGAGTATTCCTATTTTAGTCGCATTATTGGAGTGCATTGTAGACATGTACACACCTTAATCACACTATTAACGTCATGTGGGAGTTTTCGGCACATTTTGCCACAGGACACATAATACACACACGGCAGTGGTCAACCGTTTTGATGGCAAACAAGAGAGCAAGCGTCAAGCAAGAAGCCACAAATCAAATTCCTCTCACCTCATCTCTCATCCAGTACCTCTGAGTTTGTCGCGGTGGCATGAATGAAAGTTGCCGAATTAAAGTACAGGAGGCTAGTCTGGGTAAACTCAGCCTGATCTGCCGGCGATTTGATTTCGCTCGGCAACTCAGTCTGGAAACCCGTACATTCATTTCTACTGCTCTCTGTGACACTTTTGCGGGAACCAATCACAGACTGGCTTATCCACCTTGCTCGCTATTGGAGGGTATAACACGATGACGATAGAGAAGCGTCGGCAAGCAGCTTTCAAACTCTATCTGATCTACCCGTTACTCCAAAATAACAATACACAATCACAGTGACACCGATTGAGTTAAGCATTTACCTTATCTGAGAGAAATGTAGCAGCGCGCTGATCCAACAGTCTCTTCATAGGAAGATTACAAACAGCGATTAATGACACACGACGATTCTCTGCTGTTATTTTGGTGGTTTGCTTCATGATGTGAGTACAGGACTCTTTTACTTCAATGTCCCTTGATGGTAGACAATATTTTTATTATTTGCTCTATATGTTTCGTCTCCCTGCTTCTTGAATCTCGCGCCACCTGAGCTGACTGGAATTCTTTTTGGTTGTCATGACAATGACGTAGTTTAGGGCGGCTATATTCCGCGTTCATTTACACTGAACCAGAACAGTATCAGAGTCGCCTTTTAAACTCTCGACGATGCTGAATGACTTCTTTAGTTAGCAAACAAATTGCTCGAGTGGGTATACCGATCACTTTCATGTTTTTTTGCACAACCTGCAAAAATCGCTCGATGCCATTGCTGCTTCTGCAAACCGCGGATCAATGCTGCAAACCAATACAAACTAACCCTGCGTCTCAATCAGCTCCCTAGTTCCCTAGGTTGTGAATCAGTATATCATGCAATTGAATGTGGCTGATTCCCTGATCAGTGCCCTGACTACTGAACTAGGGAGCTGATTGAGACACACGGTAAACCTGTGTGGAGTTTTCGCATTGCTCTGCAAAGTACGTCACCTGGATCGTTGATCTGATTCTGAAAGACTGTCCAATTGCGTGAATAATGCTCGTTGATCACGCCTCTTGTGCAGTAGGAAATACATAGCAAACTCCCCAGACCAATGTTCAATTTTAAATTGAGCTTGGTCTGGTGATAGTCAGACTAACAGGAGGCCTGTTGCTGGAGAATTTGTATCCACCGTTGTCTATTTACAGAGCCCCACACATGAGAGAAAATAGTAAAAAAATAGTAGCCTGGGCTAAATCGTGCGAACGATTTACTAATTTGTTCCCTTTGTATATGTACTAATTTGTTCCCTTTGTATTTGTATAAATCGAGGGAATTAGTAAATCATGCACACAATTTATTTATTTATTCTTGCATGTCATGTGCGGGCTCCGTATATATATTTGCACGTATTGCATGTCAAATAATTAACTGCACTTGAAGCTTTCGTAAGATTAAAAATGAAAACACCCAAAACTGTATATGGCACAAAAAGCACGGTTATTTTCAGCCGCGTAAAAAAACATTGCAGCAATAGGCTATGAATGAAACTAGTTGGCACGCATATAGCCTAGCCTGCAGTGCATAAAAGAAGAGCAGTGCGTAGAAGACAGCAGCTGAAGACAGAAGAAGCAGCTGAAGACAGAGCTGACAGAAGCAGCAGCTGAAGACAGAAGACGACAGCAGCTTCTTCAAAAATGTTTACTGTTCATGTTTTTTTATTGTATGGAAAAATCCCACTTAAAAAAAAACAGACTGTCATTACATTTTTCCTCTCGCGCACCCCCTGGTGGCAGCTCGCCCTGGTGGCAATCCCTGCTCCATAGAATAACAGTTTTGCATCCATGATTGAATATACAGTGTTTTATAATTTGCAATGATATTCATTAGAATTTTGTTGACTTCTTAGTTTACCTTTTGACTATATCCTCATCAAGCTTGACATGTGAGAATCCATTTTTATCCTCTTGTCTGTCGTCACTATGCAGCACTCTGAGTTTCACTAAACATAAGATTAGAAGATGCCCAACAACACCATTTACAGTGAGCAGAGTTCATTCACAAAGTCACTGATATTGATATTTGAAGCAATAAAGCAAACTGTGAGCATTACAGGATATGTATGTTTTTTACAAAAAAAAAAAAAAAATATATATATCTTTATAACTGAGGTGATGCGACATTAAAACACTCTTCGCTTGTCTCTGCTCTGCACTCAGATTTAAGTTTTTATTTTTTAAATTTATGCAAACAGCCAGGGGCGGCGCCAGCCGATTTGAGCCTAGCCCCGAATCTTTCAGGTTTGAGGTTTCTTAACAGTGCTGTCAAAATATCATTTTTCTAAACATATTTCTCTATTAAAATATGTTAAACAGTTCAATACCGCTTTTCTACTGTACTATCCATACATACAGCGTTACCGGTAGCGCTTTCTCTCTCTTCTCTCCAACAGCGCGTTCACGCACACCGCAGGTGTACAGAGTCATGCCTCCTGTCACTCACTCAGAACAGCGGCAGGCCTCGAGACTCTCTTTCGGTCCGGTTGAAGGGTTTTTGTTATGATATAACAGCTGATAATACAACTTTGGCACATTTGTCAGCTAAGCGTTCATTCAGTGTTTCCCATTCAACAGAAAGTGAGCATTCCCAGCTACCCACCCCCTCTCTACGCACCTACATTCAAAAACAGGAAACACTTACGTAAATACCTGCATCAACCAGCGCGTGACCAACATACAAGAAAAAAAATACAAAATAAAAGACATACATTTTCTGCAATTATATACCAGCCCCTGATTATTACACAATAAACCTGTAATAAATCGCCAACACAATCAAAATACAAACAATATAAACATGCACATTTCATAATTCATTGTTATACATTATTTCCTCTTTTTTTTTTTAACAACATACTTTAGAAAATATGAAATGTATATGCGTGCATGTGTATGAATGTCCAGAAAACTCAAAATGTTCATTTAGTTCATCCTTGAAGCAAAGTAAAGTTTATGTCCACGTCTAGTATAAGTCAGTAAAGTCAGTCGTCAGAAATTCAGTCAAGTCTAAGTCAAAAGTCAAGTCAAAGGGTAAGTTGAGAGCTCTCAAATGTCACCGTCATAGTTAGTCTTTAAATTCTTCAGCTTCAAGAATACGACAAATTTTGGTAATTGGCCTGATCAAACAAGTACTCAGTTTTAATCTTAACTTGCTGTGTGAATCCTTTTTTGTCCTCTATCGTGTGAACAATTTTGCCCATAATCCAGGAACTTCTAGGTGCATTATTGTCCACTACCAATACAACATCTCCCACCTGAAGGTTTCGTGTCTTTACCATCCACTTTTGGCGTTCTTGTAAAAGAGGTAGATATTCATCAATCCATCTTTTCCAAAATAGGTTAGCAAAATATTGAATTTGACGCCATCGTCGACGGGCATACAAATCATCCTTCTCGAATAATCCAGGTGGTAGTGCAAGCTCTTGTTTAAGAAGGAGAAGATGATTTGGTGTTAAAGTTTCCAAGTCGTTGGGATCTAAAGAAGATCTAGTTATAGGTCGATTGTTAAGAATGGATTCTACTTTACACAAGAATGTTTGAAGTCCCTCTTCATCCAGACTTTGGCCTCGAAGAATGGAATTCAGAATTTTCTTTATTGATCTGATGAGCCTTTCCCAGATCCCTCCATGGTGTGACCCGGTAGGAGGATTGAAAGTCCATTTTATCCTCTTTTGAAGAAGAACATTGTTGATCTGATTGTGATTCCAATTTTGTATCGCCTCCTGTAATTCACGCTCAGCCCCGACAAAGTTTGTTCCATTATCTGAACGTATTTCAGCCACTTGTCCTCGTCGAGCAATAAAACGTCTTAGTGCATGAATAAATGAGTCAGTGTCCAGTGATGTGATCATTTCAATGTGAACAGCTCTAATAGCCAAGCAGGTGAAAATGACTCCATAGCGCTTTAGGACTCCCACATGAGTAAAGGGTGGTTTGTCTGGTAAAACTCGATCTTGAGGCAAATCAGCCATCTGCTGATGTCCTGCAATTCCACTGAACCTTCTGCATACAACACATTTTGATATAATTCTTCTTATAGCTGCACTCGCTCCAGGGATCCAATATCGCTGTCGAAGTGTTGCTAACATGAAGTTCCGTCCACCATGTCCTATTTCTTCATGAATTTGTCGCAGAATCAAGTTAAAGATGTATAAGTCTTTAGCCAATATGATTGGGTGTTTTTAGTCTTCAGCATCAATGCTTTATCAAGACGTCCACCAACCCTGATGATATCAGACTGCAGAATTGGATTAAGACTATAGAGAGGACTATTTCGCTTGACTACTCCATTCTTTTTTAGACTTAATTCCTCAGAAAATCTTTTTCTTTGAGAAAGTCGGATGATTTCCATTTCAGCCTTGTCCAATTCTTCTAAAGAAAGCAAGTCTTTACACACAGCAGATTTGAACTTCTGCATTTCTTTATTAATAGTCATTCTTTGTTGATTTGGATCTAAACCAGGGCAAACAAGATCAGTCTGTAGTCGTTTCCTTTCCTTGCTAAGATCCATCAAGATTCCTTTTAGACGAAGGATCCATGCTACAGATTTCTTTAGTCGAATCCAAGAAGAGAAGTAATTGAAGAGACGTGACACAGAATCAGATTCTTCTTTGACTCCTACCATGTTTACCATAGCACTCCTTTTGATCTCAGGATCGTGAGACAAGACTCCATTCCTGCTGGTGGGATCCACTGGCCATTCTTCTTGTGGTTGTACTAGAAATGTGGGACCAGAAATCCACATCTCATTCTTCAAGAATGAATCTACTTTCACTCCTCTAGATGCCAGATCTGCTGGAATGCTTGAGGAATTCACGTACCTCCACTGTGATACATCAGAAGCCTTCAGAATTTCAGACACTCTGTTAGCCACAAAGCACTTAAATCTTGAGGTCTTATTTCAAAGGTATTTGAGTACTGAAGTGCTGTCAGTCCAAAAAATGGAATCCTGAAAGGGCATCTTGAGTTCTTTCATCCATATCCTGTCGATTCGACTAGCAAGCGTAGCAGCTGTAAGTTCCAAGCGAGGGATAGTAATGGGTCTCAATGGTGTAACTCTTGCCTTGCTTACTAGGAGTAGAATGTGCCAGTTTTTGGTTATTATGAAGCAGCAGATAGGATACCACACCATATCCTTGCTCGCTTGCATCTGAAAAATTATGCATTTGAGCAGATTTTACCTCTCCAAACCCATCAGGCTTCAAACATCTTCGAACCTTAAAACTATCCAAGCGATGCAAATCATCCAGCCAGTTCATCTAATGCTGAACATACACCGGAGGAATGACATTATCCCATCCTATTCCCTCTCTACACAGATCCTGCAGTATCCTCTTGGCAGACAGAATCACAGGTGACAAGAACCCAAGAGGATCATAAATAGAGCTTACCACTGAGAGAATGCCTCTCCTGGCAAGAGGTCTATCCTTGACTATCACCTTGAAATGAAAGGCATCCGATTCAGCACACCATTGCACTCCCAATACTCTTTCAAGAGGCAAAGTATCACTGTCCAAGTCCAAATCCTTTACCTTCTTCTCTCTGTCCTTTTCAGGTATAGCACACAATACAGCACGGCTGTTACTCATCCATTTTGTTAAATTAAATCCTCCATTAGCACATATATTAGTGAGATCCTTATACAGCTACACAGCGTCTGATTCAGAAGGTACAGAAACAAGGCAGTCATCCACATAGAAATTATTGAAAACAACATCAAGGCCCAATCCCAATTCTATTTTATACCCCTTCCCCTTCCCCTTACCCCTACGCCTACCCCTTCCCCTTCCCCTTGCCCCTTGAAACAGAGTGTCAAGGGGTAGGGCTGAAAATATTCCCCTAAGAAATGGGACACCACTACTAGACCGTTACACGTCATCATAAGTCGTCGCTAGCTCCTACGTCATAGATGCGCCGATGTTTATCACACACTTCTAAAGGCCAATTCACACCGCACCGACAACAGCCAACAAACTCGTCTGTTGGAGTTTGTTGGATCGGTGTGATACCCCTGTTGGCGTCTGTTGGAGTCGGTTTTCACCCGACTGAACATGTTTAATCGGCGTTTGTCGGGACGTGGAATGTCTGCGCGGTGTGAACAGTTTTCCAACAGACGGCAACAAACTCTGACGTAATCTGACCTGGCCACTAACCGTTGCCATGACGATGAGGCAAGTCCCCTGCAAAGACAGCTGTTTGATCGCGCCCGCGCCTCACACACACACACACAACAAAGCAGTGGAAACCTGACATCGCAGCTTGTTCATTATAAAAAATAAAATACTGTTAAAAAAAATAAAATATACAAAAGGTACAATAGTCCATAGTGCAATCCGTGCCATTCAGCAAGAGCAGCTGCTCCACTTCACCGAAAGAGAGAGGTAACGTTAACCACTATGAGAGCAACGCAGGTTTACCTTCAGTTTCGTTTTTAATAATTCGTTTTGGCTTGTTTAGCTACATGGTTGTATATGCTTATGGGTCTCGTTAATAAAAAGGGTCGCGCTAAAAAAAATGTTTGTTGGTGCGGTGTGAATTGGCCTTTTAAGATGCCATCGATAGCTGTAGTGATCTCTGTTGCTTGGGCGACAGCTATTTTTTTTGCATTTGTCTTCAGTTCTTCGCATAAGACAAAGGAGACGAGCCTGCGTGTTTCCTCAGGAGTCCCTGGTTGATACAGAACATACAATACTGATGAATAAGCACGCAAACTGAATGCACTTTTTGTTTATATCATGTAACATACACGTATTTATGGACATAACCACAACAAAACAATACATTAATCAGGCATGCGGCAAAAAGACAAGTTAGCTGCCACCGGATTTGAATTTATGTTGTCAAATCAACGCGGGTTTCAATAAAATATAAAAAAATATGTTGTGGAACTATCATAATGTAAAAAACATTAGCGAACTGTTTTCATAGCGATTTTAACAAATCTTTTTTCGGAGAACATAACCGTATACATGAACACAAGATTAAAGGCAACATAAAACAAGTGATTATTTATTACTAAAATACTGTTTACCGTAAGAAAATACTTATATTTATGGGTCTCTCTACTCGCTCGGTCGGCCATGTTGGAAATTTATCATACCCCTTCGTCCGAAGTGTGGTCCCGAAAAATCTTCGTTTGAAGGGCTACCTGGCCCTTCCCCCTACCCCTTCCCCCTACCCCTTCCCCTCCAACCAAATGAGAATTGGGACACCCCTACCCCTTCACGTGAACGCGCGAAACAAAGGGGAAGGGGAAAGGGGAAGGGGTAAGGGGTAGAATTGGGATTGGGCCCAAGTGTCTTGGAGTCAAACAGATCCTTTTGATCCATTGCACATTTCCTCAATGCAAAACTTGAGCAACTTGGTGATGATGTAGCTCCAAATAAATGCACCAACATTCTGTATTCCTCTAAATTGCCATTTACGTTACCTTCTGGCCACCACAGAAATCTCAAGAAATCACAATCTTCTGGGTGAACTCGGACCTGATGGAACATGGATTCGATGTCGGCCATCAGTGCGACAGATTCCAGTCTGAATCGGACGAGCACGCTCACTAATGAACTGGTTAAATCAGGGCCTTGCAGAAGCTTACCATTCAGTGATATACCCTGATAAGAAGCTCCACAATCAAACACCACCCCGATCTTGTGCTTTTTGGGATGATATACACCATGATGGGGTATAAACCAGGGACGTCCATCACATCTCTCCAGTTCAGCCACAGGCACTCTTTCTGCATAACCCTTATGAATGACGTCCTCCATAAAGGTGGTATACTCTGCATGAAAGGAAGAATTCACTTTAAACTTCCTTTGAAGAGTTAAAGCATGTTGTTCTGCAATTCTCCTGTTCCTAGGCATGACCACTTCAGCATATCTGAATGGTAGACCGATGTAATAATGACCATTAATCGATTTTGCTGAATGGGACATATAATCCATAAACTGCTGATCCTCCTTTGACATTCCTGTCTGTTCTTCATGAACAGTCTTGGGAAAATCAGCCTTAAATTGCTGCTTCCACAACTCCTCCAACTTCATTACTGCAATTCTGTTCACAGTCACAGGAGATGTGTCAGCAGAATCATCTCCATTTATAGTCACTCCTTTAAGTGGTCCGTTAACAGTCCATCCGAACATGGTCCTTACAGCATATGGGCCGTTATCCTGACTATGTATGATCTCCCAAGGCTCTAAAGCTTCTGGAACATTAGCTCCAATCAAAAGCTCAATTCCAGCATTAATTTTAGGCAAGCAAATATTACTCAAATGAGGCCAACATTCAAGATCTTTCTGTGAGGCAATGTTTGCTGTGGTCACAGGCATGGTCTCCTGTGTGTACACTTCAGGGAATGCACAATAAACTTCTTGATTCAACCCAGAAACCTCAAAGTCTTTCAGAACATAACTACCAACTGATTTATCTTGACTCATAGTTCTGAGAAAAATGTTAACTCTCTTTCCAGGGAGGTTGAGCTTGTTCATCAGACTTTCCGTACAGAAAGAAGCAGAGCTTCCAGAATCAAGAAAAGCATGTCATCACCACACTGTTACCCTTTTTTGACTTAACGCACACTGGAACGATAGATAATGCACAGTTGTCTTTGCTAGCCCCAGTAAGACCACTGGTTTGAAGAGAGACCATAGCACTGCCTACAGCTGACTTGGGGTGCTTTCACACTTGGTTCGATTGCCTGGACTGAACCCAAGTTCGATTGCTCCCCCCTCCCCCTGCCCCCACTGGACTGTGTTCACATTATATTATTTGGGTCCGACCCGCGGTTTGCGTCATCAAACCAGCAGCTGTTTACTCCGTTGCTTAGTAACGGCGGCGCAGGAGAAGGCGGCAAAATGCATAACGTTGCTCTCCTCACTGTCATATTTTTGTTTTTGAACCGTTGGTTTTGTTCATAACGACACTTGCCTCTATCTGCCGCGACTTTAGTACGGAAGGTGAGCATAAATAAGAAAGGCTACACTACAGCTCTCTGCTTGCAGCACGTCAGTCACGCTCGTTGGGAAAGTGAGTGAAACACACGCACAAACAAACATTTTTATCAAATAATACGGCATTAATAGCGGTTCACTTCTGCAATTTGGTACGTTTGCATTCATATCAGAAGTGAACCGGAGTTCACTTGAACCGCACCCCAGACCACCCTTTTTAAGCGGACTCGGGTACGGTTTGCGGGTGCGCACCCGAGTTCAGAAGACCGTGTTCACATCATCCAAACGTACCGAACTCTGACGTCAATCGAACCCGGGTGCGCACCAAAAGTGCTAATGTGAAAGCACCCTTAAATTCAGCCTTCTTCCTATCTGAAGTGTCTTCCTTTTCATAAGAATAAATGTGAAGAAGACTTGGGTGTTTGAGACTACATATGTTACAGATGCTTCTCTTTTTGCAGTCCCTGCTAATGTGTCCTGTATGCAAGCAGCCAAAGCAAATTCCTCTTGTCTTCAAGAAGTTCATCTTTTCACTATGACTTCTTCTGGTAAGCTTATTACAAACATCCAATGAGTGTTCACCACCACAGAAGAGACAGATTCTGTTATTTGTTATCTTACTGTGTTCTTTTAATTCAGGCATAGCAGTGATAGCGGTAGCAAAACTGCTTCTAGCTTTTGGCTGAATTGTTCTTATATTCATCTTCTTACCTCCAGTAGGTGTTACATCCTGAATATTACCAAACACAGGATCAGAAAGAATTTTTACTTGTCTCAATAAAGTCCACAATATCAGCAAAGGTGGTCTGATTATGGCGTCACTCCTTTAACTCATATGCAACAACTCTCCATTTGTCTTGTCTCCATGAGTTTATAAGGAAGCTTTGAGAGGATAACTTGCATATTAGTGGTGAGATTCAGCTCATTCATATAGTTAATATCTTGCATAGCGTTACAACAACTCCTTAGGAAAAGACCATACTCTTGTAGGGCCTTAGCATCTTCAGATCTTATAACTTTCCATGAAAGAGCCTTCTACATATATTATGCAGCTATTTTTACCTCATTGCCAAAATTCTCCTTAAGCAAAGCTTTAGCCCTTAGGTAACCTTGTGAAGGGGTCATGTGCTGGCAACTTCTAACAAGTTCTTTCGGCTGTCCTCGTGTACATTGCTCCAGGAAATGCAGACAATCCCCAGGGCTGTCTGCTTTCTTTTCCACCACCTCCTCAAATGAACGCATGAACTCATGAAAGCGAAATGGATCTCCATCAAAGTAAGGAATTTCTCTGGGTGGAAGTGAAGACAAGTTATGCTGTTTAACCAATAAAGTAGCTAATTCAGTTTGCTTACCAATGAACTGAAGCATGCTTGTGTGGCTCACATCATTTTGAAAACTTGATCCATGAACATTTCAATATTCTGACTATCCAAAAGAAGATGTATTAGGCAATTTAGATTGTGAAGGTTTTGTTTTAGATCTTGTTGATGGTTGTTGTACCAACTGGGATTGAGAATATGAAATCCTTTGTGTATTATCAACATGTGATGTACGAGATACAGGCAAGAACTCTGATGCCGTCGGCACACTAGCTGAAGGAACAAATGATTCCACGTCAGAATGAAGAGGTTGAGACAATTCTATTGAGAGATAAATGCGATTCTGAACACACATCTTGATAAACCTTTACTCTGGCCATTGACTCTGCTAATTTGGTTTCCAAGTCCAGTTTTTCCCTCCTTTTCCTCAGCTGTTCCTCTTGTTCCTCTAATTCATGTTTCTTTTGTAGCATTTGTTGAGAAGCCAATAAAGCAGCTAGTTCTGCCTCAGCCTTAAGACGAGTGGAAGAAATGGAAGATCGGCTTGATCCATGAGATGCCACTCCAGTAGATCTTTTACTGCTTATATTTGAAACACTGTCCATTGGTTGAATTTCATCTCCAGAATCCATTCCAGCTTGTAAATGTACATTAGAGAGCCGAGTATCGTGTGTTGTGGACAACTTCAACAGAGGGTGAAATCTCAGATGCACGAATCCCTTGAGATGTTGCATCTACTTCCATAGGCCTAGGCTCATGGGTATCAGAAGGAGCAATGCAGATATTTGATTTCCCAGTTTCAGTCATCCATTGTTCAACATCCTTCACAAAGCCATTACAGTGTTTAGAAATTGAGTCAAACCATTCATTTTGTTTAGTTTGTTCCTCCAGAGGTAGTAGAGGCAGTACACTTTTATGTAGTACAAATGCATCATCCATCAGCAATTTCAGTTTTCAACATTAAACACATGTGAGATGCATTGTCATCGCATTTCATCAACTCTTACATTGACACAATCATATTCTTCACTTTATTCACTTTACTCTTGCGATCCTTTTGTAAGGATTCAATTTTTTGCCAGCAGGGCTTTTGCCGTGGCCTATGCTCTTGTTTGCCGCTATCAGCAGCGTGCTCCATATCCTCAGAGTTCATTCTCAAACTCACGCGAACTTCAAACAGCGCTGTATTCAGCGCACACAGAGCCAAACCATCAATGAACGTAGCGAGGCAGCACACAAGAGCCCATTAATGAAACCAAGAGCAACACAGACCGCATCCAACCCAGATAGCAACAGACTCCGGGGCGGATCCGCCTTCAAGTCGCCAGCTCCGCTGTACGCTCAGATTCAATTCGGCAACGCGCACAGAATATGCCCCGCCTCCGCACAGCGCACTGTCAACTCGCGGACTCGTTACAGAAGCTGGGCGGATTCACTGACCGGACGCGCCTTTTTTCAACTGACGTCGTCGTCACTGAAACCTCCTTTACCGTGGAAAAGCTGGAGCCGGCAGGTCGGTGAACACTAAACACGGTAAGAATACTTAAAATATGCTTTATTTTTACAGCGGTATCCAGTAACATTACCATTCATTGCTTTGTTTGATGTTTTTAAAAATGACTGTTGCCAAGTTAGCTCTTCAGTGTCATTCGCGTTAACTTAGATTTGAGTGAAAAATTTGGCAAATAACCTTTTGAGTAAAACGCTATTTGGACAGAATTTCATATCTTTCTGGGAGGTGGGGTGATTTAATAAACTGTTCGGGTTACAGTCCAATCCTAAACGTAAATTTTCACCCCCAATAAATAGCAGGCGAGACAAGCTAATGTTAGGCCTAACGTTAGTTACCTGTTATATTTCACTGAACTTCTAGTTGTTTGAGTCTATTTTTTTTGTTAGTTTGTTTACATGAGGTGGAGAATAGACATAATGTTGTTTCAGATAATTATTTCACATCCTATTAATTCATAATTAATAAATTACCGTGTGTGTGTTGTCTGTTGGAGCTTACAGCTCAATCAAGTGCCACCAGTGTGTTTTTTGGAGTAACGTTATTTCTTCTTTCTATATCTGAGGAAAGTAAGATTAAAAACCGTTTTAAACTTGATTTAGCCAGCTCTTTTGTCAAATACTGATAGTGGTCCACAACTACAGCTTTTAACATGTAATAAATGTGCCGTTTTAAAAGATTCATACCTAATTGATGGGTTAAAGTTTAAAAACCCACTTGTATCAGTAAACTTTAGTTCTAGTATACTAGTTTGAGTCTATGTTTGTTTACATTTGATCTCCACCTCATGTAATGTTGTTTCAGATCACTATTACATACCATAGAGAGGAAGTGTCACTGCTCCCTATGGAGGCCTCACCGAGCCATCAGATTCAATCAAAATATCTTAATTTGTGTTCTGAAGATGAACGAAGGCCTTACGGGTGTAGAATGACATGAGGGTGAGTAATAAATTACATTATTTACATTTTTGGGTGAACTAACCCTTTAACTATAATAAATTGACAGGATTTTTGTTATATTTTATATTTATCCCTTGCAATTGTTGGGGGCTATGACACAAAACATGTCACATGGAACATCCTTTCCCGCATTCAACCAGATGGAGTCCAAGAAGTTCCTCCTGTGTAAGTAAATGTAATAAATATTGCCTGGCTAAAAAATTTAAGCACATTTATTTTTTTGCCAACACATAATTTTTTTGTGATGTTGTTCAAAATGTATGTAACGAGCGAGTTCATATTGGGACTATTTCAGACTGGTTCTGGTCGGCAGCACTGTGGAGTAGCGCAGTATCTGCATGACTCGTCATAGACATAGAGAGAAGTATCTCCGGCTATAATGTTCTTCCGCAAGACGCATGCAGTTCTGTTTATTAACCGCTAGAGCACCAAAAGTTACATAGTGTACCTATAAATGTCAGATTGTACACTTTTGTTTTTAAAGCAGTGGTTATGTGTATTCTTTCAAAAAAAACTGGTAGCTTCAATGTGAATTAATTTTTTTAATGAAAAACTGCTTGTGTATTACAGGTGCTGTGAGAAAGAGCCATGTATCACGTACCGCCACTGATGAAGACATTACAAAATGCACAATACGATGGTTCAGCCTGGCAGCTGATAGGGGAACCGTCCCACTGTGAGCACCCAACAGTAGAGTTTCAAAGTTTCATTGGCTACATTTACATGCACCAATTTTCGTCAATCCGAATGAATTGAATCTGTTTGCAGATCTGTTTACATGTACTATAAACATTGTAATCTGATTCAAATATCCATTTATATTTGTTTTATATACATTCCGATTAAAACTTTGACGTCATGTCAATCACACTTGCGGTAACCCGGGTTTCGTCAACAGAGTCAGAGATATTGTCAAATGCAGCAAATCTTGGCAATATTAAGAGGATTTAGTATTTCCAATTAATGTAGGCCTGTTACATACTACTTGTTTATTATTATTACTATTAGGTTAGGCTTCTTTCTTTTATTATCAAATTAATATTATAATAAATTTGCCCCACAATAATTTCATAGCGCATCACTGCATAACTGCCATGCTCTGAGGATAATATAACTTATAAGATTAGGCTATTAGCTATCATTGAAAATGATTTAAACTTTTTTTTAGGTCTTATACAATAAATTATAGGCTTATACTTAAAGTTATTAAGAGTGTCAATGAAAATTAAGCGCAGCTTTACTTCAAGCACCAACAACTTGTTTAACACAAAATACTATTATTTTCATTTGTTTCACTAGCCTATATGTACGGCCACAAGAGAAATAATTGAATTTAGATAGTTACACAGGCTACCGTTATCAACATTTTATGTTGAAATTCGTCTCTGAGAATATGCTTTGTTAATGCAGCCTCAGACAGCTCCGTCACTTTTTACATTCACTTTTTGTGGTGAATACTGACTGAGTTTGAGACTTTTTCATCAGCATAACTCTTGCACATTTGGATGTTTGTGATGAAGGGATACATACGCCACTGCCTGTTGGCATACATCTTTACAACTAAAGACATGCACATGAACTTTAAATGCGTGTCAGCAGTGCACTGCGCATGTGCCCCAGAGGCTTCTGAATACGATTGAGAAAGTAGTCGGATTCAAGCGTTTACATGGTTATTTTTTGCTGTTTTGATTAGAAAAGAAATAAACCACCCCTTCCAATCCAATTGAAATTTCATTCAGATCGATTAAGGTGTTTACATGAACGTTTTTCAATCCGATTGAGCCGTCAATCCGATTACAAATGGATTATTTGGGTGCATGTAAACATAGCCAATGTTAACTTCAGTGTTTTGAAGTGTTAATTTAAAATCGCAACAGTTACAATAAAATAAAGAAGGTACAAGTTTATTTTTAAATAAATGTTTTTATTGTTTTTATTTCTATTCAAAGAATCTTATGTTTCTATTCAAAGAATCTTCAAAAAAATTCCAGTTTCTACAAAAAAATGAAGCAGTTTACAACATTAAGAGTAAATATTTGAGCAACATTTTTTTAAGTGTTATTTTTCATTAAATAAAATGTTTTTGGTACAATTTATGGTTGCATTTCATTTTCTGTAATTCTATTCAATACCTATTAATGTACATAAATAAAACTATAAAAATAGTAATAGTAATTACATACTGTAAATATTTACAGACTATTTTTATAGTTTTATTGTAACTGGCGAAAAAGTTTTTAATGATTTCATCATGTTTATTAATATTAATAAAGGCAAACATTAAATATTCAAGCTTTTATATAGCAATCCAGTCTATCTGATGTTGGTCCATTAGATTTTAAATATTTCTGTGTAGCCAGCTTTGGCCAGAATACTATTTTGAGAGTGATCTGAAGGGTATCCAGACCAAATGAACCACATAAACGGGTCCAGATCGGATCCGCGGCGGATCAGCTGCTTCATAAACGGGTCCAGATCAGATCCGCGGCGGATCAGCTGCTTCATAAACGGGTCCAGATCGGATCCGCGGCGGATCAGCTGCTTCATAAACGGGTCCAGATCGGATCCGCGGCGGATGAACTACTTTATCGGCGGACACGGGGCGGGTCTGCACCGGATCTGAACTGGATCCACAATCCTTAACTGTTCCGGATCCGCTGCGCTGTGCAAGTGGACTCCGTTCCGGACCCGTTTTGCGGATCCGTTCCGGAGCTTGTGATACCTCCGGGGCGGATCCGTTGCGGAGTCAGTTTGCTATCTGGGAATCCAAAGCCAATCCAATCATAATCGCAATAAAATGCGTCTTCCACAACAGCAGCAATGCATAAAGTCACAATCCATTTAAACCGCTGACATACCTCATCTGCCGTTAGTATGTGCGTCGCGTCCCATTGATCCACTTCATGGAGCGCGTCCGCGACAACATGCGGTGTGCAGGTACAGCCATTTCCAAACTGCGTCCAGATAATCTTCAAACAGCCGATTTCTGTTGACTAAAGCCGGGGACACACCTAACGATTAGCTGTAACATTCTAAGACTGAACTGAACACACATACCAATTGTTTCCTTCGACTGGAGCCGATTTTAATCGTTGACAGTCGGAGAAGAACACAAACGTTTACGATTGAGACCGCTGCTAAGCAACACACTGTGCGCGGGATCTTGAAAATGGATGTAAACAAACAGCTGGCGCTCTTCATCTGCAGCTATATTTGTGCGGAAAATAACAAAAAAAGAGGAAAAACGCGCAGGATATGTGTGAGGTCCTGGCTGGTGAGGCAACATGGACTTTGTTCTCTACAGAGAGAATTTGAGGTGAGTAAACTTTGTTAAATTAATCTATTTTTAGGGCTTGCACTCCGGTGGTGTCGGCCGTTGTTAAGCAAGCTGCGATCCTCAATGAAGCTTGTTCGACTTGAAACGGCACTGTACAGACCATTAAATTACCACAGAAGTAACGTTATACTACCACAATGCGACCTCAAAGGGAACTTTCACTTTCGCGATCAAAGGGGCAGGGCTCTTTATATTCTCTCTGTATATATTGTATCATTAACTGTTAATTTTGCGTCCGTATCAGATAAATAATATATATACAAAACATGATTAAAAAAAAAAAAAAAGTCTAGTCATTATCTTTATCACTTGTTGCCCGGCCCCCTATTGGCTGGTGCCCCAGGACACTCGCCCAATCCCGTCTATGGATAATCCGGCCCTGTACGTTACCTGACACGACCAGCTTCTTTCCTCATCGCTTCTATTATGGTATTCCTTCGAAGATATGTTGTACAGACATTCGTACTCAACCAGTTTTTCTTCCATACCGGTTGTCCAATGTGTTTTTATGTTGCAAACGTTTTTTGACGCCATTTCGTCGCTTGTTTACAATCGCCTGACACAGTCTCCAAGGAACAGAGACGTCATTGGTCGCAAATATTATGCTGCCTTCACGTGCTCTCAGCGCTATTGTAAAGATGACTTTCCTTGAAAAAAATTGAACGCCCCCAGTTCGAAACTTGAATGTGATTTGCTCGTAATCACTACTTCAGAAGTGGGAATTATCAAATTTGTGAAGAATCTTTGTGAGGAGGACTGGCAATGACTGTTTCTAAAATTCTAAGACTAGAATCTTTAGACGCAGCACACTGCACGATTTTAAGCACCAACTGTAAACACCGACTGAACGCAACTGGCTCTGACTCGGCGCGATTGGACATGATCAGTCGTAAGTATCAAATTACATTCATAATCGGCCTTACAATCGTTAAATGTGTGCCCGGCTTAACATGTAGCGGCAACCTATAGCCGCTGAGAGGCTAAGCAGCCAGGACAAAACTGTGTGACGCGTTCATTTCCCATGCATTTAAAGCCAAGTACATTTATTGTTGTTTTGATGAAATATACTGTAGTCAATAAAAAGAACATACTTGAAACTGTAGACAGGTTGAGAATGGTTAAAAACGGTCAACAGAAAGTGAGCATTCCCAGCTACCCACCCCCTCTCTACGCACCTACATTCAAAAACAGGAAACACTTACGTAAATACCTGCATCAACCAGCCTGTGACCAACATACCCGGAAATACATACAAGAAAAAAAATACAAAATAAAAGACATACATTTTCTGCACTTACAAGAACTAAACTCTCTTTCATGTTGAGGTACAATGCTGTTTCTTTGGTCAATTTGCACACTGTACATGGGTTGAAGCTCCTAATTTTGAGCTTCCAAAATGTGCCCCAGATTGATGCATTTAATCTTAAAATGTACAAAATTTTCTTCAGGGGGAACATGCCCCCGGACCCCCCTAGAGGAGATATACCTAACAAACTTTTGCAAATTAAAGTGCCTAATCATGTACATTTTATGAACTTTACTCAAGAATACTATAAAAAAGCTTCTTTCATGTCAGTAAAGCTGTTAACAGAAAATTAAAATGTCATTGGAAAAATATAGATGTGGGCTAAGCCCCGAATGTTAACAATGTCTGGCTACGCCCCTGCAAACAGCATACATTTTCTTTATACAAACAGCAACTAAAAACTTACCAGTAACTTCTGCGTGCAGCATCTTCATCTGATCGCGTCTGATTGGTCAAATTGAATGTAGCTGCATTGAAAAAGACGCGCTGTTACACTTTGTATCAAAAATACGACTGGCATGGAAAGGTAAAGTTAATCAAATACAAATCTTACCTGGAGTCACAAAATAATAATAACGGGGTTCCAAAAGCCACGCGAAAGAAAAACTGAGATATTTCATGAAATCTCAGAGATTTATATCCCTTCGATGAAAGACGATTCACCAAAACGTTTCAAAAAGTAATCGCAAAAAAACAGTAAAGCATATGAATCGCGTGGTCTCTTCAAGTGTTCTAAAGTGACACGATCGCTCTAGTCTATATAATTTAACAGTTTAAATTTAGTCTTCTAATAAGATTCAAGGTACATAGGCTTCATATGCACAGCATATCTGGTAAACAGCTTCTCTCAGGTGAGAGGCTGCAGCTCATTATCATAAGAACCAATCAGAGCTGTTCAACGACCTTGGAACCAATCAGGTTTCGTCACGTGTGTTACACGTGTTTATTAAATTTAAACACAAATATATAGCGATTTTTTTAAGCATCTTTGGAAAATTGATTTATTGTGCATTTCAAATAATATGATATTGAAATCCTCGTGGGAATTCCAGTAGTACTCTATTACAATTAACATATCATGTAATGGACAACAGCCTTTTAAGTAGCATAAACTTTTACAAGTACAAATAAGTAAAACTGAACAACATATTCATTTTAAATATGCTTATGGCAATGGTTAATAATAGTTGACAAATGTTTATAATACATTAAGTTGGTACATTGTAAATGTTAAAATGTTTTTCAAAATATCTAAATTCTAAATATATAAATATTAAAATAGGCTATATTGCACATGGTTGCTACACATGGTTATTAAGTACATTTAAACCCACTTAAAGCTGAATCCTTTTGCTATTTTCTTAAAGTACATATAAAAAATACTTTAAGAGTAACATAACTATATGTTTTCTGTAAATACACTAACTTCAATAAAAATATACTTGTTTAGCATATTTTTTTAAAAATGTATCGAAGCATATATTTATTACCAATGTACTTCTAGTAAACTGTTTAGAAATGTATTAAAAAAATGCTTGTTTTCAGAATGTATGTTAAAACTGTAACTAAGCATATATTTATTACCAAAGTACTTCTAGTATACTGTTTAGAAATATATTAAAATGCAATTCAAAATATTTTTAATGCACTTTTAATAAGCATGTTGGGAATACAAATGTATTATTAACAACTTGAATTTCAAGTATATTTTTTAATACATTTAATACTAGGCCTATATGTCTTTTTCACCTGTTTACTTTTCATTTGTACTGTATTTTTTCATGAAAATTAGGGCTGTAACGATATGCGATATGAAACCGAAATCGCGATACGCAGGTCCACGAACCTGTATCGCGATGTGAGAAGGCAGAATCGCGACACACCCCTTCCAACTCCCAGAGTTATCCTTCCTGTCCAGATCCAATGCTACCACATTTTTAAATTACTATAAGTATTAGGGGTGTAACGATTTATCGTAGATGGTGTGTCTCAATCAGCTCTCTAGTTCAGTAAGTGTTTCGGGCACACATTGAATCTTGCAAGCAGGTTTAAACGTTTCTCATGTCAGTCTCTTGCATGGTCGCGTGAGAAAAGTCGTGGCTTTCTTTCACCGCAGTGCACAGCAACAGCTGTGCTCACAGAAAAGCAAAAGACGCTTGCGATGCTTTGCTTTAAGAAGTTCTGTGGGGCCGTTCACATGTTGCGTCTTTTCCGCGTGCAAGTCAGTTATTATTTTCAAATGTAGCCGCGCGGCAGGCGCGCTCATAATGGGATCGACGCGCATGCAATTCTCAACTTCTCAGAATGCCGCAAGCGCACCGCAGGTCGTGTGACAAGAATCAACCGATCAGCTATGGCCTTTCCGTAACAAAACATCAAAAGCTCAGCCGAACAGCTGATCATAGCTGTACATGGTGGTTTTTATATCTTATCTCCATCAATATATCTCGTAGTAAAACTAATGCAAGGGCTAGAAATCATTTATCCTTTGCAGAAACATCCTGATCCTCTTGGAGAGCTCAGTTCATGGTTGCATAGCAACGACCGACGCCACGGGAGCGCAAGCGCTTTGGAAAGAAGGAGAAGCGGTGCGGCCGCGCCTTCCACGCGTTTT
The DNA here is from genome assembly GCA_036281575.1 of Ancherythroculter nigrocauda. NCBI lineage: Eukaryota > Metazoa > Chordata > Actinopteri > Cypriniformes > Xenocyprididae > Ancherythroculter > Ancherythroculter nigrocauda. The sequence goes on along the minus strand of VTFQ01000008.1, from coordinate 41,783,044 downwards.
TAGACGCGATATGTGAACGGCCCCTATTCATAATTCTAAGTTCATGTTAAATTTAACATTTTTTTTTCAGTGACAGACAGCCCTATTCAACTGTTAATTTGAATACAGAAGGTTTTTATTAAAATTTTATATTTATTTATTTTATTGAAATGTGATCTTGTATGTACAACAAGGAAAATTATTGAAATTTGTTAATGTTTTTTTTAATAAATCTTGTTTGAATTTCAGTTTCATTTTGTTCAAAATATCGTGATACGTATCGTATCGTGAACTCCGTATCGAGATACGTATCGTATCGTGACCTGAGCGTATCGTTACACCCCTAATGAAAATCCATTAAAATTGAACTTAGTGACAGTAAAAATCCAGTAGAATTTTATGTAAAGCATTCATAGCACACTTTTAAGTAATGCACTTATAAAACACTGTTTGGTTTACTTTATCTGACTACACTTAAAATCATTTGAAGTGTTAGTTCTAATTGGTGCATTTATATTAAGTGTACTTAAGTACCACAGTTGGGAAAATGTACTTAAAACTAGAACATTAGTAATATATTGGTGATTGTCATTTAAACGTAGAATTACTATGTAAAAGTCTACTAAGATTGAAATTAATTTTAAAGCATTGAAAGCACACTTTTAAGAAATACACTAATAAAACTCCTCTGTATATTTTATTTCAATGCACTAATAAACTATTTAAATGTTAGTGCTAATTAGTGCATTTATATTAAGTGTACTTATGTACAACAGTTGGGAAAATGTACTTATGACTAGTACATTAATAATATATTTGTAATAAAATGAACTTCATTTAAACTTAGGATTACTACATAAAAGTCTACTAAGATTGAACTAATTTTTAAAGCATTCAAAGCACACTTTTAACAAATACACTAATAAAACTCCTATGTATATTCTTGAGGCAGTATACTTTATTTCAATGCACTAAAAATCAATTTAAGTAGTGCTGGTATTTAGTATACTTTTCCAAGTGCAGTGAAGTACTACTGAAGTACAAATATACTTTAAAAAAGTGTATTTATAGTGTATAACTTTGACACTTTTATTTAGCACCAAAATAAAGAATGTACTACAAATGTACTTGCTTGTATTTAAGTATTTTTTTAATGCACTCAAGTATACTTTTTTTTCACCTGGGACCGCATGTATGCGTTATTTTCAGTCTGGGTTATTTTCAGTCTTTCTTCTGTTGCTCCTTTATTTATTTTATTTCTCAAGTAATGCTGTGGACGGCACAACATTTGTGACAGACAATCACATATGTTCCATGGGGAATAAAGTCCCGGTTGTGTAATTACCAATCGCCTCGGTGAAGTCTGTCTAAATTCAAGTGAGCTATCCCTGTTTGCTCCGCAACCACCGTGTTACAATTGGCGCCTGAACATTTTATCTCTGGCTTTGGATTTATGGAGAGGTTTGCACGGATGCAGAACTGGTTTGTGACCTTGGTTTCTGTTTTATGACAATGGTGTGAAATTGAAAAATATAGTTTAAATTTTTACGTTGTGTTTTGTGGTCCTTTTTTACATAAAGAACAGTGAAGTACCTTTTACCCAAAGTCAGTGTTTTATTTTCAAATGTGCAAAAAATAGCTATAAGGTAATTTATATAAAAATTTAAATTTAAAATAAAATGTACAGCATATAAACTTTGTATAAGTACTGTAATATAACGTACAACTAAGTGTGACATATTTACTATGCTACAATATCTGTTTACACTTTTGCTACATAAAAATTATTAGTGTGTATACTGATTGGCAGATGCATCCAGTGCATGGTTGTGGCCCACTGAATATTTTAAAATGCAATTATCAACCTTGTGCTGGAAATGTGGCAGTAGATGTGGTGACAAATTCCGCATTCTGTGTTCCAAATTTTTTTGCAGTAAGCTGAGATGGCATCATTGGAGTTTTCCTGTGATGCCAACTTTTCCAGAGTTTTGCCAATGGTGCGCATCAAGTTAGTGGCTTCCTCACTGGAGGATTCGTCCTGCATCTTCCTGCGCTTCCCTGGAGGCTTTGGTTTTATGTAGGAGCTTTGCAAAGGGTCCTTTCTCATGGCTGTGGACTCAGCTCCACAGATGGTGGATTCAGCCAAGGGTGTACTTGGCCGTAGGTCAGCTTCACAAAAGCTGGGGTTTTCATGGGTGCCAGTCCAGGTGTCACTGTTGGTACCATCTGAGGGTGAACAGGAATCACTATCAGCCGCAGGTTCCTTAAAAAACATAAGATAAAAATGTGACAAATTAATGTAATGGCTGGATTTAATATGCAGAGTTACTTGTGAGTAGACCCTTTTGAAGAAGCATTGGCCACTTTACAAAAACCAAAATGTTTATTTTTATTCTGAAATTAAACACAATATATACTCAGCAAAAAAAGAAACGTCCCTTTTTTCAGGACTCTGCATTTCAACAATAATGTTGTAAAAATCCAAATAACTTTACAGATCTTCATTGTAAAGGGTTTAAACAATGTTTTCCATGCATGTTCAATTAACCATAATCAATTAATTAACATGCACCTCTGGAATGGTCGTTAAGACCTTAACAGCTTACAAAAAGTAGGCATTTAAGGTCACAGTTCTAAAAACGCAGGACACTAAAGAGACTTGTCTACCGACTGTGAAAAACACCCAAAGAAAGATGCCCAGGGTCCCTGCTCATCTGCGTGAACGTGCATTAGGCATGCTGCAGGGAGGCATGAGGACTGCTGATGTGGCTATAGGGCAATAAATTGCCATGTCCGCACTGTGAGACGCCTGAGACAGCGCTACAGGGAGACAGGAAGGACAGCTGATCAGCTGTTCATACAAATATTTACACATTAAGTTTACTGAAAGTAAAAACAGTTGAAAGTCAGAGGACGTTTCTTTTTTTGCTGAGTATATATAGAGAGAGATTTGTTTATTTACCGTGATTGTTAGATTTGAAGTGCTCTCCTTCCTTTTTGTGTGAGGCTCTAGAAACTGCAGGCGGTTCAGGATTGTGACAGTCCCCTGGGCTAGTTTTGCTTGTGGGGCGGGACTTATGAAGTACTCATTATCTGAAACACCTGCAGAGTAAGATATAAGAGTTTTTGGTCCTCTGATTTAGTCATCTTTCTGTTACCCTCTGTTTTCGTTAGTTCTGGGTTGTTTTGCTGTGATTATACGTTTGTTTTATGTTTTAGTTTAGTTTGGGGTTCTTAGGTTTGGCCGGCCTGTTTGGTATGTTTGTTAATTACTTTCATTACTTGTTTGCTGCCCTTAGTATTACTTTCAATGTTAATTATTATGATTTTGTAAGTTTAATTTTGTTAATAAATATTCTTTGATTCACTGTTGTTCTCGTTGCCTCCCTCATTTGTCGCGGCACTGAGCCGGCCGTGACAAATATGGGGGCTCGTCCGTCCATTGTAATTGAGAACACCGGTCTGTCTTTTGTCATTGTCTTTAACTCCGTGAGGGAGTGTTCCGCGTGTGCGGTTTAGTTTGTTTGGGAGGCTTCGAGTAACAATTGTTTGGGAAATAAATGTTTCGTTTGGAAAATAAGTTTTGGAAGCGCTTGAGTGCGTGCTGTTGGAAACTTTGGATGGTGTAAGTTAAACGAACTGAATACTGATTGAAGGTGTAACATAAGGTATACATTTATCAGTGTTTATTTCTGTATTTGGTTTGTTAATAATAATTTTGTCAATAATTTTGTTTGTTTGGTAATTTGTTTGAGGTAGTGGAAATGTAAATCATGACTTCCAATATTGAAGAGTTTATTCGTAGTCCGTCGGAAGATCTTTTGAATGATTATTCGAAAGATCAGTTATTAGCGCTCGCGAATCATTATAATGTGGGTCTTTCTGTTGCTGATAAACGGTTAAAAGAGAGTTTAAAATCGATTTTGATTTCTGCTTTGGTTGAACAAAATGTACTCCAAGCTGAGCAAACAAGGTCGACTGTTCAGGCTAGCAGAATGTCTTTGTCTTATGAGCAACAGAAGGATTTGCTTTTGATAGAAACACAGGAAAAAATCAAAGGAAAACATTGAACAGCAAAAAATAGAAGCAATGTATGAAATTGAAAAGAGGAAAATAGAGCTTGAGCGCTATAAATTGGACTTGATTAATGCAGGGAAATTTTCAAAAGAAGCCAGAAGATTGTCTGTTGAGGGAAATGAAGATGATCTGCGTGATTTTGATGTGGTTACGAATTTACGACTTGTGCCCAAATTTGACGAAAAGGATATTGATACCTTTTTTTTCTTTGTTTGAACGGGTAGCTGATACTAGAGGGTGGCCAGATTCAGCGCGTACCTTATTACTGCAGTGCGTCTTCACAGGAAGAGCTCAGGAAGTTTTGTTGTCTTTAAGTACTCAGGATTCGGGTAACTATGACTGTTACCCCTTTTCCACCAAGGCAGTTTAAGTGCTGGTTCGGAGCCAGAGCCTAGTTTCAAATCAGTTCTTTGTCTTTCGACACACAAAGCACCAGCTCCGAACCAGGAAAAGTGGTTTGTAAGTAGCACCAAAACGTTGCTGGGCTAGAAGTAAGAACCGCTTGTGTCAGGGGCTGGGGGCTTGTGACCGCCATTTTTGAAATAGCAGCTAATCGAGCTAATAGCAGCTCGATCGTAATCTCCGTCTATATACAAATTATGGCGAGCCGTGTTTGTATGCCGATGTAGGATCGCAAAGCCATGAGTATCAACAGTAGTGAGACATCCGTGATTGTTGATAGAAGGCTTGTTCGAGATGCATCAGAGCAGCGCGGACCAATTCGGCTGGTGCCGCGGATCTGCAGGAGCATTTTTAGAGCATACGACTCCTTGTGCTTTTGGATCGTTCTCGCGGAGCTTTGATGACATGCGCCAATCGCTATGCGAGAAGCCGACGCATCTCAAACGAGCCTGGTGTGTTTGTGTTTGGCGCTGTGGTGCTAGCTTTGCTGTGAAATATGAGACGTAACATATTGTGACAGTGACGTAACACCTGGCTCTGTGCTGGCTCTCTAGCCCGTGGAAAGGCAAACCGGTTCTTAGAAGGCTCGTCAGGTGAACCAACTCCGAACTGGCACTAGCACTAGCTCTGAACTAGCACCCGGTTCGTCTGGTGGAAAGGGGGTAAGAGTGAAATCGGCTGTTTTGAAAGCTTATGAATTGGTACCGGAAGCATATAGACAGCGATTTAGATGTTGGCAAAAATCTGAAAAACAAACACATGTGGAATTTGTGAGAGAAATTCAAACTCATTTTAATCGCTGGTGTACTGCTTCCGGTGTCAAGACTTTGAGTGATTTAGGAGACCTGGTAGTGTTGGAGCAGTTTAAGAATTCAGTGCCACCTCGTATAGCTACTTATGTAGCTGAGGTTAAAGCGAGGACAGCTTATGATGCTGCAGTTCTTGCTGATGAATTTGCTTTAATACACAGAAATCAGTTTAGGAAAAAAATGTTCAAAGAAAGTAGATGTGAACCTTATGAGTTTGCATATGATAAGAGTCGGAAAAATTCTGATTTCTCTAGAACAAAACTGTTTGGTTCCCCTTCTGATTTAGCAGATGTTTGCAATTATTGTCAGGGTAAAGGTCATTGGAAAAATGAATGTCCAATGCTTAAAGCTAAAGCTCAATATTCAGCAGAGAATAAGAAAATAAAAAATGCTGCTTTAGGAGCGAAGCCTGTTGGATTGGTAACGTCTCTTCAGTCATCCCTTGAACTGGCTGATGAAAGTCATTGTGTAACTCAGAAATCTAGTTTTTCCCCTTTTATTACAGAGAGTTATGTTTCACTTGCAGGCTCTAATGAGAGTAAACGAGTAAAAATCCTCAGAGACACAGGTGCAATGGAATTTCTGAAAATGCCCTCCCTTTTTCCAGTGAATCATATACTGGTAGTAATGTGTTGATTAGAGGAATAGGACTGAATGTAGTATCTGTTCCTCTACATAAAGTGTTGTTGGTTTCAGATTTGGTGCAGGGAGAGGTAACACTTGGTGTACGTCCCAGTTTACCAGTTGGGGGTGTGGATATTATTCTTGGAAATAATTTAGCTGGGGGTAGAGTCTGGTCAGCTGGTTTGCCAGCTTTGGTGGTGTCTCCTTCTTTGTCTGTTCCAGATGTCTTTGATGAAAGTGCCCTGAGTTTTCCAGAAGTGTTTGTTTCTTCGGTTGTGACTCGTGCTGGGAGTAAGTTGTTACTTGCAAGGACTGTGTTAAAAGCTTTAACGCAATTCATTGTTCTGTTTGGAATCCCTACAAACAGACCAAGGTTCGAATTTTACTTCAAAATTATTTGCTCAGATATTAAAACAATTACAAGTTAAACATCAGAAAGCCAGCGCTTATCATGCTCAAAGTCAGGGGGCGCTAGAACGCTTCCATCAAACTCTGAAGTCTTTGTTTAGATCATATGGCATACAAATGAAGGGTGACTGGGAAGAGGGTTTGCCCTGGCTTCTTATGGCTGCTAGAGAGGCTTCTCAGGAAAGCACAGGGTTTAGTCCAAATGAGCTTGTATTTGGGCATTCTGTGCATAGTCCAATGTCACTTTTGTCTGAGGATTTAAAGGGTGTTGACCCACCAAAAAAATTGTTGAATTATGTAAGTGATTTTCGCAGGAGATTGTATGAATCTTGTGAGCAGGCAAAAGTGAAGTTGGGGCATTCACAAGATAGAATGAAGCAGTTATTTGACAGATGAACAGAGGTTAGAATCTTTCAACCGGGTGATCAGGTACTTGCTCTAGTGCCAGTCGTGGGTTCTCCTTTTCAGGCAAAATTTGTAGGCCCCTATACAGTGTTAAGTCAAGTTTCAGATTTGAATTATTTAATTGAAACTCCTGATAGGGGGAAGAAGACGCGTGTTTGTCATGTGAATCTTTTGAAACCCTATTATTTACGTAATGTTGAGAATACTAATTCTGTTTTAACGTTGGAAAATCCAGAAGGATCCCAAGTGAAACCTGTGGTTTTGGATGGCGCAGGGGGAGAAACATCTCTAGGTGGTGTTCCTGAGGTGCCTGTTTCTGATGATGAGGGGTTGGATCCTGGTGAACCAGTTATGCAAGCCCGTTTAAAAAACACTGAAGCCCTTAGGAATTTGGGGGTGATGTTGAATCATCTCTCTGTTGTTCAACGTTCTGATATGCCTGCTCTAGTAAATGATTATGTGTTTCTCTTCCCAGATACTCCCACACAAACAACTTTATTCGAACATGATATCGATGTGGGGGACGCTACACCTGTTCGTCAACATTATTATAGGGTTCCTCTGGAGAAAAAACAACAGTTGGAAATGGAGATTGAATATTTGCTGGAAAATGATTTGGCTGAGCCTTCTTTTTCAAGTTGGGCGTCTCCGTGTATACTGGTTATAAAAGTTGATGGCTCTCTTCGATTTTGTACAGACTATAGGAAGGTAAATGCATTAACTAAACCGGACTCTTACCCTCTTCCACAAATTGAAGATTGCATTGATCAAGTTGGGTCTGCCACCTATGTTAGCAAATTTGATTTGCTAAAGGGTTATTGGCAGGTGCCGTTAACATCTAGAGCTCAAGAGATCTCTGCATTTATCTCTCTATCAGGCCTATTCTCCTATAAGGTAATGAGTTTTGGTCTACGAAATGCTCCAGCTACGTTCCAACGGTTAATGAACAGAGTTATTGCAGGGTTGAAGGGTTGTGCAGTTTACTTAGACGATGTAGTCGTCTATAGTGACACTTGGTCAGAACATCTATGTCGAATCAGAGCTTTGTTTGATCGTCTTGCGGTGGCTAATCTTACTGTAAATTTGAGTAAATGTGAGTTTGCTAAGGCCACTGTCACTTATCTTGGGAAAGTAGTAGGTCAGGGTCATATCCGCCCCGTTCGAGCTAAAGTGATTGCAATTGATAGATTTCCTACCCCTACCACAAAAAAAGAGTTAATGATGTTTCTAGGGATGGTTGGTTTTTATAGGGGTTTCTGTCAAAATTTTTCTACGGTGGCAGCTCCACTTACCAATCTTGAGTGGACTTCTGTGTGTCAGAGAGCATTTGAGGATGTTAAGTTGCTTCTCACTGTATTCCCAGTGTTGGTTGCACCAAGATTGGATAAACCTTTTAAATTACAGGTTGATGCTAGTAATGTGGGAGCTGGAGCTGTTTTACTGCAGACCTCAGAAGATGACGTAGACTGTGTGGTTGGATATTTCTCCAGAAAGTTTAACTCTTATCAACTTAACTATTCAGTTATTGAAAAGGAGGCCCTAGCATTAATCTGGGCACTGAGACATTTTGAGGTTTATGTGAATTCAGGAGGACCACTGGAGGTTTATACAGATCATAATCCTCTAACATTTCTTCATTCTTTACAGAACCCAAATCAGCGACTCATGAGATGGTGTATCTTTCTACAGGGATATCATCTTAACATAAGACACATTAAGGGTACAGACAAAGTGATTGTGGATGCTCTATCACGAGTATAATGTGTGCTGCGATGTTTTTCACTTTTCTAGTTTTCTCTCTCCATACTTTCTCTTTCCCAAGGTCCCGAGGTTGAGCATTATGGGGGGGAGGAAAGGAGTGGATCCTGGAAGATGCTGTGACATCGTGGTTATTTGGGAGTACATGTTGGAGATTGTGTTTACTGTTTTGGGGGGGTTTGGGGTATGTTTTTTGTTTTGGGTGGTAATTCTGAGTGGGGGTACACTTCAGTATTCTGTGGCAGTCCTGGTTATGGGATTGTTGTGGATGCTGAGTTCAGTGTTTAAAAGCCGCCCCGAGCTCGGCAAGCCACTGAAGACTAGATAGACTCCAGATAGATTGAGATGTTAGTTAGGAGGTTGGGATGTACACTGTTTAGAATTATTTAATTTTAATTATTTTTTTTGATGATTGTAAGGGGGTTTATTTTAAGGCGGGGTGTGTGACGGTCCCCTGGGCTAGTTTTGCTTGTGGGGCGGGACTTATGAGGTACTCATTATCTGAAACACCTGCAGAGTAAGATATAAGAGTTTTTGGTCCTCTGATTTAGTCATCTTTCTGTTACCCTCTGTTTTCGTTAGTTCTGGGTTGTTTTGCTGTGATTATACGTTTGTTTTATGTTTTAGTTTAGTTTGGGGTTCTTAGGTTTGGCCGGCCTGTTTGGTATGTTTGTTAATTACTTTCATTACTTGTTTGCTGCCCTTAGTATTACTTTCAATGTTAATTATTATGATTTTGTAAGTTTAATTTTGTTAATAAATATTCTTTGATTCACTGTTGTTCTCGTTGCCTCCCTCATTTGTCGCGGCACCGAGCCGGCCGTGACAGGATCCATTGCTGCCTGCCAGTCTTCTGAGCTCCAGAACTTCCTGAGGGTCCTTGTTTCTTATAACGCATGTACTGAGTTTGCAATGAATCCCACCACTACTTGAGCTCTTTCTCTGAGGGACAAAGTCAAATTTTGTAAGCATTAAGTGTTATGGCTACTTATGTCACTTTCATGAGTATTTATATCCCAACAAATGTTACTTTTTGCTGTATTGTTGATTATATTATTAACAATTTGATTAACTTTAATATTATTAAGAAATATTATTAGATGCTGGCACATAATATTAATTACTGCCTGTTTCCATAAACAAACTTAGTTTAGTACACACAAAACACTAACACTAGGTTTTATTTTTACTATGGACTATTGAACAATAACAAACAAGCTTTCTAAAGACCTCAGTTGCCAAAAAGGAAATCTTACCTGATATGACAAGTTTATTTTCGATCTCACGCCACAGTTCAGCTTTCACCACACGGTTGACATAACATTTTTCCGTAATGTCATACAAACCCGGCCCTTCCTGTATCATGCTGCTCAATTAGTCTTCACTTGCCTCGTTCCAGATAGCCATATCTTTCTTGAAATATTCACGTATCTAAGGGTGCTTTCACACCTGCCTCATTTAGTTCGGTTGAATCATACCAGAGTTCGTTTCCCCCTTTGGTGCGGTTCGTTTGGGCAGGTGTGAAAGCAGCTATCGCACTCGGGTGCGCACCAAAAGCGGACCAAACAAGCATACCGAGACCTGCTTGAAGAGGTGGTCTCGGGACGCTTTCAAACGAACTCTGGAGCGGTTCGCTTGAGATGTGAAAGCAATCCGACCCAGTTAACGGACCAACGAACCAAATGACATCATAATTCATAACGGGAAATGTGATATCAAAAGCAGTAGTGTCTGATTCTGTGAGTGAGCACATTATTTACCATACCAACGAGGGCCTCTGTTGTGTAATTGCACTTCTCCATGTGAGAATGCTGTCCCGACGAAGCCTTTTTCCCGCTCTGGGTAACAAATTTAGTCCCAGTTTCAGAACAAAACAAACGATCCATAGGTGTGAAAACACCGTAAGGTAAACAATGTGTGTTCCCTCTTGACTTCATCGTTTACTTGCTTCGTCACTTCCGTTTTTCTTTTCTCATGCACTGGTTCGCTAGCTGAACAGCCAATCAGAATGATCAGATGGCCAGATGGGCCGACGAGCTCCAACGCGGATTCAACATTTCGAATTGGCCGAAACAAAGCAAACGAGGACCAACTTAAGCCGACGGTGCGGAACACACGGAGAAAACTTCGACCGTCAGCTTGGTGTGTTCCTGCCTAAAGGGACTCGAAAGTGTTCCTTACAGCTTGTCAAATAAACCTAACCCATGGATGTTGGCATGCAGCCAGGAGTCGTGTTTCCTGACATTTATATGTGCTTGATTTCGACGCTGGGGAAATACATAAAGCAAATCTGCCTGTGAATATTTTATATAACTACAATAGGCCTGTAGGTAGGTTTAAATCCGAGTAATCAACGCCCGGTCATACATAGGGGAAAAAAATACCGTCATATACCGTGAAACCGATATAATTTTGAAAAATACCGTGATATAAATTTTTGGTCATACCGCCCAGCACTATAATCACTTGTATCAATGTTTTATATATCGTCATATTGTCCAGCCCTAAAACTTCTATAGTTTTTGTCAGTATTTATTTAAAAACACCCAATTGTGCAGAATTTAAGATGGTAAATATTTAATTGATGAGTTGTCAACACAATAACAATTCAATATATATGGTATGATTTTACCTCAAAATCCAACAATTTGACAAAAAAACTGCAAATCCATGTTTCTCTGCTGGAGTCCATTGTTTCTGTAAATTGCAGTGATCCATTTGCTTCTTTTTGAGGTGATCGCAGTCCTAAAGGTCGACAGACTACGATCACGCCCATTGTGTGACAAAAGACTGAGCGGCAGCATTGGTTTTCAGTGTGAATGCTGCGAAAAACACACAAAACACATCCAAAACGGTAAAGAGCTTTGACTTAACAAATAGCTTTGACACAAAACCTGAGGTATATATTTAAAGACTGCCGAAAGCTACAGAAAAAATAAACTGACAAAAACTATATAAGTTTTAGGGCTGGACAATATGACGATATATATATATATATATATATATAGAGAGAGAGAGAGAGAGAGAGAGAGAGAGAGATAGATAGATAGATAGATGTATGTATATATGTATATATATATATATATATATATATATATATATATATATATATATATATGATATATATATGAGGTATATATATATATATATATATATATGATATATATATGTATATATCATCTCTGTAGAGATGAGGCGTTCACTGAGATCCACAAAACAAGGGTATTTATTATACAAACGAAGGAGAGATAAACAGCATCACACACATAGATTAACATTAAGAACAGACAAGGAGTGAAGGGAGTGAGTCCATTATAAAGGGAGTGCTGATGAGGAAGTCCAGGTGCAGGTGATGAGTGCTGATGAGGAGATGACGAGGGAAGTGGGTACAGGTGTGGAGACAGGAGGATCTTGGGAAATGGAGTCCGGGAACTGTGACAGTAGTTATATAAAATATTCACAGGCAGATTTGCTTTATGTATTTCCCCGGCATCAAAATCAGGCACATATAAATGTCAGGAAACACGACTCCTGGATATCCATGGATTAGGTTTATTTGACAAGTTGTAAGGAACACTTTCGAGCCCAACCTTTAGTGTAATCGTTTGTTTTACTCGCGTTTTTGCAGTTTCCCCTATTAAATCCACTCATGCAGCAGTTCTTTTGCCACTCAGTCCAGCTGAGGGAGCGCGTTCCAGTGGGAAAGTGACATCGATGCATACCCTCTATTGTTAGAAGCGCCAATTTTGAAAGTTATAAAACAGCAGATTGGTACGATTATTAATGTATAATGGTTATATTAAGTTATAAGAATCTTTTCCTCACATGATGGTATCGTACAACTTCTGAAGACTTGAAATAAAATGCACAAAATAATGGACTGCGCGTTTATTATCAGTTTATGGTGCATTTTCATGTTATGGTGAGGAGCTGTTCCATGAAAAACAAAATAAAAATTTAATGATTAAGTGCTGGTTAAACGTTGGAAGTGTTAATTTTTTTTTTTTTTTTTAAATCTTCTTTTTTTTTTTAAAAAGAAGCTTAGGCTTGGGTAAAGTGATGGAATGAGATGGATCATGTAACATTTATAAGTGATTTATAAGTGATATAAAGTTTACACTTTAGAATAGGGGATGCAGAAAGCGTTATAAATGACTTGTATACATATACAAATAATTTGTAACAGGTAAGAAAGGTCTACAAATGATATATAAAACATTTACAAGTGATGAATAGTTTACACTTTAGAATAGGGGATGCAGAAAACTTTGTAAATGATTTATTCATGCGTTTACACATAATCTATAACAGGTGTTGAACACTTTGTAGTGCGTACTGCAGTGTAAGTGCTGACTGGTGAGGGTATAGACCAGTGTTTCCCAACCCTGTTCCTGGAGGCACACCAACACTGCACATTTTGCATGTGTCTCTAATCAAACACACCTGATTCAAGTCATCAGGTCATTAGTAGAGACTCCAAGACCTGAAATGGGTGTGTCAGACAAAGGAGACATGCAAAATGTGCAGTGTTGGTGTGCCTCCAGGAACAGGGTTTGTAAACACTGGTATGGTAACACTTTATAATAACGTTCAGTTATAAGTCATTTATGAATTATTAGTTAATGATTAACAAATCATTTACAAAACATGAATATACATTTATAAATGATTGATAAGTGATATACTAATATTTTATGAATGTTTTATAAATTCAGTTATAAGTCATTTATAAATTATTTGTTAATTATGAACAAATCATTTACAAAACATGAATATACATTCATATATGATTAATAAGTGATATACTCACATTTTATGAATGTTTTATTAATTTGGCTATAAGTCATTTATAATTTATTAGTTAATGATCAGTGATTAGTTAATGAGTATTAGTAAATGATCATTAGTAAATGATCAGTATATGATTTATTGATGAAGTTGTAAGCTGGTCTGTGTTCAAAAGCACAAACATGCAGGTATGCTAAAGCACTATTTTTAAGAAGAGTAATTTATTTGTTTTGAAGTGGATAAACATTTATAAATGCCTTACAGTCAGGTGATTCCAGTGGATTATATTAAATCATTTCACTCATCAGCACAGACTTGTGTTCTGTGTGGAGTGTGTGGGATCTAGTGATGAAGTCATCCTCTGAACCGGTTTTACCTTCCACTGAAGCTCACATCAGGTGCACAGAGTTAAACACTGTGTCAGAGAAGACAGCTGTTGTAACGAAGCGGGACTGAGGCAGAGATCCATTTGCAAGCTTTTATTCAAAGTGAGCATAGTCGTACAGGCTGGGTCGATCAGGGGCAAACAGGAACAGCAAGGAACAGGCAGAGTCGTAGTCAGAGTACAGGCAGTAGATCGAGGCAGGCGGATATCATTCACAGGTCGGTATACAAGGCAAGAGTCAGGACAGGCAGCAACGGGTCAATAAACAGGAACAGGCAAGATCAAACATGGGCAGACAGGAAACACAGAAACGCTCAGAAATGACACACTGGGAAATCAAGACTTCGCGGTGAGGTGGTGTGTGTGACAGTCCTTTATAGTCCTGGTAATGAGTGGCAGCTGGGTGTGGTGATTAGTGTGGAGTGATTGTGAAGTGAGTGCAGGTGATGAGCAATGGAGGATCATGGGAAATGTAGTCCGGGATGTGACAGGAACAGACGTGATCGTGACATAACGCCCCCCTCCCGGAAGGCGCGTCCTCGCGGCGTAAAAGGAACAGCTAGGGAGGGAGGGTGGGTGCATTGGAGACCTGCATGCAGACAGGAACGGGGTCCCCAATGCAGGTCCAGGAGCCTCGGGCAGCCACGGCGGGTCAGGAGCCTCGGGCAGCCACGGCGGGTCAGGTGGCTCGGGCAGCCACGGCAGGACAGAGTCCGAAGATGACCACGGCGGGTCAAAGTCCATTAATGGCCATAGGGGTTTATAGTCCATGGGCGGCCCTAGCAGTTCGGAGCACGCTGATGGTTGCGGCCGTGCAGGGTCCCCACCCACAAGCTCCCCACCCTCTGGTATATGGCCCCCCCCAAAAAAGTTCTTGGGGAAATCAACGGTGGCCATGGTCGATTCGTGGACAAGGAGCTCGTGGGGCGCTGGCAGGGCAAGTAGCACAGGTTCTGGAGCGGACTCGATGGCTGGAACACCCCCTATGTTCCTTGACACCAAAGGGGCGGCCATCTTGCCCGTAGGCACTGGCGAAACAGCCATCTTGTCCATCGCATCCAGAGAGCTGAGGTGCGTTGCAACCGGCGAACTTGAGTGCGTTGCAACCGGCGAACTTGAGTGCGTTGCAAGCGGTAAACTTGAGTGCGTTGCAACCGGCGAACTTGAGTGCGTTGCAACCGGCGAACTTGAGTGCGTTGCAACCGGCGAACTTGAGAGTGTTGCAACAGACGAACTTGAGAGTGTTGCAAGCGGTAAACTTGAGTGCGTAGCGACCGGCGGGCTTGAGAGCGAAGCGGCCAGCGGGGCAAACGGCTGCTCTGAGACGGCAGCAGGCCATTCTGGGACAACAGCGGGTTGCTCTGGGACAACAGCGGACTGCTCTGGGACAACAGCGGGCTGCTCTGGGACCACAGCGGGCTCGGGCTGGCAGACTGCTCCCAAGTCCATAGAGCTCGAGTACATCCTCCACGCACGCATGACAGCCAAGACATAAAAAGTGAAGACAGCCCTCTTGGCCATCACAGGACTGACAGGGAAAGCATGCTGGACTGGAGTGGACTCACTGGCTGGAGCGGGCTCGGGAACGGATTCACTGGCTGGAACGGGCTCTGGGCGATCAGCGGAGACGTGACGTTGCTCTGGGCGATCAGCGGAGACGTGACGTTGCTCTGGGCGATCAGCGGAGACGTGACGTTGCTCTGGGCGATCAGCGGAGACGTGACGTTGCTCTGGGCGATCAGCGGAGACGTGACGTGACTCTGGGCGATCAGCGGAGACGTGACGTGACTCTGGGCGATCAGCGGAGACGTGACGTGACTCTGGGCGATCAGCGGAGACGTGACGTGACTCTGGGCGATCAGCGGAGACGTGACGTTGCTCTGGGCGATCAGCGGAGGCGTGACGTTGCTCTGGGCGATCAGCAGAGGCGTGACGTTGCTCTGGGCGATCAGCGGAGACTTGACTTGGCTCATGAAGATCAACTCTGTTTTGACTTGGCGTTGTTGTGATGGTGGCCGCCATTTTGTGAGTGTCCTTTGGTGCGGCGGCCATTACATGATTAAGCGAGGCGTCACATTTTTTCGCGACACCCACAGTAAATGGAGAGCCCACAGTCAATAATGCATACTCCAGAAAATGACTAAGTGAAGAACGGGGTCCCTCACGAATCAACTGTGACTTAAGGGGCTGATTAACACCTTCACAGAAAAAGTCTATGAGCACACAGTCCGGCAGGTCTGAACAATATGCAATGTCCAAGTACTCCTCAATGTAATTCTCCAGCGACCGTGAGCCCTGCTTGAGCCCTAATAATAATAGTGCAATGTTCCTACCAGACCAGGGTTCACCAGGAAAGCTGCTGGATCGTTGTTGCGGCGAAGTCTTCTGTAACGAAGCGGGACTGAGGCAGAGATCCATTTGCAAGCTTTTATTCAAAGTGAGCATAGTCGTACAGGCTGGGTCGATCAGGGGCAAACAGGAACAGCAAGGAACAGGCAGAGTCGTAGTCAGAGTACAGGCAGTAGATCGAGGCAGGCGGATATCATTCACAGGTCGGTATACAAGGCAAGAGTCAGGACAGGCAGCAACGGGTCAATAAACAGGAACAGGCAAGATCAAACACGGGCAGACAGGAAACACGGGCAGACAGGAAACACGGGCAGACAGGAAACACAGAAACGCTCAGAAATGACACACTGGGAAATCAAGACTTCGCGGTGAGGTGGTGTGTGTGACAGTCCTTTATAGTCCTGGTAATGAGTGGCAGCTGGGTGTGGTGATTAGTGTGGAGTGATTGTGAAGTGAGTGCAGGTGATGAGCAATGGAGGATCATGGGAAATGTAGTCCGGGATGTGACAGGAACAGACGTGATCGTGACAGCTGTCTATACCCTCACCAGTCAGCACTCACACTGCAGTACACACTACAAAGTGTTCAACACCTGTTATAGATGATGTGTAAACGCATGAATAAATCATTTACAAAGCTTTCTGCATACCCTATTCTAAAGTGTAAACTATTCTTCACTTATAAATGTGTTACACATCATTTGTAGACCTTTCTTTCCTGTTACAAATTATTTGTATATGTATACAAGTCATTTATAACACTTTCTGCATACCCTATTCTAAAGTGTAAACTATCCATCACTTATAAATGTGTTACACATCATTTGCAGATGTTCCTGTTACATGATCCATTTCACTCCATCACTTTACCCAAGCCTAAAATTTACATTATTTAAAAAAAAAAATAAATAAATAAATAAATAAATAAATCAACACTCTGCCACCGTTTAAACCAGCACTTAATCATTTAATTTTTATCTTGTTTTTCATGGAACAGCTCCTCACCATAACATGAAAACGCACCATAAACTGATAATAAACGTAGTCCATTATTTCGAGCATTTTTTTCAAGTCTTCAGAAGTCGTACGATGCCATCGTGTGAGGAAAAGATTCTTATAACGTAATATAACCATTATACATTAATAATTGTATCAATCCGCCGTTTCATAACTTTCAAATTAAAATTGGCGCATCTAAGAATACGACACAGGTTTGCGGCAGTGACGTCAAACCTCGCTCCTTATTGGCTGTCACATGTGATTTGCGACTACCATAGAGTGTTTGCGACATGCCGAATTTGAGTTGCTGTGTTAGATTCAGCGCGACGCTTAAAAGAATGGAAATGCAGATCAGAGGAATGTTTGCAGCAATTAAACACTTTAATTTCATTCTGTTACTCACACAAAATTATGATTTGCTGTCATTTCGCTGGTAATGTAGCACACGCGTCGTTTTGTCTGTTCTATATACTGCTTTTTGTAATATTTTAAATAAATTATTGTGACTAACGTACATTTATCTGCCTGTTACACTGCGTATATTGTCAAAATGGTTATGCTTAAGGTTATAGGGTGGAGTAGGGAGCTTAAAATTATTCTTTTTATACAACAGTATATCAACCTAGATAACAGTCACTGTTAATATATCTATATTGCGTTTTTATTTTTGTGAAGTGGCTAAAAAGTGGTCATGTTTAGGTATAAGGCGTGAGTTAGGGGCTCAAAGATATCTATATAATAGTAAAATATATTTGCATAAAAATATATAATTTAAATATCGGGATTCGTATAGATTTTTATATCCTGTAACTGAAAGGTATACTTTGCATATGGCAAATAAATGGTAAATTTACAAATTGCAGTTTGTACATAATTTATAAAGAAGATCTGCAAATGATGTGTAACACATTTATAAGTGATGAATAGTTTACACTTTAGAATAGGGTATGCAGAAAGTGTTATAAATGACTTGTATACATATACAAATAATTTTTAACAGGTAAGAAAGGTCTACAAATGATACGTAACACATTTACAAGTGAAGAATAGTTTACACTTTAGAATAGGGGATGCAGAAAGCTTTGTAAATGATTTATTCATACGTTTACACATCATCTATAACAGGTGTTGAACACTTTGTAGTGTGTACTGCAGTGTAAGTGCTGACTGGTGAGGGTATAGACAGCTGTCTTCTCTGACACACATGGAGTGTTTAACTCTGTGCACCTGATGTGAGCTTCAGTGGAAGGTAAATCCGGATCAGAGGATGACTTCATCACTAGACCCCACACACTCCACACAGAACACAAGTCTGTGCTGATGAGTGAAAGGATTTAATATAATCCACTGGAATCACCTGACTGCAAGGCATTTATAAATGTTTATCCACTTCAAAAAACAAATAAATTACTCTTCTTAAAAATAGTGCTTTAGCATACCTGCATGTTTGTGCTTCTGAACACAGACCAGCTTACAGCTTCATCAATAAATCATATACTAATCATTTACTAATGATAATTTACTAATACTCATTTACTAATCACTGATCATTAATTAATAAATTATAAATGACTTATAGCCAAATTAATAAAACATTCATAAAATGTTAGTATATCACTTATTTATCATATATGAATGTATATTCATGTTTTGTAAATGATTTGTTGAACATTATCTAATAATTTATAAATGACCTATAACTGAATTAATAAAACATTCATAAAATGTTAACATATCACTTATCAATCATTTATGAACATATAATCATGTTTTGTAAATGATTAGTTCATCATTAACTAATAATTTACAAGTGACTTATAACTGAACATTATTATAAAGTGTTACCAGAAATGGACTATTGTGATACAAGACTTTATTGTATAGAATACATTCTGAGAACAGCCTGTGACTGGAGAGAGTCAGCTAAAAGACAGTGAATCTGAAGGCGTGTGTGTTGATTGTCTGTCCTCTGTCAACAAATGTCAGACGTGATCCCCCAAAGAGCCTGGTGTCAGTGGTTCATTTGTGGTGCTGGGTGAAATCCATGCATATGACTGCATTATACTGCCAACAAATAATAAAAAAAAATGTATGTAAATATTAGTAGCTATTTAGTAGATGTTTTTATCAGAATTGTTTCCCAATACACTTATTACAGGTACAATTATAGTATATTGGTAACTCATATCCTCTAGGGCTCAAACCACCCCTGAGCTACTGGCCACACACCTCCAAATTGTCCATCACATGACTCACATGAAGATTCATTATTGAATTAAGAGAGCAACAATTTAGAATAATGGTCCGTCATTAGGTATCTATGCAGGAAGTAATGCAGGACAAATGAGTAGTAGCCTACTACATTAAAGGATTAGTCCACTTTTAAATAAACTTTTCCTGATAATTTACTCACCCCCGGAAAAAAAAGAAAATGGTGCCGCGTTCGTTCTGTAAGTAGAATAGGGAAGGCGTAGGACATACATCGTTTTGAAGAATGTGGGAAGCGGAAGTACGTTTAAGGTGATATTTTGTGTTTATAAAGCATATACAGTTGTATTTTTTTCCAAAATGACGATCGTTTCACTAGATAAGACCCTTATTCCTCATCTGGTATCGTTTACAGCCCTTTGAAGCTGCACTGAAACTGTAATTTTGACCTTCAACTGTCTGGAGTCCATTGAAGTCCACTATAAGGAGAATAATCCTGGAATGTTTTCATCAAAAACTTTCATTTCTTTTTGACTTAAGAAAGAAAGACATGAACATCTTGGATGACATGGGGGTGAGTAAATTATCAGGAGAAGTTTATTTAAAAGTGGACTAATCCTTTAACACTTCAGCTACTATTACTTACTAATTAGTTAATCTAATTTCTATATAAAACAAACAAACAAACATTTTGGGATATTTGGCAACCCAGCGCTGTTCAAAAAAGGTGAAATTTCCATGGTGGTGCCGGCTTGTTCGCTTCGAGTGTGGATCTGGTGTATGCTGCGTTTGTACAAGGCTAGCATTCCAAGCAGATGTTAGCTGTGACGTACATGTAAACAAAAAAGGTCAAATGTGAGACTACAGGTGTTTTCCTATTTGTACAATAATTTGATGGATATAATGTAATACAAACCTTAATTTTATTCAGGGAGGTTCCCCTCAGAAAGTTTTCTCTCAGAACAGAACACAAAATATATCCAGTTTTAACCTGTTTGGCACAGACTACCCAGCACTGTGTTACACTGACCCAGTGCTGGGTAGTTATATGAGAAGGTTCATCATGACCCAGCAGCTGACCTAAAAACATACAGGTTACCCAGCACCTGGGTAAAAATATTAAAAACAACCCAATAAAATGACCCAACAGGCTGAATCCAGCAGCTTTTTTAGGATGTAATAGTAGTAGCTGAAGTGTTAATGTAATAGGCTCCTACTCATTTGTCCTGCATCACTTCCTGCATAGTTACCTATTAATAACAGACCATTATTCTAAAGTGTTATGATTGAAGAGCACTTATGATCTGTGATGACTGCACAAATATAATGAAGTATTTTAAAGCATACCTGAACTTGTGTATACACTGTTTGATCATCCTGCTGGGCACCTAAGAGATTTAGAATAGCATTATTTTAAAGAATCACCTGACCAATTACTGTCACCACAGAAAGTGTAGGTATGTTTATTTGAACATGTGATCTTTGCTTTCCTCACTATTAGGCATCATTTAAATAAAACTTCTATGAAGCACATGCATACACAACTGGGTAGTGTGTTGTTCTGCATTTGACTCTGATGTGTTGAACTTTGTAGACTCTAATAAACGTTTCATATGTACGAGTTTGAGTATTCAGTACTTGAATATGACTGCCTCACCATTCACCATGTATTCAGTAATTCAAGTGTGTAATGTATGAAAAAATTTAATTCAACTGGTACATCATATCACATGACCATCAACGTGAATTCCAAAAAATGTTATTCTGAGGGTACAGGCTTGAAAATAAAGCTCTGTCTTTTGTTAATGTGATACAACATTTGAGATAAGACAGACATACCTTTGTTATGATTCTTGCAAAAGCAGTACAGTACAACAGTTGCAACTAAAATCATCACTGAAGCACTAGTAACAGCGGCCATGAAAGGAAAAGAGCTGTTGATTTCTTCAGGACTTTTATCTGAAACTAAAGACATCACATTACAGTCATCAGAACACTCATATCCATAGGTACAATAGTGAGGATAAACGGCTAATAAACTAATTATAAGAGAATAGAAATTGTCTTAAAATGTATTTATAGGTTTTGCATGTGATTGGTGTGTCAGTTATTTACTTTCATAAGTTGTACAGAGTTGTTTAATCTGTATGGTGTCATTCCTCCAGCTGACTGTGTTGCTATAGTTACAAATAACTATGTCCTCTTTACAATACACAGTTAGAGGCTGCATTTCAGTTGATGTCACTTCCTCCTGTCTACAGTTGTTGCTATGGTAGCTGTTGCTGACTGTGCGGTCAGGACTACTGCATGTGACGTTCACAATACAGGAGTTAACACTGATCATTGTGATGTTCCAGTTCAGAACAGGAGAATCCACTGGATCTGAAACATATATTTAAGGAAACTGCTGCATGAGGATGCATTGTATTTAACAGGCCATACAATCTTTTTTACACACTTCTTTTGCTATAATGTAAGGTTGTAACTGTACAACTTGCCCTGTTAGGGTCTGCAAAGGTAACATGCATGCATTTTCTACATACTGCAGAAAACACTGTAACAGTGAGAGATTATTTAGAAGTTAAAATTTAATTAAATCAGTCATTTTTAAACAGTTCCAGAAGCACATACCATTTATTCATTTAACTTTTGTTTACATCATCATAAGTTGATAATACATATACCTATACTCGAACAACAGTCTTTTCAGTGCATTTTTGTTCACTGACAGACCAGACACTGACACTTTCTTGTGCACATTTATATCCAAGAAATGATGTGAAAAGATTTGTTATAATAAGATTTAGCTTGATTTTGGTTTTTAATATGGTCTAAAATTGCAACTCAGACTCACCAATAACAGACACTCTGAATTTAGCAACATCTTTCTCATCAGGTACAATTATTTTTGCAGTGTAGAGTCCACTGTCTGACTTCTGCAAGTTCTTCAGTGTTAGAGAGAAGGTTGTTTGATTGAAAACCACATTGTCCTTAAGAATATTCGTCTCCTTGTTTATGAATGTCACAATATTTTTTGATTTATCATTCATCTAGACCAATGTTTGAAACTGTGGGGGTTTATCAGTCTGTATGTCCAGTTGAATAGAACTTCCTGTCTGCACAGAGACAGCATTTTCAGCATTGCACATGCATGCTAAAAACAGAGAGGATAATGCAAAAGATAAAGATAAATATTCTGTGTTTTCCCATCATACCACAAATACACTACACTTTTGTGTTCTATTACAATTTTTTAAAAGCATTAGAGGCACAAGTCTCATTTTTTGTTGTAAAAAATATATGATAGAGAAGCTATCTAACAAACAAATAACCACACAACCAAAAGTAGCCAGTTTAACAACACAAAACTCCATCTGTGTTCTAACACTAAAAAATATATTTACCTGCTTACGCATTTTCTTCACAACCCCTTTTACTAGATAGTTTTTATTTAGCTATTTACTATAAAACTAGGGGAAAGTATCAAGCGTAGTACTATAGAGCATGTACTTTCTATTTTCAATCGTCTCTGGCATGCTTAGTTGTGGACACTTTATATTAATAACGTACTCGGTTACTAACGTAACCTCGGTTCCCTGAGATACGGAACGAGTACTGCGTATGGGGAAAGGTCTCCTTTTTCCCCGTTACTGAAGCCTTTTTCAATAACGCAGTGTAGCATATGCACACGTATCAGGATAATCAATAAACTTTGGAATGTTCAGAACGCTTTTAGCATGCTGGACTGGGTTGTAAAACCATCCCGGCTCCGAACAGTCTGCCATAAGATGAGCCCACTTGACACTTTTGTGGACCTGCGAGGGTAAACAGAAAAACTCCAACTTCCTCACTTTGGTGACTTCAAAAGGAGCACCCCCCCCAGAGACTGACCAGATCCACATTCCAACACCCCACACACACAGGGACACACAAAAGCACACACACAGACACATACAGAAACACACAATCATACATTTTTGACTGTATATGTAAAAT
Organism: Ancherythroculter nigrocauda; assembly: GCA_036281575.1. Lineage (NCBI taxonomy): Eukaryota > Metazoa > Chordata > Actinopteri > Cypriniformes > Xenocyprididae > Ancherythroculter > Ancherythroculter nigrocauda. Next base: position 41,759,858 of record VTFQ01000008.1, on the reverse strand, counting down.
ACAACTATGCTGAAATATATCCATCATGTATTTTAGGGCCTATGCATGTTTCCTAGTGTTTAAATGAGTGTATTTGTGCTAGTGTGCATTTTTATGATAGAATTTTGTCTGTAAACCATAACTTCTTTTATATGCATTTCTGATGTATCGAGTTTGATCTCTCCGTAAAGCTCCGGACTTGAGCTATTCACTGAGAGATGTCACATAACTGACAGATGCATTTTTCTATGTGTTTAATGATACTGTGAAGAATGGACTCCATCTCGAAATCCGATCTGATAGTCATTAAGTATGCAAATTCATCTAGGAGACCAAACAAAGGAACTTTGCCCGCCAAATAGTGCTGCGCATCTATTGGCCGCTACAATTCAGGAGGTGTGTTAGCTTGGGTTTCCATAAAAACAACGACACACACCTTCTCCTTTGTTCTCCCGGTGATCTCCCGATCGTCTCGTGCACGTCTCTCCGGACGCCTCAGGTGACCGCGCTTCCCAACCATGCGCGCAGCTCAGGAGGACCACTTCCTTAGACTCTCTCTCTCTTCTCTCTCTTCGGCTAAGTTACTCTTCAGTTTAAACCTTGTTTTGAAAACCCCGCCGGAGAAACCCTCTCGGAAAGGACCAACCCAGCCAGGCGCATTGAAACTGCTACACACGGACTTGAACCAATAAGCAAGTATTAGAATTTACCTGAAATTTGTTTAAACTGATTTCTGTGCTGGCTCTCTCAAAAAGGTTTGACTGTGTAATTTGCCATTCTTTGATCATCTTTCTTTTCCTGTCTTTTCTTCATTTTCACTCTTGTGTATATATATGTGTATACCTTCTGTATATATTTTAGACGTATTATCTCTGTAGTCATAGCTGCATATATTAAACACTTAATTCATGCTCGATTGTTCTGTTTGTTCTTTCAACTGAAGACCAAGTCACTTTAACGTTTTTCGATCGCTTTATGCTTTGATGCTATAATAGCAAGTTATTTTCATGGCCAGAGAATAACTCCGTTTATAATATTCTGTGAGGGACTTAGTTTGCTGGACAAACGAACAGTTTCTCTAAATAATTATTAAACCAGAACTAATCATATATGTAATTGATTATAATTCGTTGTAATTAATTAACCATATATGTTTAATTCCCCCTTGGGTCAATATGTGCATAATAATTCATAAAACCTTATGAATTATTATATTCATATTCCACCTATAAATTGATTAATAACCGTTACATCGTTACAGCAGTGTAACTGCATCGTCATTGGTTCACTCATAGACAAGTTGTTGAACCAATGACGGCGCGGCATAGCTGCGCGACCTATGGCGAGAGAGCGCGCAAATATTCCCGCCGAAATGGGCGGGGTTTAGGGCTATATAAGCGGGCGTTTCGCCATAGGATTTCAGGTCATTCGACTGAAGCGACGACACTGAAGCCGCAGCCTCGTGGCACGGCATGTAACGCAGTACTCGTTCCGTATCTCAGGGAACCGAGGTTACGTTAGTAACCGAGTACGTTCCCTTTCGATACTTCACTCGTACTGCGTATGGGGAACGAATTCAACCGTGCCGTGCCACGGCAGGGAACGACTGGACTTGTCTTGGGCACCGTGAGGGAACCAGAGGACAAGTGAGAAGGCCGGAGCTGTCGAACCCTCGTTACACTACAAAAAGGGAGTTAACTCCCAGAGTGGCATGAAGCAGAGCTCGATAGAGGCCGCTGGATCATACCGAGAGGACCCGAGCTTGTAAGGTCGGGACGTCCAAATGATAAAATCTGACAAAAGTGGACGGTGAGGACCAGCCGGCCGCCTCACAGATGTCTTTAATCGAAACTCCACTAGACCAGGCCCAAGAGGAAGCCATTCCTCTAGTAGAGTGAGCTCTAACTCCTATGGGGCAGTCGAGGCCCATAGAGGAATAACAAAGAGCAATAGCATCGACTATCCAATGCGAAAGACGTTGCTTTGAGACCGAAGACCCCTTGGTGCGGCCACCAAAGCAGATAAAGAGCTGATCAGATTGCCGAAAAGGCTGTGATCGATCAACGTAGGTCCTTAATGCCCTAACAGGGCAGAGTAGTTTCAGCTCTCGCTCGTCCGACGAGGGAGGAAGCGCTGAGAGGGAAATAACCTGTGCTCTGAATGGAGTCGAGAGCACCTTAGGGACGTAGCCATGCCTAGGTTTCAAAACGACTTTGGAGTCATTGGGCCCGAACTCAAGGCATGCAGGGCTCACGGAGAGGGCCTGCAAGTCACCAACTCGCTTAGCAGAGCGGTTTTGAGTGTCAGGGGCCTGAGGTCAGCTGAACGCAGTGGCTCAAAGGGAGGCCCTTTAAGAGCTCTGAGGACCAAAGAGAGGTCCCAGGTGGGAACAGTGAGAGGACGAGGAGGATTTAATCACCTAGAACCTCTCAAGAAACGCACCACGAGGTTGTTTCGTCCCACTGACTGGCCAGCAATAGGGGCGTGAAATGCTGCAATGGCTGCTACGTAAACTTTGAGCGTTGAAGGGGTGCGACCCAGATTCAAACGCTCCTGGAGAAAAGACAGTATCAGAGATACGTCACACTCCACTGGGTCTATGTTGCGTGTAGAACACCAGTCAACAAAGACCGACCATTTCTGGGCGTAGAGGCGTCTCGTGGATGGAGCTCTCGCCTGAGAAATGGTATTCAGCACGTCCCCGGGGAGGTTAGCAGGCTCCCGTCGAGGGACCAGAGGTGCAGAGCCCAGAGTTCTGGCTGGGGATGCCAAATCGTCCTGTTCGCCTGAGAGAGGAGGTCCCGTCTCAGGGGGATCGGCCACGGAGCTTTTGTGGAAAGCCTGAACAGCTCTGAGGACCAAACTTGGCTCCTCCAGAGCGGGGCCACCAGGAGGACTCTGTGCTTGTCTTCCCTGATTCGTCTGATGACCTGTGGGATCAGAGCAATCGGGGGAAAAGCGTAAAGGAGGGTGCTGGGCCAGATATAGGCCAGCGCATCTTCCTCCTTCGAGAAATAAATTGGGCAGTGAGAGTTGCCTTCTGAAGCGAAGAGGTCTACCTCTGCCTTTCCGAAGAACTCCCAGATCATGAGAACCGTCTGGGGGTGGAGCATCCACTCGTCTGAGGGGACATTGCTCCGAGATAGCATGTCTGCTCCCAAGTTTGTTCTCCCGGGTATGTGAGTCGCCCTGAGCGACTAAAACCTCGGTGATGCCCACTCCAGAAGACGCTTCGCCAGAGCGCATAAGCGGCTGGACGAAAGACCGCCCTGGTGATTTATGTATGACACTACTGTCATGCTGTCCGACTGGACTAAGACGTGGCGCCCTGTCAGGTGTGCCTGGAACGCATGAAGGGCTCGAATCACTGCCAACATCTCGAGGCAGTTGATGTGTAGATGGCATTCCTCGTGAGACCACGAGCCGAAGGCCGGTCTGCCCTCGCCCCAACCTGTGTTGGACGCATCCGTTGAGAGCACCGTCCTTCTGGACACAGCCTGTAGGGGTACCCCTTGGCTGAACCATACAGGGTTCATCCAGGGTTTCAGAGCTGCCAAACAGGCTTGATTGACCCTAAGACGCAGGCGGCCATGCCGCCAGGCGTGAGGAGGGACCCGGAACTTCAACCAAAACTGCAGAGGCCGCATCCAAAGAAGGCCGAGCTGCAGAACCGGGGAGGCGGAAGCCATCAGCCCTAGCATCCTCTGGAAAAACTTCAGAGGGAAATAGGCTCTGTTCCTGACCGATGCCGCGAGCTGCTGAATGGCCAGAGCACGCTCTGGAGAGACTCCAGCCGTCATACGGACTGAGTCGAAAACCGCACCCAGGAACGTTATACGCTGGCTGGGGAGCAGTGAGCTCTTGGCAAAGTTGACCCTGAGACCCAGGCACTCCAAGTGGCTGAGTAACACGGATCTGTGATGCTCCAGCTCGGCTCGTGACTGGGCTAGGATGAGCCAGTCGTCGAGATAATTGAGAACCCGGATTCCCATCTGTCTCAGCGGGGAAAGCGCCGCGTTCATGCACTCGGTAAAAGTGCGAGGAGCTAGGGACAGTCCGAATGGAAGGACCGTATATTGGTAAGCCACACCCTCGAACGCGAATCTCAAGAATCGCCTGTGATGGGGGGCTATCTGGATGTGAAAGTATGCATCTTTCAGGTCCAGCGAGCAGAACCAGTCCCCGGGGCAAACCTGCGCGAGGATCTGCTTCAGCGTTAGCATCTTGAACTTCCGTCTCATGAGGGAGAGGTTCAAGAGCCTGAGATCTAAGATGGGTCTGAGACCGCCATCTTTTTTGGGAACTAGAAAATAACGGCTGTAGAACCCCGAATTGCTCTCTGAGGGGGAGACTATTTCTATAGCTCCTTTCCTCAGAAGAGACGTGACTTCGGCTCGGAGGACATGAACGTCGTCCGTGTCGACTGAAGTCTGAAGCACTCCGCTGAAGCGCGGGGGCCTTCGGGCGAACTGAAGCGAGTAGCCTCGACTTATGGTTCCCAGAACCCAGCTTGACACTCCGGGGATGGCCCGCCAGGCCTCGGCCCGCATGACAAGGGGCTGAATGGTATCGGGTGACGGGCCGCCAATCGGGGGCCCGTGCACCGGAGAGAGTGGAAGAGGAACTTCGCTCTTTCTTAGAGAAGGTAGAATATTCATAGTGTTCGCCATAAGAATGGCGTTTTGCATGGACGCAGCACTGGGCCCAGTTAGCACAACACTGAACATATCTCCCACGCCCGGAGCTGAACGAGGCAGAGGGGGGGTAGAACGAAAGAGCTTTTGGGGTGGTCCGGCTGTGGCGAGACTCTTCCTTCCATCAGGAGGGCTTAGGAGGCGTCGGGTCCAGCGTAATCTTAGGCCGGGGTCCCTGACGTTGCCTTGGGAAGGAGGAGCGCTTACGATGGCGCTGTTCCTTGGGTGGTGCTGCCTGAGAGGTAGAGGGGGCAGGTTTGTTCTGCTGAGCCGGCGCAGACTTGGGGCGGCTGGAAGCAGACGTGCAGCTAGAGCGTTTAGGCAGGAAGTGTTGCATAGCCTGAGACGACTTGTGTGCTGCAGTAAAACGCTCCGTAAAGCCCTCTACTGCTGGCCCGAAGAGACCAGAAGGAGAGACCGGGGCATCCAAAAAGGCCGTCTTGTCCATCTCCTTAATCTCGGTCAGGTTGAGCCACAAATGGCGCTCAAGCACGACCAGGCTGGCCATGGATCGTCCAATGGCCTGAGCTGTGGCCTTTGTGGCACGCAGGGCTAAGTCAGTGGCGCTGCGGAGGTCACGGAAGGCAGGTGCATCGATGCCGGACTCATCCAGAGAACGGAGGAGCTTCGCTTGAAACACCTGGAGAATAGCCATGGTGTGCAGCGCTGAGGCAGCCTGGCCCGCGGACGTATATGCTCTGCCAGCCAGGGCAGAAGTGGTCCTGCAGGGCTTGGATGGAAGGGCCCTCTTAGTTTTCCAACCCACAGCCGTGGGGGGACAGAGGTGAGCCGCCACTGCTTCGTCCAGGGGCGGTAGATTCTCGTAACCCTTCTCTTCAGAGCCATCCACAGAGGTGAGAGCTGAAAAATGCGTAGTACATAGGCGGGCAGAATATGGGGCGCGCCACGACTTCGTCAGCTCATTGTGATCCTCTGGGAAAAACGGTGTGGCGCGTTGATGAGGGGCCTGGCGGGAACCCGGCAGGAACCACTCATCGAGCCTGCTCCGTGATGGCTCCTCTGGCGGAGCCCATTCGAGGTCCAAAACCTCTACCGCTTTCGAGAGGATGCGGAAGAGCTCGGCATCCATACCCGGCTTGCAGTCAATGGGCTCCAGCGAGGAAAGGCGGGCGGGGTCAGAATCACCGGCCCAACCTTCGGTTTCAGAGGCCGCGAGAGACATGAAGTCATCAAGCGGCTCGTCCTCAGAACCGCCAAAAGAGATGAGGTCGCTCGCATCTGCCGAGGGACGCAGCTCAGGGCGGGAGAACAGGACGGGGGACTGCTCTCTCGGGGGAGAGGATGAGGCACGCGGGGAAGCCGGCGTGACGTCATCCAACTCCGTGCGCTGGGCCGCTCTGCCCCGCTGTCTCTTCCTAGCCGGCTCGCGGGAGGAAGAAGACGGGAGGGTGCGAGCGGCGAGATCACCTTCACTGAAGAAGGCGATCCGCGAGCGCAGAGAGGCGAGACTCATGTTCTCACAGTGAGAACACGAGGTCCCAGTGAGCGCTGCCTCTTTATGGGGTCTGCCCAGGCAGCCGACGCACTCACCGTGTCCGTCGTCGTCATGCAGAGGGGCTCTGCATGTGCCACACGAGTGGCGTGCCATTTGTAACAACGCCGCCGCCGTGAAAACGGCGTTTGAGGGGCTCTTTTAGAGCGGCGAGGGCCGCTAGAGCGGTGAAAACCGCTGTTGGAAAGCTCTTTTAGAGTAGCAATAAACCGCGGGAAAATCGCTCTTTTAGGCGCACCGGATGGCGGCAGGAGACGGGCTGGCAGGCGGCCGGAAGCGGGAGGGGGGTGGCTCGAGACGGCGCTCGAGGCGGCAGTCGGAGATCAGCGAGGAGATCAGCCGGAGATCAGCGAGGAGCGATGTGAAGTCGTCGCTGAAGGAGAGAGAACTGAAATCCTATGGCGAAACGGCCGCTTATATAGCCATAAACCCCGCCCATTTCGGCGGGAATATTCGCGCGCTCTCTCGCCATAGGTCGCGCAGCTATGCCGCGCCGTCATTGGTTCAACAACTTGTCTATGAGTGAACCAATGACGATGCAGTTACACTGCGTTATTGAAAAAGGCTTCAGTAACGGGGAAAAAGGAGACCTTTCCCCATACGCAGTACGAGTGAAGTATCGAAAGGGAAACAGTATTACTGATCTGCCTGCATTGACATCATTGTATGAGAACTAAACTGAGCTGGACGATGACATCACTTTTTTCTCCAGAGCTGCATATCTGTATAATAACTAATGATTTTTACAACAGAAATGATTCAGCACTGAACTTGACTCTTTTTAGTTCTTAAAAAAAAAAAAATCCTGAATCATCAGTGAAATAATACAAACCATGCAATAAACATGCAATGAGACAAATCATTTGCCTATAATACTATTTTACATCCAAAAATACTAATAGTAATACTAAAAATACTAATTATAATTTCAAATAAATAATCTAGTTAAAATGTAATGTAGCTCCTGCATTCCACCAAAAGATTAATTAATTATTGTATATTCTCTGTCCATTTATGCAGTAATGTAAAGAGAACGATTTCCGTACCTGTGTTGAAGATCAGCACGGCCATGAAGATCATGAACAGATGACCAAAAGCCATTGCAATAAACTGCTTGTCCTGCTGTGGTTATATGGTACATATTAGAGAAAACTGAATGTCACTCACCTTGGAATTTATGACATACAATCAACTATACACATATGTATTTGATCTTTTCTAGTAATGAGCCTGTTTAAAACTCTTCTCAAGCATATATGCTTGAAAACAAGTCATGTTACCAATGCTTAAATAACTACTAGTATTGCTACCAACCATGTCAAAAACCTGCTGATAAAGGAGAGGAAGAAGAAGTTGTGTTCTGCAACCAGGAACTAGCCCCTAGTTGTGAGAGCAAGTGTGGCTAACCATATCTTCATATATCATAAGTTCATATTTAAGAGTACAGTATATCTTTATGTTTCTTTAAAATACAGATCTAAACTCTTGTCTTATCACTTCATAGTTCTGATGTCTCATATGTATTCATTGGAAAAAAAAAATGTTTTAAATGAACTCTAAATGAACTAAACATTTATTATTAATTTCAGTGCATATTCTGTCATATTTTACATTTCTAAATTGAGCAATAAATGCCAGTTACAAAGTTTAATAGGAAAATATACATGACCTGATTATATTGGATGAGTCTTTTATATTATGTAATCCCTGTTTATAAAAGTCTCAATGTAACTGGTGCATCTTGCATGCTTTACAACTGCAAACAACAAAATGACACTTGTGCCAAAAACATTTTTTTCATCACATTTATTTTACTTTATTTAGGTGATCAGCAAAGACTAGTGCGTAGGTTTCCCTCTTCACTTCCTGGGCTGTGTGTAACTCCACATTTTGACATACATTCGTGAACGTCCCTCAGCACTTCCCCTCGGAGGAATCCCCACCGCCATTTTGAAGTGTGTTCAACTTCATCAAGTGGATGAGGGAAATTTATTTGGACAGACACTCGGCCCCTTGATTTTGACAGAGGAAGGAAGTCTTCAGGCAGCTCCACAGACCACAATGCAACATGATTGTGAATTTACAACAGCGACTCGCAGTGCTCTCACTAACCCTTCAAGCTCTGTGTTTCTTTCAGTTGTTCTGTTCAAGGTTTTCTTGTCAAGTGTGTTTTGTTTGAGGTTTTTTGTTAATAAAATCAATACTGCTGTGATTCGATCAATTACTCATCTTTATTTGCAACCGCCACTGACAGGCGTCCATAATTATGCAAGTCATATATATATATATATATATATATATATATATATATATATACATATATTTAAAAAATTCCCAAGTACATCTTACCAATTCCAAACCCCATCAATCTTAATAACAACTACTACTAATTAAAGTGATATATAATTATTTTACAGGTAAATGGGCCGGAAAAGAGGTTTAACTCACACTGAAGAGTCAAAAATTATTAAATGCCCATGAGAAGGATCCAATGGTATAGAAATTGCAAAATTAAAGTTTGTCCATTAGACAAGAAATGCTCATTGGGTCAGCAGGGTCAACATTTTGAATTCACAATGAGCTCACATATTAATCACACTGTAAATATATCACATTATGAGAAGTGTGATGTCACTGCTCAACATTTTGAACTCACAGTGAGCTCACATATTACTCTCACTCTAAATATCACAGTATGAGAATCGTGTGATGATTAAAAAAAAAAAAAAGTGCCCTCACTTCCCACTAACGTTTCACAACCACAACGTGGCACAACATTTTGTCTTGTTTTTATTATTATTATTATTATTATTATTATTATTATTATTATTATTATCAGAACAAGGTACATAGAAAGTATTCAGTGAAAAAAAAAAAATCACTTGTAAAGGCATTGCTTTTTCACAAATTCCCATCCTGACACAACAACCCCAAACGCTAGGAAAAATAATAAATAACTTGATAAACACACATGATCACATGAACATCACTGAGTGTAGATCATCTCATGTGGTCAGAATCAGATACATTATGTTCATGTATTTTCAGATTACATTGTTTTCTATAGCTGATGCTTCAAAGTTTTGTTTTTAATCCTATATACACCTGTATTTAACGTTGATAACTTGTAAAATGAATCACCAAAAACGCATCTTAATACCAGGTGGAAAGAGGGCCATATACTGTACAATGGTCTGTACAGATTCAAAGATACTGTGATGTCTCCATCTGGTGGTCAACTACAGACATTTTTTATACTGAATTAAGCAATAATGTTTAACAGTAGAATTTGTGGAAAAAAAACTATACATTACCCATAATGATGTAAAGAAAATCCACCACTCAGAGATTCGAAAACCTTCCACATAGGCTACATCCGAAATCATCTGTATTAATATTCTTATTCTTTATTTAAAATTGTATGAGCAAAAAAGTTAGCAAAAAAAAAAAAAAAAATTGATTTGTTGAAGTGTTGCAAAGTTATTAGTGAATTCAACAGCATTTCGTCTTTTCACTAACTGATTTTTCCTGAACACAATGTCGATCCTTAACAAAACTTAACACATAGACCACAGGACATTTTTTAGGATGTATAAAATGACTACTAATGGATACTTTAAAAAAACATGGCCACCAGATCTTCACCAAACTTAGCAAAAAAAAAAAAAAAAAAGCTCTAGACCATGCTGGCAAAATGTTATCAAAACATTTTTGATCCATTAGCAAGAGCCCCTGGCCTGCAGCACAAAAATGAGTCGATTTACTTACTTTTTCTAACAGTAATATGACAGTTTGTTCTGTGTAGTATTTCTGCAATCCAATAATTTCTAATTAATAAATATTACATTATTTATTTATTAAAGTGTTTACTTGGTTTTAGTTTGAGTTCTACAAAAGCTGCAAATAATATTTTCGCATGCCTTTGAAATGGTCTTGTGATGTCCTGTGTGATTCATGATGTGAGTTCACATATACACGCGTGTATTATGATCACTGTAGGGGAGTGATTGCACAGAAAATCCAACTTTCAGTAAAGATTATAGATGGACCACATCATAAGATACATTTCTAATACAGCATATGGCTAAATTACTGGATTTGCATTTGTACTGCATTAGCTTGTCTGGCTTTATACTTGTTTACATTGAAATTCATAATTATTAAATATAATATAGCAGGTGAAGTCAATATTATATCCATCTGCAGTTTTATACTATGATTTTCATGTGGAGCAAACTGGGTTAGTTGCCACAGGGTTTACTTCAGTTAATATACACTGTGGGGTTATATTTGGAAGTTATGTGTACAAAAATCAAATTCAGAATAGAATTCCTTGCTGAAAAATCCAGCATTGCTGGTCACCAGCATAAGGTATGTTTGCATGCTGGGTCCAGCATGCTGGTTTACTGGTCCTCATGCAGCATAGGAAGCAGGAGTGCTGGTGGAACAGCTCAGCTCAGAACAGCATGACTATGATGGTCCACAAGCTAGACCAGCACTACACCAGCATTAACCAGCATAAATCAGCTTGGACCAACATGGAATTCATGCTGGTTTATGCTGGATTTTTCAGCAGGGTTAAGACAGTTTGGAGGATATTTGAAAACAATACTACTAAACCAATGCTTGAGAGAATATATCTTAATTAGAAAACAGCCTTGGCTCAATTTTAGAATAGCATACTAGCTGTTCTTACTATTTATACCATTTAAAGGTGAAGTAGATTTTGAAAAACAATGTTTGGAAGTTAGTCGGGCGACACCAACAACAAATGTGTAACCATCAGCATTAGGGGGTGTTCCTATAAGCGGTCAAGGAGACAGAACGAGTAAGAGGGAGATTTGGAAGAAAAAAAAACTGCAGAGAGACAGATGAAACACAATACAAAAGATCTCAAAAGAATATCACTGGAATGAAGGTTTATGACTGGCCAAGATCTTTAGGATCCGCATTAATATTAGAAAAGCTTTCCAGTGCTGGAGAGAGCTAAGTGGGAAGGCCTGAAAACAGATGTGGAGGCTGCTTTGATTACGCTTCACATGTGAGTAACACTGGGTTTGAGTGTCATGAGCTGCAGTGCTGTTGGTGACTAACAACAAACTCTAGTTTGTATTTAGACTCTTGTGTACTGTATGTTCATTTTTTGTGATTCCTTGTCGTTGGTTCATCATCTGCACTTTATTTTTCGTGAAGCATTTTATTGCACATCAGCTGTTGAGAGTTGTGCAGGTAAACCACTGCACACTGATGACTGCTAGAGAATGTGGTGATTAGCATCATTGTCAGTGCATTTGCCTCGCATGCCAGTAGCGATCAGGCCGGGGTTCGAGACTCGGAGCAGGCTGGTTAGGATTGAAGGGTGAGTTTTGGAGGCGGAGCAATGAAGAGAGGGGTGGGGTTGTTTGGGTTGATTTCAAATATCAACAATGCCCAACAGCGTTTTTCAAAATCTACTTATCCCACCTTTAATGGTAGAGATGGGTAAACTTCCCCATGTAACAAACAGACACACTTTCATTTTATGCTTCATCAGATGAAATGGTGGGTGGTTTTGGTTGTTTGCACACCACTGAATAAATTGTATGGTCTGTTTCGACAAAGACTGCAGGTTTTCGGTGTTGTCCTACTGTGCAGTACATTGTGTTGGGTCGATTATCTTGTGTTTCCTCTTGCGTCTGGTCTTGAACCTTATGAAATAAATATAAAAAGTAATATTTTCAAAATGTCCCCTAAATAATTATGCTTAGCTGAACAACTACTAAAGAAAGACAGTTTAATAAAACATTCACTACCCTTAATTTATAGAACAAGCATTTCATAGAAGCCTTTTTCATGATCTTAGCCTGTTAAGTTTTTAGATTATTCTCACCCGTTCAACCCACAATATTTCTAACATGAATAAAAAGAACTATAACATGACAACATATCTGTCATGATCCTGTTTTGTTCCCCAGTCTTGTGTTATGGACTTTTAAGTTGAAATATCCTTTACCATTAGGTGCATCTCATTTCGGAGGCGGTGTCCTCCAGAGGTTGCATTTAAAGGCTGCATACGTCATCAAATGAGACTGCCTTGCAGACTTCAAATACGACCTCCAGAGGACGCAGCCGCTGAAACGAGATGCAGCTATTGTTTCTGTTCACTTCCTGTATTTAGTTCCTGTTTCCTTTGTTTTGCCTGCCTTGTTTGTTACCATAGCTACCATCATTAATTTTCATGACAACTAATCACCAGCACCTGTCCCTAGTCAGCCACCTGTTATCTTGTGCATTAATACCCTTGTGTTTCTCTGGTTGGTTGTCAGTCATTCTTTGTTGCTCTGACATGTTCCTGTCCTGTGTTTCCTGGTTTATTCTGGCTACCCTATGTTTGTTCCTCTTGTGGATTAAATTGATTAAATTTAGCCGCAAGTAGTAATGGGAGAAACAAAGCTTTACAAAGATTCAAATCAATTGAACCAATTGCTTCGCAAAATGATTCACTGTTTCAAAGCATTCAAAACACCAAACGCTGATGACACCTTCTGGTCAGAACAGTGTAAATGCAACAAAAACTCCTGCCAAACACACATAAAAACAGCTTTTACAAACCCATAGCAAATGTTTTATTGAAAGTATAATCTCTCAGATGCAATTAACTAATCATCTAATACCATTAAATATTAAGTGTCTGTATAATATTTATTCTTTTATGAATTTTTATAAATCTATGGATGGGTCAGCTAAACAGTGACCATTAACTATTCCTTTTAATTATACAAATACCTCATTAAAACATCTACAAATGTATAAAACTCACCAGAGATCAGGTACTAGACACTTAGACAATACTCAGGTAATAGACTGACACTTGTTCAATGATTCGCTGCTGGTGGGGGGGTGGGGGGGCGATCTCAGTGAATCCGCGTGATTCATGGGACCATTGAAATTTAGAAACTTTTCGAAACAGTTATGACGTAACAAAGCCTCATTTTCTGAAATCATGTGACTTTGGCAGTTTGAAACACGCTTCGAACCACTGCTTTGAAACAAAAGATTCATAAATGTTTTAAAGCTTCATGAAGCAGTGTTTTGAAAGCGCCCATCACTAGCTGCAAGTTGATCCTCTGCCTGCTTCTTTGCCCATCTCAAATGCTATAATATCCATAATGTCTGGCCAGCAAAATGATAAAGAAGCTTACCTCATTTTGAGCACAGACTGTATTATCAGCCTTTTGGGCACCTATAAGGTTTAAAATGTACATTAATATATCAAAATTGACAAGTATCAAATAAAAAAAGAATGATCATTTATTCAAAAAAGTGATATTGCATTTATAATTAGGGCCCTAGATATTTAAATGATGTGATCAGGGGATATTCTGTAGAGTGTGTGCACCTCAAGGTGATCTGTACAAAGTATTTTACAGAATTTAACTTGGCCAAAAGAGAAAAAAAAGAGTAAACCTATTGTCAACTTTCTTTTTAATGACTTATTTTAGTACAAAAGTACTTGATCAAACTGATAAATGGATGGTACATGAGATCCGTTTTCATAGAAAATATACTGTATGTATGAATCAGAGAGGGCGTACCTTTTTTACACTTGCTGTAGAGAATTACTACAAATATTGCATTTGCCAAAAAAAGACACACTGCCACCAAAATATATAGCCAAGCCTGGAGAGATGGCTTAGTCTTGTCATCACCTGTGATGTTCTCTGAAAAAGAAACACATATTAAGAACTATAATTGTCAGGTAAGATATTTTGAGGTCACTCTACAGTTCAGCACTTAGACAAGATTTAGTAAACCAAAACAAGATATTTGATTTGACAGATTTGATTTGCACTCTGTATGTGTTGTTTGTGTGTGTTGGCCAGATACCTTCATTATTAACACAGATCTGTTTAATCTCTATTCTGTCTTTTTTGGTGTCAACTGGGTTGCTGTGGTTACAGATGATGGATTCCTCACTGCAGTACAGGATGAGAGTGTAGTTCTCATGTGATGTCACTTCCTCTGGAGAGCATCTGTTGTTCTGATAGCTGGAGTGAATCATGAGGTCATGAGCTCTGCATGTGAAGTTCACAGTACAGGAGTCACTGCTGGACCAGTTTGAGTTTACAGTCAGAACAGGAGCCTCCACAGCGTCTGAAACACACATTTGTTTTTTAACAATATCATACATCCTCACTCTATTGTAAGCTGTCAAATTCTAATAGCTGTACACGACTGGGCATGACTGAAACAGGACACTGAAACTTTACAGATAATGGATTGGCAGATAAGGGATAATACAAACACATTTATATATATTTCAATTTATCTTTTATTTAAAACAAACATTGCACAGAATAAAATACATTAATGATACCTTAAATGATCTGAACATGCCAAGCAAAATCACACTCACCTATAACAGATACTCTGTATGTAACAATAATTTTCTCTGTTTCTCCACTTGTTCTTGCTGTATAGAGTCCACTGTCTGTCTTCTGCATGTTCTTCAGTGTGAGAGAGAAGGTTTCATCATTGAAATCCACTCTGTCCTGGTAGGAAGAGTGAGGTCTTGCTTCTTTAGTTTTATGAAAATATTTAACTATATTCTCAGATTTTTCATTTCTCCAGGATAAATCATCAAACTCCTCTGGTAGTTCATGTGTCTTTATATCCAGTTGAACAAAATCTCCCGTCTGCACAAACACAGAGATCTCAGCACTGAACCCTGAGGAGAGAGAAACACACAGTATTGTTTCAGAGCGCAGCTGGTGAGTTCATTACACATTGTACACACTTTTCTGAAATAGGCATCATCAAATAAATAATATATTTTACATTTTAAATTACTGCATATAAAATGTTTTTCTTAAAGAGAGAATAGCATATTAAAAATGTAATACATCTATAATCCACATTAACCAAACAAACAATAAGGAAGGAAAGTTTAGTCATCAACCCATGTTTCTTACAGATTGTTCCAAATTTCTTGTTATTAATATTAAAGCAGATGTCATATTTATGAAAAAATAATACTACTACTTACCAGTAAATCAGTAATTAGAGTCAGGTAACTGCTTTTTTTTTTTTTTAGTTCACCCAAATATTAAAATTCTGTCATTAATTACTCACACTCATGTCATTCCATACCCGTAAGACCTTTGTTCATCTTCAGAACACAAATTATGATATTGTTGATGATTTTTTTTTCTGAATCACACATAGGCAGCAATGTCATTGCACCTTTTGGGGTTCAGAAAGGTCAGAAAGGTCAGAAAGGTCGTAAAGGTCATAAAGGTCGTAAACTACACAGGAACAAATGAGTAATGCATTACTTACACTCTAGGAACTAACTAACAAAAACAATTCAATAGTGCTCAGTTGAATGTGGTAGTTCACTATTAGCTAATCAGAAACTACAATTTTACATCCCAGACAACTACTAAAAACTACTATATACAGGTTCATAATTTATGTGAATAATGCATAATTAATTCTAAAGTGAAGATCATGGTAACTCATTTGTAATGACTGAAGTATTACCAAATCCTTTAGAAGGAATTACTAATTATTTGGATCAGTATTCTAAAGTAAGAAACATGATAACTCTCTAGCAACTGAAGTCATTGTAAACTTTTGAGGTTTTTGTAAAGTATTGGATAGTCATAACTCAAGAATTACTACATAATTCTAAAGGAACTACTACTTATTTGGATCTGTATTCTAAAATGAAGATCATGGTAACCCACTACTATTACTTAAGTGTTACCAAATACATTAGAAGGAATTACTGTACAAAAACCTCAAACGTTTACAATGACTCCAGTAGTTACTAGAGAGTTAGCATGTTTTCACTTTAGAATACTGATCCAAATAATCAGTAGTTCTTAGTAGTTCTCTGGGAGGTATGAAATAGTACTTATCGATTAGCTAATAGTGAACTACCACCTTCAACTGAGCACTTTTACTTACTAATTCATTAATCAGTGTTTCTTGTTAGTTAATAGTAGTTACTACAGTGTTAATCATGCATTATTCATTTGTTCCTGTGTAGTTATTCATTAATGAAGGATCAGTATTCTAAAGTGTTACCAATAAAGTCATTATTTTTGTTTTTGTGCACAAAAAGTATTTGCGTCGCTTTGTAACATTAAGATCGAACCTTAGTTACATGGACTGTTTTAACGATGGCTTTATTACCTTTCTGGACCTCAAAAGGTGCAATGACGTTGCTGCCTATGTGTGGTTCAGAAACCTTCGGATTCCATCAAAAATATCTTAATTTGTGTTTTGAAGATGAAAGAAGGTCTTACAGGTGACATGAGGGTGAGTAACTAATGACAGAAATGTAATTTTTGGGTGAACTAACCCTTTAAGCAATAACCTAGAGAGCCCATTGTTTCATGCCTGTGGACCAATATATCAGTAAAAAGGTAATTCCTTTGTCTCCCATAATGACATAGTTGGTTTGGTAGAGCTGACCATCAATTGTCAGTTTATTGGATACCACAATAACATAGTAAGAAGATGTGATTATAACTGTTCTGCTGAGTAAAACAGATTAGGTTGTCTTATCACTGATATGAGGAGACTGTTACATAAAAGAAATTCCCCATTTCTATGATGCACTGATATGCATGTCTCAGTATGCAACCATGCTACATGCTTGATATAATGGTCCCACTTTTTATTAAGTGGCCTTAACTACTATGTACTTACATCAAAAAATAAGTACAATGTACTTATTGGGTTCATATTGAATTGCAAAACACTTTTGCTGCTATTGAGGTGGGATATGGGTAAGGTTAGGGAAAGCATTGGTGGTATGGGTAGGTTTAAGGGTAGGGGTAAGATTACATTAATTAATTACAGATGTAATTACATGCAGGTGTTTTAAAATATAAGTACAATGTAAAAACATGTATGTACACAATAAGTGCATTGTATCAAAGGATTAATTTAAATGTAAGTCCATCGTAGTTAAGGCCACTTAATATAAAGTGGGACCGATATAATATTATGATACCTCGTTTTTTATTCATAATCAGAACTGTCAATCATTTTGTTATTATTCATCACAAACTTACACAACACGCTTTACACATATGATTTATAATTTAAAAATGACAAACAAATCATTGCCTGTAATAGAGGTAAAAATAACTGCCACGTTTAAAAAAGTTTAGTGACTCCTCCCAGTACCCTATAGCAAAAATCCTAAGACAGGTTAACACCGACACAATCATTCTAAAATGTATTATTGCACATGGTACTGTATGTATTGTGTTATTTCAAAAACATGACAAAAAAAAGTAAGAACAAATGATGATTTTACACAGCTATTTTAATTAGTAATGAAAAAAAAAAATCAAAATGACCTAAAAACAAGAATTATAGTGTATTAAATTTCTTTCAGAATATGTTTACAAATGAAATTAATTGATTAACAATAATCATTAATAATCAATTAACATAATGGACATGTGTTTTTACCTGTTTTGAAGGTCAGAAGAAAAAGAAGAAATACGAGTAGGTGATGTACTGCCATTGTCACAACATGAAAAGATTAAAACAGAACTGAAAATGACTGCTGTGCCGTCCTAAAAACGGAAATGGAAGGATCCTCAGATGTCCTGTTTTAAGCTCATTCTTATTTACATTCTTATTCTCAGTCTTATTTAACAAACATATTTCCATCTCACTAATATATGCTGGATCATAAGTGTGTGTGTGTTACTCAAGAGGTTTAAACACAAAAACTTTAAACATATTCTGTATAAAAATGTGCACTCTGCACCACATCCTGTGGTATCTGCAGGCAAATGATGTTAGATCTTTTATCAGATTTCACTTTTATAGGCGTTTTTTCTTTCCACAATGCTAAAACAAAATCAGACATCCTGTTGATGCTTTAAAGCTGTTGATCTCAGTTCAATGGCAACATTTTGTGCTTTGACCCTTTTTCCGCCTGTATTTAGCACTGACCACTTGTAATCAAACGACCAAAAATGCATCTTAATCAGGTGGAAAAAGGGCCTTATGGTTCTTTCATATATTTAAAGATACTGTAATGTCTCCATTAGGTGGCCAACTACAGCCATTTTGTCATATTGAATAATGATCAATATATCAAGAGTCCACTGGAGGCAAGTTGAAGTGAACCCAATGGCAGTTTATTTAAATCCAAAAACATGAACAAATACAAGATAAACAGAGACTTGTTCATGAAACAAACTATGCAAACCTATACAAGAGACAATGGTAACAGTGGGGCTATATAACAAACTAATGGCTAACAAGAAACACCTGTGAGCAATCAAACAGTGAACCAATGAGAATGTTACACATGACAAAAAGAACCAATTAGAACAAGATACAAGGGAAGCACATGACAGGAAACCATGACTAAACTTCAAAATAAAAGACCTGAAAACTTCATGAAGAGTTTATGAAGAACATCCACTGGAACTTGGCATAAGCCCCCATCCCCCCCCCACCACCACCACCAACATACACACGACTCTGTCGTGTTCAGGCTCTGGTGTGGCGGCCTTGACGACTGGAGGCTCTGGTGTGGCGGCCATGCTTGACAAAGTATTGACAAAAACAGCATCTACTGGTTGCAGTGACATTTTACATATATTCCTCCTCAGCTATGAAAGACCAGGTTGTCTCCCATGTGAGGATTTACACACTGTTGAATAAATTGTATGGTCTGTTTTAGTGAGTAATGATGATTTTTGGTGTTGTCCTATTGTACTGTAGGTGGTGCTGGGCTGATTTTCTGTTTGCGCCTGTGCCCGTATCTGTGAATGTATGTATATATAGTAAATACATAAAAATGAAGCAAAGTTATTTCAGTGGCCTTCTGATACATCACCAAACTATCTATCGATCTATTTGTTTGTCTAAGGATTTGTATGAAAGTGTCTGTACAATGAAAAAATGTGAATGTCTTCTTCTATTTCTTACCTCAGGATTGGGCATGTTCTGACTGTTTTTTTGAGTTTGTTTGTGATCTTCTGTAAACCCATAGACAGTTTGAGGATTTGTTGATCTCTCCAACGTCTCCAGGGGTCTTTGCTCTTTATTTTTTGGCTGCAGAACAATCCAATCAGTCACAAACCCTTCTGTACATGCACATTTACATTCACATTATGATGTTTTATTAACAAATTCGGGAGGAGCAAGTTCAGATAATTAACCTAATTAGCACAGGTGGAGAGCATTCAGTTAATCAACTCAACCAATGACAAAAGGTATTCAGCAGACTTACTTCTGTTCATCTGAGAGTTTATCAGCATCCCTCCTCCACCCCATCTCCTCACTTATAGTTCTATCTACTTTTACCACACCGGGGGGAGTACTCTGGGTTCGGGCCAAAATTCTGAGCTCGGAGCCCTTTCCCCCCGGACAGCACACCAAATACACATAACTTTACTCTATTTAATTATATCGATGTGTGAACTTGTGAAATGGCTAATAGTATGTGGACACTGAATAGGTTTGATATATTTCCAATTATTCTACAGCATAAATTGACATTATTTGTTAGGATTCATTAATTCAGCATTTAATATCTATGATGGCTGCACAAAATAATTTAAAGCTTACCTGAACCTGTGCATATATTGTATGATCCTCTTCTTGGACACCTAGAGATTTAGAATAGTATCATTTTAAAGAATCCATTAACGTCACCACAGAAAGTTTAAGTGTGACTATTGCTGTGTGTTATTTGCTTTTCCCCCAGTCAGTGACTTGAGTAGGCCTACCTATAATCATTACGAGGATACAGTCCTTTTTATTTCATTAAGACACAAATACCTTTTTTATGCCTCTTGTTAGAGCAGCATATTACAGAAACTGCTGCAAAAACCAACAGTGGAGCAACAGCGATGATCAACAGCCAATGAAGAGGAAAAGTCCTGTCATTTTCTTTGGGATTCTGTGCTGAAATTCAAGACATCACATTAACAATTACAGCCATCAGAACACTCATACTCATTCTCACTGAATTAAAGATACTTTTTTAGTATTGAGAATACATTTTAAACAAATGAATTATAGATGATGTAAGGTATTTACTTGAGGTGTGCTCATGAGGTGCACAAATGGGGTTAATCTCTATGGTGTCGTTCTTCCAGCTGACTGGGTTGCTATAGTTACAAACAATTATGTTTTCTATACAGTGCAGAGTTAGAGTCTGCATTTCAAAAGATGTCACTTGCACTTGACTGCAGTTGTTGCTCTGGTAGCTGGTGCTGAGTTTAAGGACATGACCACTACATGTGACATCCACAATACAGGAGTTCACACTGATCGTTGTGGCGTTCCAGTTCAGAACAGGAGAATCCACTGGATCTAAAACATATCAAGACATAGGTTAAAGGGATAGTTCACCCAAAAATGAAAATTTGATGTTTATCTGCTTACCCCCAGGGCATCCAAAATGTAGGTGACTTTGTTTCTTCAGTAGAACACAAATGATGATTTTTAACTCCAACCGTTGCGGTCTGTCAGTCGTATAATGCATGTCAATGGGAATTCCATCTATAAGAGTCAAAAAAACATGCACAGACAAATCCAAATTAAACCCTGTGGCTTGTGAGGACACACTGATGTCCTAAGACATGAAACTGCCAACTGCCTTGAGCATCCGGAAGTGATCGCTCGCGGCATCAGAGCACGTTTCCAGACCTCACACACCGGATGCTCAAGGCAGTTGGACATAGTGGTGTATTAGAGGTAAAAAATTATATAAATACTGTTCGGTTTATCGCACAAACCGATCGTTTCGTGTCTTAGGACATCAATGTGTCGTCATGAGCCGCAGGGTTTAATTTGGATTTGTCTGTGCATGTGTTTTTTTTTTTTTACTCTTATAGATGGAGTTCCCATTGACATGCATTATACGACTGACAGACCACAACGGTTGGAGTTAAAAATCATTATTTGTGTTCTACTGAAGAAACAAAGTCACCTACATCTTGGATGCCCTGGGGGTAAGCAGATAAACATCAAATTTTCATTTTTCAAGTATCCCTTTAGTGGACTTTTCAAAGAGCATGTTGTAGCTATGCATTGGAGTAAAGTAAATTTTTCAGGTGCTTTTCTGTTCCATTAATGGTGAGTGAGCAGACTTTCTGTATGACTCTTTCTTAGATTATTTTTAGATCAAGTGAGCTGATTTCTGCTTTTCAAACCCCACAACAACCACTGCATCATGTGACAATTTCTTTGCAAGTTATAGCATCACATTTTAATGTAAAAAAATAATAATTTTCAATTTTTTTCATCTAATAATAATAATAATTGCCATTGCATGTTTACTTGGGATAAAAATATAGTGTAAGTAGCTAATATCCTCTATATTCTGTTGTTTCTGCTACATCATAATGCAGATTCTCTTTGAGATACTGATCTGAAAATGTCATAGCAACCAAAAGAAAGAAAAATTGTCCAATAATCACCCATAACTGATACATTGTGTTCAACAACAGTCATTTCTTGTTGTCCAGTTGCTTTTGCAGTGTAGAGTCCACTGTCAGTCTTCTGCATGTTCTTCATTGTTAGAGAGAAGGTTTCAGTATTAAGGTACACTCTGTCCTTATATAAACTGTGAGGTTTTAAACCTGATTCAATTGAAAATCTGACTACATTTTCTGATTTATTATTTATCCACACAAATCTTTTAAAAGGTGGAAGTGTTTTATTTTTAATGTCCAGTGTAACAGAGTCCCCTGTCTGTACAAACACATGGTTTCTGGATGCTGAGGAGAGAAACAAGAAGAAGAGATGTTACTTTTAAAGAATGCATCATGCCTTTGGTTTATACGATTCATAGATTTGCTACATTTTAAACTTTTAACCATAAAACAACTTTTAACCTTTAAATGTTTAATATATAGATAATTTGTGAGCAGATATCAGGAAAACAGGCAAAATCCATGGAAAAGAGTAAAATGTCTTGTTGTGCATTTGGATGTCAGAATCAAAATACTTGTACTCACTCTTTTAATCAAGATATACTTAAAAGAGTAATTAAGTATTCTAAGGATACTTAGCTTGTAGGGTAACACTTTATTTTAGATCTTTTATTTTATTTTAGGTCTTTTAACTAGTTGCTTATTAGCATGCATATTACTAATATTGGCTGTTTATTAGTATTTATTAGGCACATATTAATGCCTTATTCTGCATTACGTACCTTATACATTCTTACCTAATTTTAACAACTACCTTACTAACTATTAATAAGCAGTAAATTAGGAGTTTATTGAGGGAAAAGTCGTAGTTAATAGTGAATACATCATCCCGGTAGCACTTTATTTTACAGTACGTGTACTTGGTACATATATATAATTATGCTGTAAATACAAGTAAAAGAGTGGTAACACAAGGTACTTACCTGACATGTATGCAAACAAATAAGAAACACTGCTATACTTTCCAATAATACCTACTTTGTACCTATAGACAAGTGTTGGGCAATAACAGGCACTTACTTATAGTGTTTGTATATGATAACTAACAGACACAGTACTGTACTTACTAATGGTATGTACATGGTAAATATTTTGTACTTACTGACTAGTGTGGGTAATAACAGGCACTTATTTATGGTAAGACACATTACTGTACTTAGTGGTACAGTATATACATGGTAACTATGTTGTACTCACGGACAAGTGTGGACACAAATAACGGACACTTACTTACAGTGTGTGCATGTTAACAAAAGTACAAAACAGAGGCTTACCAAATAGTGTTGTTTTCTCACTGATGCCATTTAAAAAAACTAAATTCTCAAGAAATAAAGTAATTGTTTTGCTGCACTTTGTATGTACTTTATGTAGTATTTTATGAACTGTTAATGCTAACAGTCCACATGTCCACAACAGTGCATCTTATTTTATAGTCCTTACTAATAATGCTAAAAAAAAAAATTTTTTTTTAAATGCTTAAGCTTATTATTACAGAGGTTAAAGAGCTGGTAATTCCTATGTAATGTTAATGTACAAGTATGCACTTTATTTTACAGTCCTATTTCCATGTATTTACTATGAACTTACTAGTGAATATACCAGTTAGTTAATGCGTAAGTTACACATTACTTAGGTTGGGGAGGTTCCTGTTATTACCCACAATTGTCCGTAAGTACTACATAGTTATGGTGTATATACCATTAGTAAGTACAGTAATTTGTCTTACAAGTTACCATAAATAGGTGTCTGTTATGACCCACACTTGTCCATTTAAGTACAATATAGTTACTATGTAGTTACTATGTAGTTACTAGTTACTATTAGTAAGTACAGTAATGTGTCTGTTAGTTATACAAACACAATAAGTAGGTGCCTGTTATTACCCAACACTTGTCCATAGGTACAAAGTAGGTACCATGTATGTACCATTGGAAAGTACAGCAGTGTTTCTTATTAGTTTCCATGTACACACATGTCAGGTAAGTACCTTGTGTTACCACTCTTTTACCTGTATTTACAGCATAATTACTACATATGTACCAGGAAAGTACATGTACTGTAAAATAAAGTGCTACCATGTTCCCTACATAAAGTGTTACTGCTTGGGGTTGTGTTTACTCTTTTGATTGAGTAGCCTACACTGTCTTATAAACTTAGATGTTTTTGGCATCCCAAATAATAGATTTTTTTGAAAATATTGATTTATAATGAAAACAGATATATGTTCCTAGTTCTGAATATGTGTATTTTTGTATAGCCCAGTAGTAGTGTATAATTTACTTCAAATCTACTTAAAGCACAGTTAAAGATATATTGCAAGAATAAAAATCAATACCTAAATAGGAACATAGTATAATAAAGCATTTAATAGTATTAAAAAGCATTATCGTCACTTCATAACATCAAGGTTGAACCACTGTAGTCAGAAAGTGTCTACTCTTACAGAGGCATGATTTTGTGCTCCCTCACCAAGTGGCAAGTATTTTCTTTGCCTGCTAAGTGCAATTCTTATATTCGTACACAAAATTCTTAGGATGTTGTGAGCAAAAATAGTGCAGATGGAAACAATATGGAAAGTTATGAATATTTTTACTGCCATGAGGCTGGGAAACACATTGCAGCTTGTACTGCTTTGAAATGGAAATCTAGCAGAAAGGCTAACGCTTCAAAGAGTGTGGGCCTATATTGGCCTCTGATTTGCCCATTGGCCTCTGTCCATCATGGCCTCCTAATCATCCCCATATTCTGATTGGCTTCATCACTCTGTCTCCTCTCCACCAATAAGATGGTGTGTGGTGGGCGTTCTGGCCCAATATAGCTGCCATCGCATCATCCAGGTGGATGCTGCACATTGGTGGTGGTTGAGGGGATTCCCCCAACTATATATGTAAAGCGCTTTGAGTACCCAGAAAAGCACTATATAAGTGTAACAAATTATTATTAATTATTATAATTATTATATTGACAGTGTTCACCAGAATGCGCATCTTTATCGACTGCTAATTCTGCATTCGAACCGTTCATTTTCAAAGGAACAGTGTCATTTGATGGGTGGCAATCTGAATCCAAATTTGATCCCTTTGTTTCTGGTTTTCACTATTTTCTAGTTAATAAATCCTCTTTTGTTAGACATCATACATTGTGAGTGAGAGCACATACATGCTGTGGCTGGCCCTAGACAGCTGTAAATAATTTATAATACAAATATATGCAAATATGGATTACCTACTTTTTCAATGGATGTCATGTGATCTCTAATCAGGATGGTTTTGAATATTGTATACAAACATCTATCTAGCCAGTTATGGAAACAACAAACCTTTAAATATGAATACTGTAATGTATTGCACATCAGAAATAATAATTAACCATTAATCATGTGAGCAACTTTTCATACCTGTGCTGGAGATCAGAAAAGTCATGAAGAGCATGAGAAGGTGACTATATTCCATTGCAACAGACAGATGGAATCAATCCTGTGGTAATACAGCACCTACTTTTCATAAAAGAGGTTGTTCGTTTCGTCTTAAGCACTCAGTGAAACTTATTTAAATGGTCTAGCCAAGAAATCTCAAACTGCATTGTAATGTATATTATAACATATTGCAAAAACTAAAAGTAATGTAGTAGCCTATGTCCGTTGTTCTGCTCATCAAAAACTGAACTCAAACTCAAACTGCCCACAGTGGTGCTAGCATGACACAAACCCCTCTAAGAGATCAACAAGGAAGATCATACTGCCTTATAGTTTTTTTTTTTTTTTATAAACCACTAGCCCTAAGCAGTGTGTGAGGGCAGACCAAAGTAGGCTGCACTTGTCAACCTATCGAGATTGTTTTCAAACACCTGTTAATTCTCACCTCATGATCTCATATGTTTGCTGTGCTTTTTCATCCCATTGCTTGGACATTAATAAGAACATTAACACATAAACACATACACAAGTTCACTCGACTGACAAAACAACCATATATGATTATCAAAACGTCAGCTTGAAGGTACAAGGTACAAGTCTTTTTCACATGCATCAGAAATGATATACAGTAGGACACCATATAAAGAATGTAACCGCAGAAGTTTGCACAGAGAATACATTAGAAAAGCTCATGGTTTCTCAGCACATGCAAAAAACGCCTCATAAACCAGACTTAGAAGAGTCTGGGTTGTTTTTTCTACTATGCCAGTAAGTATTCTTTTATCTTCAACTTTGCCTTACATTGAGGCCTGTTTAGCTTTTAGACAGATAGAGAGCGAGAGAGAAAGAAAGAGAGGGGTGGGAGAGATGTGGGTGAGACAGATCAGATAACTGAAGCTGAAGCCTACATATCCTTCCTCTTTCAGTATAAGGACACCTGCTGCTGTAGAGAGTGGTGCATAAAAACTCCTGTGATAGGTCATCTGATCTAATTTTAAGAAATGGTCAATGCACAGCTGTGGCTTTTTTCTTTTGCCTCGCTATATTTTCTATAATTAAACTTATAGGTTTCTTAAGTGGGGGTCTTTTTTTAGGGTGTTGTGCTCCCACACAGAAACTAATCTTGTGATCTGAGTTTCTCCTTATTTGTACTTCCTTCCTCTATCTTACTTCCTCCTTATAATCCCCTGACTGACTTGAGTCACCATGAAATCAAAATGGAAAATTATTATTTTGTTGTTGTTGGTGTTGCTGTTTTTTGTTGATTGTTGTTGTTGTTTTGGAATATTTGGAATTTTTTATTTATTTATTTTGTATTTCCCATTTCCTGTGTCTGTCATTTTTAACCATGAAGAAGCCAAGTGTGATTTTTTTTAACAGATCCGAATCGTGTCCAGAGCTTTATTTACACATTTTGATTTTCAATACTTTTATTGTTCAGTCGACCTCAAACATCAAAATGTGAGTTAACTCAACTTGAAGATAATCTTTTTTAATCTTTTCTTAACTCAAAAATAGTCAAGATAATGCATTACTTTAAGTTAAAAATTAAACTTAAAGTAATGCATTGTCTTGTCTATTTGTGAGTTGAAACAAAGATTATCTTCAAGTTGAGTTAATTTATGTTTAGTTGAGTTAACTCACATTTTTAAGGCAGCAGGTGAACTTTCATTTCTAAGTTTAACCAGCTGAAATGTTTTATAGAGAGATGACAGTGGTACTTTTAGAGAAGTGATGAAAAAGTGATTGCAAACGTTTTACCAGATTCACATACCAATAAAATGTGCAACATTTTACTACCAAACTAAATATAATACCTCATTAATTAAATTTACAATGAAAAGTTTTCCTCGAAATCACGATTTCAGGGCATGCAGATGATGGCATACAGATGCTGCATCCAAATTCAGAGGCTGAATCCTTCGAAGGCCAATTGCGTCATTGCAGTGAAGGCTCCTCCAAATGCGCCCCTAGTTTGTGGTGAAATGAAGGAAAAAACAGATGGATCCTTTGTAACAACACTCAATCTGACTTCGTTCCCCTTTGAAGTCCAAGTCATTCGAAGGATGAAGCCTCTGAAATGGGACATAGCCTTAGCCTCAAATATACCATTCCATTTCCAAAGATATTGACAGTAATGGGTTAGAGTGGAGATAGTGTGTGGATTTAGTGTGCATTAAGGGCATTAAGCTTTGGCACAGACTTTGGACAGCCCTTCGACTTTAATTTTGGTAATTGATTTCTGCAGTTCAGTAGCATTTCATGGATACAATAACAAAAAGGATTTTTATAATTCAGATGTACACATCAGAGTAGAATACATGCATTTACATTTATGATATCATTGACAGGCGACGCGATGACACGGGCTGTTACACCGGTTGAAATAGCTGATTTCTCTGGATTTAAACATTGTTGGAAACATTCAGGATAATGTAAGTCCACAAGTCATCAAAATATATAACAATGTGTTAGTGATTTCTGGATATTTTCATCAAAAAATCTTACATATTGTGCCTTTTAATCGAACAATACAGTTTATTTTTTTGTTTGTCTGTAGCTCAAATCATAATTGCACCCAAAAGCAAAAGGAATATGATCCCAGTAAGAGAAACAGATCCTGTGGTTGATCCATGACTGCTTGTTCCTAAGAAGAAATTGTAAGAATCTGTCAGTTCATAATAATGAAGGTAATTTTTTTTTTTTTACAAAAAAAGTTGAGATTTCATCTGCATGATGAAAATTTTTGAATATAGCACTGACATTAAATTAGTTCAGAATGTGCTAATCTGAACACTACAAAATTGTATCCAACTATGAGTTGAAGTGCCATTGACTTGCTTATGATTGTTGAGTAGATTAAGGTTCTGAATTCTAAATGTGACAGCAAAACTCCCAGATTACTTACCAACAGTTACAATGTATAGACCAACAGTAAAATCCCGTTCTCCAATTGCTCTTGCTCTGTAGATTCCGCTGTCTGCCTCCTGTATGTTCTTCAGTGTTAGAGAGTAGTTTCCAGTATTGAAATCCACTCTGTCCTTGTAGGAAGAGTGAATTTCTACTGATTTTTTTTCAAAATTGTATGAGACTACAACATCTTTATTATTATCTTTAAGCCATTCCAATTCATCAAATGCTGTCTCATCTACATGTTCTTGTACATGCAGCTCAACAGATTGTCCTTTCTCTGCGTCTTTTGCTGATTGTTGGATTATGTCACTGGATACTGTGGGGAGGAAAAAGCAAGTAGTTATGACAATGTACAGTATTGTTGAATTTAAAGAGGACCTATTATGCTTTTTTACATTTTAGTGTGTTGTGTTGCTGTTTTAGCGTGAAAAAGGTCTGTAAAGTTACAAAGCACAAAGTCACTTTAAAGGGAGTTATCAGTAAACATTGCCCTAGCCATATCTCCCTGTAGCCCAAGTCTGGTTGCACACTGAGGCTACACGCAGGGTTGAGCCTGGTCAGTAGTACCAGGATGCGAGACCTCCTGGGAAAATGAAACGCTCAAATCATGACATAAAACTGTTAAAACAGTTAAAAATATTGCTGCAAGCAGCAATTAAGGTGCAAAAAGAGGGCATAATAATTCATGCAAGCATGACTTGGAGCATCAGACCAACTGCAACAATAAGTAATTCAAGACATATAGATGATTTTAGTTAAAATGTTTAAGAAATCCTAACACAATCACTAGTAAAATGATTTAATGGTTTATTATTTTACACCAACATGTGGTGCTGTTACCACACTGATGTGGTGTGGTGTGGTTAGTGTGAGGTGACAATAACACACATAAAGTTTAGGGTCAATATATCAAAGCTTTGCAGAAAAAAAGCCTCAGGTGTAGTTTGGCATTATGCCATCAAATTAATTGATGAGGTATATGAAAACCGGTTTGTCGACACAAAATACATAACTTTTTGTCTACACGGTCTGAAGATGATCTGACTCGAATTTGGTGAAAATCAAACAGTCTGAAAGGAGTTAGAAAAAGTAGGGTTTTTTTTAAAGAAAATCAAAACGGTGGACATGAAGTTATAGGCTGACTATGGCAAAATTGGTATCTATATTCTCGGCATGACCCAAGGAATCCATTAAAGGGATAGTTCACCCAAAAATGAAAATTTGATGTTTATCTGCTTACCCCCAGAGCATCCAAGATGTAGGCGACTTTGTTTCTTCAGTAGAACACAAATGATGATTTTTAACTGCAACTGTTGCCGTCTGTCAGTCAAATAATGCTAGTGGATGGGAACTTCTACAATAAGAGTAAATAAAACTTGCATAGACAAGTCCAAATTAAACCCTGCGGCTCGTGACGACACATTGATGTCCTAAGACACGAAACGATCGGTTTGTGCGAGAAACCGAAATGTCTCGCGCATATACTTCAATGAGAGCGAGACATCACTGCCGTTGTCAGAGCGCGATCAGACCAAACGAATCGAGTGATGAATGCAGTTGGACATAGTGGTGTATTAGAGGTAAAAAAATGATATAAATACTGTTCGGTTTCTCGCACAAACCGATCGTTTCGTGTCTTAAGTCATCAATGTGTCGTCACGAGCCGCAGGGTTTAATTTGGATTTGTCTGTCGTATTTTATTTACTCTTATAGTCCAAGTTCCCGCTGACTTGCATTATACCACTGACAGACGGCAGCGGTTGCAGTTAAAAATCATAATTTGTGTTCTACTGAAGAAACAAAGACACCTACATCTTGGATTGGCTGGGGGTAAGCAGATAAACATCAAATTGTCATTTTTGGGTAAACTATCCCTTTAAGTCAAAATAATCCAATAGTCAAAATTAATCACAAACTATCAGCATTTTTTCAGACCACCAGGTGGCGCTGTCTTGATACTTTTTCAGTACCTTCTGGCAAGGTGCCGATGACACTTAATGAGTTTCATAATGATACACCAATGCATTCGTAAAATAAAGCATTTTGCAGTAAAATTCAAAATGTTCGACACCCAAAATGACCGATATGAAAGACTCGGCATGCTGCACCGAATCTAAAGGGACCTAAAGAGCTTTTTTTTTTTTCTTTTTTTTTTTTGCCAAACCGTTCAGAAGTTGTAGCATATTCTGAAACTGTGCAGGTAACCTCAGATCATGGATGTCATAACACACACCAAGAATGGACTCAGTCAGCTCAATCAAGGTCTCAGTCAGCTCCCGAGCTCATGAATCAGTAGGCCTATATTGTGTACATGAATTCAAGCCCTGATAAGGACAGTAAAGGACACTGGCGCACTACACATTGAGACACTGATGACTCTATTTCCAGCAACGTGATAACATCTTCATTGTACAACATCACTACTGGTATTTATGAACAACAGCAGAACTTATATCTTTCTGACATTACTTGTAATGTTATTTATTATAAATACTTTGCTTGTTACATATTCGTGCAACATTTCGGCCATAAAAAATATATAAATGTCAGCTAGATTATGTTCATTACCTCTCTAGCTATGTATGTTTATGCTGAAATACAATAAAATAATGGTTTGTATTTTAAAGGGAACATAGTGAGCATCGATGCTCCCTGGTTTTCATGGTGCATTGTGGGACTTTTTAGGGAGCAAACATTTCAGTGCACTGGAAGGATTCTGTGATAGAGTGGTGCAGGTATGACTTCACTTTGTAGGCCAAAACAAAAGCGAGTTAGCATTTTAGCACTTCCGGTTCCATTGTCCCAAAGTCAATGGTTTTTTGAATGGGATTTCGTTTAAATGTCTGAAATAAGTTTTATGGTGAACACAAGCTCAAGACAATTTCACATTTTACCCTATGTTTTTAGATAAAAACTGAAAGAGTTGTTTGAAGCTTAGTAGTGGTGACGTTGAAGTCGAGCGACCATGGTGTAGTCCGTTTATTGCCTACCTTTAGCGTTTTACTTCTGGCAACTGCATTTAGGCTTCAAAATTCATAAAAGTTGTGTTCATCTGTGATAATTATCTTGATAGACAAAATGCGTAAGTATCATAAACTTTTGTTGATCACAGAGCTTTTTTTTTGGTGATAATCCAAAAGCCTATGGGAAAATCCTATTGGTTTTTAATCAAGGTAACCAGTGTGATGCTAACTACCGATTGGCCTATAAAGTGACGTAATCTGTACCACTCTATTGAGACATCCCTTAAAGGATTAGTCCACTTTCAAATAAAATTTTCCTGATAATTTACTCACCCCCATGTCATCCATGTCTTTCTTTCTTCAGTCGAAAAGAAATTAAAGGTCCCGTTCTTCGTGATCCCATGTTTCAAACTTTAGTTAGTGTGTAATGTTGTTGTTAGAGTATAAATAAAATCTGTAAAATTTTAAAGCTCAAAGTTCAATGCCAAGCGAGATATTTTATTTAACAGAAGTCGCCTACATCGAACGGCCAGTTTGGACTACATCCCTCTACTTCCTTCTTTAATGACGTCACTAAAACAGTTTTTTGACTAACCTCCGCCCACAGGAATACACAAAAAAGGGGGCGTGGTCTTGTTGCGCTCCCACGGAGAAGAGCAAGAGTTGCGTTTGTAGAGTGTGTTTGTCGCCATGTCGTCGAAACGCTGTTATTTTCATCCCGCAGTCCAAACACCTTTGTTTGGCCTTCCCAGGGACGCTGTACTTAGAGATCAATGGTTAAAATTTATGTTTAACTCGGTTCCCGAAAATTATAATTGTGGTATCCTTACTGCAATAGTTAATGTTGGACTGCAGTGCCCATAATGGCCACAAGAGGGGACTATGTTTATGTATATGGCTGTTTTCTGTATGAGGTACTCTTCTGAGTGAGTGCTAACGTTGTACATTTTCTGTCACTGCTTGTGGAGATTAAAGAGTTCAGTCTCTCGGGAATGATTGTCTTTTGTGTTCATTCGGCACAACACCACAATAATCCACACGTAAAACTATGTGCAGCACACGTTATGGTAAGAGACGTGACCTTTCCGGGCAAGGAGCGCTCTCGCGCTAAGCTGCTGTCGAATCACAACACAGGAACCGCTGGCACAATCAGAACTCGTTACGTATTTCTGAAGGAGGGACTTCATAGAACAAGGAAGTCATCAGCCTGTTTTTATGACAGTGGAAACAGCGGTATACAGATAAGTAAATTATGTGAAAAATACTGTTTTTTTACACGTGAAACATGAACACATGTTATATTGCACACTATAAACACAATCAAAGCTTCAAAAAAACCACGAAAAACGGGACCTTTAAGGTTTTTGATGAAAACATTCCAGGATTTTTCTCCTTATAGTGGACTTCAATGGCCTCCAGACAGTTGAAGGTCAAAATTACAGTTTCAGTGCAGCTTCAAAGGGCTTTAAATGAAACCAGACGAGGAATAAGGGTCTTATCTAGTGAAATGATTGGTCATTTTCGAAAAAAATACAACTGTATATGCATTATAAACACAAGTGATCGCCTTGCACGTGCTTCCGCTTTCCGTATTCTTCAAAAAGCTTACGCTGTATGTCCTACGCCTTCCTTATTCTACTTACGGAATGAACGCAGCACCAGTAATTTTGACCTTCAACCATCTGGAGGCCATTGAAGTCCACTATAAGGAGAATAATCCTGGAATGTTTTCCTCAAAAACCTTAATTTCTTTTCAACAGATGACAGACAGACATGAACATCTTGGATGACATGGGGGTGAGTAAATTATCAGGAAAATTTTATTTTAAAGTGGACTAATCCTTTAAAATGGCAGACTCCTTGATTAGCGCCCTGACTACTGAACTACGGAGGTGACTGAGACACACCCCCAGTTTGGTATGAATATGCTAAAGCATCACAGAGATGAAGCATTACATTCTTTCTGACGTACTCTTTGTCAAATTCGTTCACGTGTTATTTGAGAACAGTTTGACAAATCAACTTGAATTCCATAACTTTTTGTCAGCATGTTTGAAGATGGTCCATTTCAATTTTTGTTTCTAGCCCTTATGGTTTAAAAGTTATTAACATAAACATGAGTGCACATTTCCTCTATCTGTGTGCCAAATTTCACAACTTTCCCACAAGCGGTTCTATGGACTTAGACTTAAGCAGAAAAAAAATACCTTCGGTGTTTTCCCATAATAACAAACAAGTTAATAAAAACTGCCTTAAGCCTTACCTTTAATGCAAGCTATATATTTGTTGAATAATTTGTGAATTTTGACTGGGTTTTGTAATGTTTGAATAATACATGTTTATATTTGGGTGTTTTTTATTTAAGCTGTTCCTATGTGAACAATTTTCAGAAGCATTATAGCAGAGTAATGGTACTACACTGTGTGCAGAATTATTAGGCAAGTTGATTTTCTGATCATATTTTTTTTCCAAGCACAATTGACCAATTCCAAACCGCATCAATCTTAATAACTACTATTAATATTATATTTAATCATTTATAAGTGATATATAATTGTTCATGAAGGCTGGAAATGAAAAATGCCTCATATTCAGGTATGCATGTATGATCAGAAAATCACCTTGCCTAATAATTCTGCACACAGTGTAAAGCTCAAATAAATAAGCTAGAATTGTGGTTCAACTTAATGATCATTAAACATGAAGTGATTTTTAGGTAGTTGTTTTAGTGGTAATAAAAAGGCATGAAAACATGATACATCAAATCTTCTTGCTTTCAGATATATTTTCAGAACCAAATCACAGAAATCAAAATTGTTTGTTAATCAGTAAAAGACAACAATGTTTCTGAATAAGAATTAAGAATCTAAATATTGCCTTACACTGTCTTCATTTAAAAAAAAATATTATATAGTTATATCATTAAATATTAATCAGTAAGAATGTACTTTGAGTAGTATACAGGGTCTTGGTACCTGTGTTGGAGTTCAGAAGACACATCACAACGAAGGTGAAAAGTAGATGCGTTAACCCCATTTTAACCCATCAAGCAGCTTCACGCTCACACTTTTATCATCAGACTCAGAAGAGGAAGTGTATGTCAAAGTGTGACGAGGAACTCATCTGCTTCTAGTTTTGTTTTGTAACCGGTCTTTCTTTTCTCCTCTAGCCCTTTTCATGCTCTTAAACTAGTATCTCTTAAGTAGCTTCAAACACGTTGACACATCAACACTGTCACTTTTTACAATAATGTATAAATTGTTGTAGAATTTTCATAGTAATATCATTTTGATGTCAGCTTTTAGAAAGCCACATGACTAACTGTGCACAGTTTTACAAACAAAGTGGGACAGATGTCATTTCCACTGGTTTAACATGGCTAGTGCAATATAAACCAAGCAATATGTTGCCAGGCTTGAGTAGCAGAGGTGATGTCCCCACCCAATGTTCAAATGGAACTATTCAGTCATTTCAGATGGAACATTAACTCTCTTTTATGGTATTTTCACATCCTTGTAGATGCATACCATTAGCAGCTTAAAAGACTTAAAATGCCCACAACCGCTAACTTTGTTCTCTTTCCAGGAAAGAATGATTCTTGTTTCACTAGACTGAAAGTAAAGTATGTCAATGGTCAGCTAATCTGAGGTAGTTAGAACAAACATTTATGTTTGTCAAGAACACAACTTCAGACAGTTTCTCATTATTAGGCATTGGTAAATGATGGTCTTAGAAAGTGTAAAGAAGCAATCATTTGCACACAGCAATGAGGAATCATTCAGCATGTAAGATATTTCATTTTCATGTTTACATTTGTCTGAAGCTCATATAGTATATATATGTTGTGGCTATGTTTGTGCACTAATGTGATTATTTCCAAAAACAAGAGTAAGGACTTAATCTCAGTAAGAAGTTTACATGATACGAGCAAATCTCTTCACTACCATTTACACACAATTTTCATGATGCTATTAGCGTCGAGAATACTTTTTGTGTGGAAAAAACAAATAACGACTTTATTTTTGTTTTGTTTTTGCGCACAAAAAGTATTCTCAATGCTTCATAACATTAAGGTTGAACCACTGTAGTCATGTGGTCTTTAACAATGTCTTTGTCACCTTTCTGGCCTTGAAAGGTGTAATGATGTTGACCCATGTGTGGCTCAGAAACCTCTTGGATTTCATCAAAAATATCTTAATTTCTTTTCTGAAGATGAATGAAGGTCTTACGGCTTTCAAAATACATGAGTGTGAGTATTTAATGAAATTTCATTTTGGGGTGAACTCAGTAAATCTACTTTAAAGGAACACTCCACTTTTTTGAAAATAGGCTCATTTTCCAGCACCCCTAGAGTTAAACAGTTGAGTTTTACCGTTTTCAAATCCATTTAGCCAATCTCCGGGTCTGGCGGTACCACTTTTAGCATAGCTTAGCATAGTTCATTGAATCTGATTAGACCATTAGCATCTCGCTCAAAAATAGAAAAAAAGAGTTTCAAAATTTTTTTTAAAATTATTTAAAACTTGACTCTTCTGTGGGCACAATACTCTTTAACCCTCAGGGGTCTGAGGATTTTTGGGACCCTGGAGAAGTTTTGACATGCCCTGACATTTGTGCTTTTTTCAGTTGTTCATAAACATATTAATGGAAAAAGTGTCATTACACTGTATTCAGCACAAACTAGGCTACAATAATATGTGAGGAACATGTATGTACATGTTTGTGTTTTTGAAGGAATAACATTTATGCGTGATTATTGAAAAAACAAAAAACTTAAGTCACTGAAATAAAGCCAAAAAATATACATTAAATCTTTGTTCACAAGACTTCTGAGTATTTGAGGTTGTAGACTAGAGTTTTTGCTTCAAAATGAGGCAAACATTATGCTGCCTGCTTGTTCATATAAAAAAAGAGAGATATTTAAATTTTCTAAAACATCTTTGGTCAAGAAACACAGTATGCGTGGAGGCGTGAATCCTCATGTATAATGTTTGATTCTCACCTGAGAAGACAAAAGAATCACATAATAATGACCTGAAATGACTTGTATATTAATGAGGCCTTTCAGTCAGGTAGGCTGTGAAAAAACCCTCTGTGATCATGATTCAAATCTCATCATGGTGTAAATCAAAGATACAGAAAAAACAGCAATACTGTGAAATATTATTACAATTTAAAATGATGGTATTCTATTATATTGTATTTCTGTGATGCAAAGTGTCTGAACAATTATGTTACCTCTATGGCATTTCATATAGGCTTTTAGCTTAAAAGCATGCACATTTGGAGAAATATTGATGGATTCTCATATGTTTGTCAATTTTCTATACAGAAGAGTTATATTTATTCAGGATTTATTGTCATTACTATGAGTGCTGGATACTGTGTTTTCAATTCATACTTGCAGCCGGAGGGCGCTCTGTAGACCTTTAGTCCACAAATGCCTGAGCACTAAAGAAGAATAAGCAATCCAGGAACTAACCGAACTAACAGAGGACAGAGATCGCTAACTATGGTTATTCAAAACACTTTTCAAGACAATAAATACACGAGTGAGACGATGAATGCATGTATTGACTCAGAATTCCGTGGGCGTGGCCGCATTAGCGAATAATGAGCTGAATCATGGATATCTGACATGGCTCTTTTTTCATACAGATTACATAAACACAGAATGTTTGTTTTCGATTTGACTTACAGGATTTAAAACCTGATATTTCAACGTTTTTTTAGACATAAGTCTAATTTTTTTGTGATTAGTATTCACTAAGTTACAGTTCATTTTCTGAGAATTATCAGATCGGACTTCCTTCAGAGGGAGACGAGAGATCATGCATCATGTTAGTTTTCTTTATTTTACAAAAAGCACAACATTTTGTTTTTACTCTTGAGTGTACACAAATAAAAGAAGATATTCCACAGATTAAAATGGTGTATAACTCTTAACTGTATGTGTAACATTAATGGAGTATTTTGAGTCTCTTTCACACTGGTAAGAAAAAAACCGCAGTGGTATCGTCTGCGATACCTCAGACCTCAGAGTGTTAAGCAAGAGGAGTACATGCACTAAAGAAGGCCCCATTGGCCTACAACCTCAGCAGACACGTGGCATCAGCTCGTGGCAGTGTTTTAGGACAAAGCCAAACTCCAGCGTGATAGCAAAGGAGGCCTGTGAAAGCCTTTGACTCATGAAACACGCGGCGTCAGCTAGTGCAATCACGATTCACCCATGGTGAAGAGACATACAAAAAACCCACACCAAGCTGTGCCAACATGCAAACCGAAAGGAGGCCCTGATGAGGGCCTACAACCTCCATGAACACATGGCAACAACCAGTGGTAACTTATGACAAATGCCAGCCAACAGGCCAGTACTCGAAAGACCCATAGGTAGGAGAAGTACACACTACGCCACAGAACTCAACGAAAAGCCTGAACTAAGGCTTATTCGTACGGAGGGGGCGTGGCCAATGGTGGCATGTGTCATAAGACATGACTCAACCATGGAAAGAATCTAGATATAACCAACCCAGCTGGGCTAACACAAAGGCTACAAAGGAGGCCTGGTAAGGCCTACTACTTTTAAGCACCATGTGGCGCCAGCCTGTGGTCATAACAGGGCCAATGCTCAAAGGGGACCAGTTCTAGATCCTACATGATAACTGTGGGGAACTAGCTACAGAACCTGAGCTTAAGCCTACACATTCCAACAGGCAATGTACATATAAATATGCTATCACGGTCCAAGGAAGGCCTATAAGGCCTAACACCTCAAATAACGTGAGCATAAGCCTGAGGCAGTGCTAAAAACGTGAGCAAACTAGTGATCGTAAACCAACAGCGCCCAAAACAAGCTGTATTAAAGAGAGGCTATAATAAAGAGCCAACAATCTAACAGCAAGTGTAAAACAGCTGCTGTGGTCATGATCGACTGAGGGGAAGTCGAGAATATACTATTCTAACCAGAATAGGACTCTCTACACTCACCCTGAGTGTGCAATCCAACAGGTGATGCACTCAGTGAAACACAAACCCTAACCGGGAATACAACAAAACACCACGTTCATAGACATAGGCTAGACACAGCCTGCTATCACAAAAACAGGTGTTAAACTGTGGCAGCACTAGAGTAAGCTCACATAAATATGTAGGGCTAAAGTCTAAGAACCCCAAAGCAAAAATGCTTTGAACACACATGCCATCCTTACAAGGATAAATGTTTTTCACAGGACAAATCTGACATTTGTACTGAAAACAAAGCATGAAGGATTCTGAACAGTGAGGCCTAGCGTAACGCGCAACTTATCTCCTCAGAGATAAGGGCCTGCCACCTGAGAAAAACAGCACCAGGAAGGCTAAAAGCAACCTAAACCTTAGCTGTTGATCTGACTAATGCACCTACATACAAAAGTATGAAGGGGAATATGGGCAAAAACGGCCACCAACTTCCTCAGGAGGAGGCCAGAACTAGGAACTATACAACCACAAGGGGATAGTAAATAACAGGGGAATGTAAACAAACACCTAACCTAGCTCTAGCCTAGCCGCTAGCTAAGGCCTGTTGGGCCAAGCAAAGCTTGGGCTTCATCTAGAAACCTACAAATATGAGGAGAAATGAAGCACTGCAAGCAAACAGTGTCAGGCGGCCGATAAGCCATCCTGCACACAAATAACTGAAGCACGAGAGCCAACTCAAACCAAACTAAAGTATTAGCTGAGAAGCTACTCTAACATAGGAGGCTACAAAATAGCAGCCGAAAAGCGGCCTGCATGTTTTGAAACTAGCCAACCTAATGCTACAGTTATTTTGCCCAAAAAGGCCCCCTCTAACTTTACTGACTACATGCTCAGGAAAGCTATACAGGAGAAACAAAGTCCACACTTTTTATAAACATAAAAATATGGACCCAGCTTACCTCCCTGCGGCTCGTAGAACAAAGCCTAAAGGCACTTTCACTATCAAGCCAGAAGGCGGCCTTAGAAAAAGGCCAGCCGACAGCTTAACTGTAAAACACCTGAGCAAGTAGAAATATATATATATATTTACGGGAGGTGAAATAAGAAGAGGAGAGAGGGTAGATATAAATCGCCCCAAAATAGCTGGGGAATCGATTACAAACGCAACAGTGTTTACAATCGATCACCCATTACTCTCGTTTCTTCCTCCTCCCGTCTGTCTGGCTCAGATCCAAATCTGAACGGCCAGGGGTTTTTCCATGCCCTCCCGATCTCAAACGCGGAGATCAGGAGAGAATGGAAAGTCTATGGGAGCCGCAATATTCATGGACAGAAAGAAACCGTTCGTCGAACTGTCCGCGCGCGGCTCCTTTCTTAACGCGCACTCACGGCAGCTGCAGCCTGCCGAAAAGCGCGTCCCAAAAACACAGCGGCTCACATACCCAGCAGCCAGAGGAGCGGTCATAGCACACACGGGGCTACAAACACAGATGCAGACACCTCCTCCCTCGGAAAGAGTGTCAAACGAGAACAAAGCGTCCGAACAGAAGAGACGCTCGCACTGAATAATAGACAAACACACATAGACGCCGCCCTCAAGCATCGTCTATGCGTTCGCTCCTCTCAGACAGAAAAACGCCAGAAACGTATACATCAAGTGTCAAACCAGGGGACATGGATGAACACATTCTCCTGAACGTTTGCAGACAAAAAGAAGTAATTTCCTACCGGAGTTTGTGAAACAATGGCACGAACAAAAAACAGTCCCGAAAAGACGAAAGGATGTTGGCTGCTTTCCCAGGCGCTCCCTTTATATGTCACGGTTCGCGCCGTTTGACGTGATAGGCTGTCGCCGGCCAATAGGATTGGAGTGTTGTGATTCTTGGCATTTCGAACACGAGTCAATCACAGTGGGTGAGGCATCTTTATGAATTTGATAATCATCTGCACATTTTATCATTGTCTTCACACCATGATACCAAGGGATTTATTTCCATTTTTACTATCGTGAAGACATAATACAAGATACAATGTTTAAAATGTTCTTAAATGAAAATGAGCTATTTGAATATGAAAAGTACTTGTCTTGTCATCACAAAAATCAGCATGTCATTTTATTGTGTTTGAACAGCTTGTGGGCAAAACTACTCAATTCTACAATATAATATAATATATTATGGTGCAGACGCAACCTCCTCATCTCATTCTGAAGTTTTAAAAGTAAATATCATTTAATTCAAATTTTTATAGAACTAATTTGGTGTGTTCAGGTGGGTCAGACCGCATGTCATTCACTTTTAAGTTGTTTTTATGTATATATATAATATATAATTGTGCACTTTCAGATTTAGGGTAATATAAAGTATTAACATATTTACCAAAACATCTAATAAACAAATATGTGAGGTGCAGAGGTTTTCAGCTGTTCTGGACAAGGACTGCCCACTTAGACAGAAAGAAAAGTGACCAACCAGTTTGCCTTTTAGGGGTGGGTTTATCTGAAAAGGACTGGATAGAGTGGGTCGTTTTGCAACTTGGGTGAATTATAACCATTTTAACCAATTAGAAATGAGCTACAGTAGAATACTCTGTGTGAAAATATAGGATTTACAGGACAATTTTGAGGTAATAAATTTTATGTGTGCCCATTATTTGATATGTAATCATGTTAATTTGACATATAAAATTTTTGTAGCTATGTTTAAAAAAATCTAGAAACATGTATGATCAGACTGTAGTGGTTGTAACTTCTACTGGACCCACATAATTCACAGAACAGGGCAGTTTATAGGTTACATTTGCCACACACACTGTCTGTTATGTTCATACTGTAGTTTTGTTAATTTATGTTTAATGTATTTCCAAATTTGTTTCCTTGTTTGCTGTTGTGAATTAAAATCCTATTTATATAATTTTGAGTTCAAATGTCTAAATGTGTATTTCTAAACTAATTTGGAATTGAAATTGGGGTTGGCAATGTGAGATGGCATAGTATTTATTTTGACAACAAGCTGCTTATTTTAGGTTTGTTTTATCAAACTAGCTGGCTTGTTTTTAGTGAGATCTGGCAGCAATACAGGAGGTTAATGTTAGTGGTTGGTGTGGATTTGAAGGAAGGCAAAGTGTCCAGATGTAACCAGTATAAAATTTATACTGTTAAATATATATATCGTTAAGTAGAATTCACATAAAATTGTTCATTTATATACCTGATGTAGCTGCCTGATAGAGTTGTCAAAAGTACTGACTTCGGTACATTTTTGGTACTGAAATTTTAAAAATGTGACGCTTTGAGCGCTGTTAAGTGGATTCGTAATCTCCTCTGATTGGTCATTGTTTTCACATCTCATCAGATATGTCTGTGATTGTCTCTTTAAGGATCAACACTGTAAAAATGTTGTAAACAGTCCTAAATTATGCTTTTCACCAAGGGCTTACAGAGATACACATGGGAGCGTTTGAAAACAGGCGTCTATCGCGGACAAGTCTACTGATAGACACGTGCTTTCAAACACTTCCTCTTTCAAAACTGCGAATAGCGCAGTCACCAGTTACATGTGGTGCCGTGACCCAGATGGGAGTTAGGTTTAGGGGGTGAGTGTAACGTAGGCCAGTAAAAGCTTTTGATTCAGTGTCAAAACATCTTCAGAATGAACCTTTGGTACATTAAGTTTTAACTAGAAATGTGATACGAAGTAGAAAAACATCTTCAATGAAAATTAGCTCCAGTATTTGAATATGAAAATTATTTTTCTTGTCATCACAAAAATCAGCATACGGTATTGTGTTTGCCTGTTTGTGTTGGGAAAAGCACTGGATGATCCATTGTTCTAAACTAGACTTTTGCTTTCAGAGAATATGTGGACTGAACCTTTACATCTCATTCTGATGTTTAAATTTTAACAGAAGTAAATCTGTGTTCCTATAGAGAAAACAATACTTCAACCTGGTACTTTGTAAACACAACTATGTTTCTGAAGACTACAGTAGATCTCACTAGACCAGTTTTGTCTGCCAAATTACAGAGAGTGTGATATGCTGTCTGACGCTGAGACTATAGAAAATGTGTAGAATTCTGTGAATGAGGGCTGTAGTTTTTTTCTGTAGCTGATTCTTTGCTTGTAATTTAATTAAGAACATTTGGGGTGCATTTCAAAGTATTTGAATTTGCATTGTGCCTACATTTAGCCATGAAGATAAAAAATAGGCAGCTTGAACGCCAATATAAGAAATCAGGATTAACTGTTCATAAGCTTATGTATGACGATCACTTGAGTCAATATGCTGAAGCACTCAAAGCGGCAAGAACAAAGTACTATTCATCTATCATTAGTGATGGTGCTGCAAACCCTAATAAGATTTTTAAGACGATCAACAGCCTTCTTGCACCAATCAAGTCACCAATTTGTTCCTCTGTGCAGGAGTGTAACACGTTTCTTAGTTTCTTCATGGAAAAAATTGAAAATATCTATAAGTCCATCAGTTTGGTACCTTGCTCTAAAGTTCCTGTGACCTTTCCACCTAGTTTTCCTGAAAGCACATTTTCTAGTTTTAACATAGTCACCAATGATTGTATTCTGAAACTAGTTATGGCAATGAATACAACTACATGTACTCTTGACCCAATCCCAACATCTGTTCTAAAGGGGTGTCTCTCTTCAATTAGTCCCCTCATCTTGAACATTGTGAACACCTCTCTCACTACTGAGATAGTTCCAAAAGCCCTCAAAGTTGCAGCTATTACACCAGTCCTTAAAAAGCCTGGATGTGATAAGTTAGATCTATCTAATTACAGACCTATCTCAAACTTACCCTTTCTTGCTAAAGTTCTGGAACGTGTCGTTGTGGCACAACTCAACTCATTGGTCTTCCAACAAGCTTTTTGAACCTTTTCAGTCTGGGTTTAGAAAGGGACACAGTACAGAGACAGCCCTGGTTCGAGTTATGAATGATCTGCTTGTCTCAGCTGACTCTGGAGCCTCCACCATCCTGGTCTTGTTAGACCTTAGTGCTGCATTTGATACAGTGTGCCATTCTATCCTGATAAATAGGCTAGAGAGATGGCTTGGTATCACTGGTACGGTGCTTAACTGGTTTGAATCCTACCTCACTGATCGTACCCAGTTTGTTGTCTTGGGAAACAACAAATCTGAACTTGGATAGGTCTGTCGTGGTGTTCCTCAGGGATCTGTAATGGGTCCTTTATTGTTTAGTGTGTATATGCTTCCTCTGGGACAAATTATTAGAAAATATGGTTTGGGGTATCACTTTTCTGCTGATGACACCCAAATTTACTTCAGCTCCAAATCTGATCCTACTCTCACCTCAACAATTCTTTCAGAGTGTGTGCAGGAAATAAAAACATGGATGCACCATAACTTTCTAAAATTGAATTGTTCTAAAACAGAGGTCCTACTCATTGGCACACCGGCGGTTATTCACAAGGGTAGCAATCTTAATTTGATTATGGATGACAGTGTAGTACTTCCATCTGCTCAGGCTCGTAACCTTGGAGTGATTTTTGACACTCATCTGACACTAGACTCTCACATATCACAAAATCTGCTTTCCATCACCTCAGAAACATTGCAAGAATTAGGCCTTTCCTCACTCCACCTGACGCTGAAAGGCTTATTCATGCATTTGTTACTTCTAGGATTGACTACTGTAATGCACTATTCATTGGTTTACCTGCTAAATCAATCAAAAGTCTGCAGTATATCCAAAATTCAGCAGCTCGTGTTCTCACATATACTCCATCACATCAGCATATCACAGGTGTGCTTCATAGTTTGCATTGGCTTCCAGTACAGTCACGTATTGTTTTTAAAACTCTCACATTAACATACAAAGCTATACATGGAACAGACCCTTCTTATATTTGTGACCTAGTGACCCGTTACACGCCTTCTCGTTCCCTTCGGTCTGCTGACTCCCTTACTCTTCAACAGCCTCCCTCTAGATTAAAATCTATGGAGGAGAGAGCTTTTTCTGTTGCTGCACCCAGGTTATGGAATGCGCTTCCCGTTGCTGTTAGAGATGCTCACACACTAGCCAGTTTTAAGAAGCTGTTAAAAACTCATATTTTTAAAATTGCTTTTATGGACTGTCAGTAATATTCTATTGTGTTTTACTGTAATGATTATTTTAGGTTTTTAGTTTCTACTTTGTATTACATTTATTGTAGTTTTGTATTTTATTTGTTTGTAACGCTTTGGGTTTCAGAAAAGCGCATTATAAATAAAATGTATTATTATTATTTTATTATTATTTATTGTGACAAATGTATGTTTGATCATCTCATATTAGAATACAGCAGCACATAGTGGTGATAAACAGCAGAGAGGATCTGTGTGAGAAGTCATGGACAGGAGTCTGTTTGTGCTGCTGCTGTTGTCAGGTTGGTGTGGTTTGTTTGTAATGTGCTTTTACAAGAAAAAATGAATGTGCATACTGTATATAAACACATTTATATATAAAAATCATTTTTGCAGGGCTCTTGAGGACCACTTCTGCTCTTTTTCGTCAGTACTACTATATAAATGCAAGAATGTCGTGGCCAGAGGCTCAGAGTTACTGCAGAGAGAAGTACACTGACCTGGCTACTGTAGACACCATGGATGATGTGAACAGGCTGGTAAATATAGTGGATGCTGGATACAGCGGATCTGTGTGGATTGGACTGAAGAGAGGGACACAGAAACGCTGGGTTTGGTCTAATGGAGAAGATACACTCACACAGTACAGTGCCTGGGCTAATGGAGAACCGAAGAGTGTAAATGAATGTGGCTATTACAATAATGGAGTTTGGCTCAGTTCCTCATGCTCATCTACGAATTTCCTTG
The DNA here is from genome assembly GCA_036281575.1 of Ancherythroculter nigrocauda. NCBI lineage: Eukaryota > Metazoa > Chordata > Actinopteri > Cypriniformes > Xenocyprididae > Ancherythroculter > Ancherythroculter nigrocauda. The sequence goes on along the minus strand of VTFQ01000008.1, from coordinate 41,715,112 downwards.
TGTGCTACAGTAGTGAGTTATAAGTTTGTAACTTATCAAATATTCAGTTTAGCTGAGCAGAAGAGTTGTGACCCTATACTTAATTTGCTTTTCCTGATAGGAAGCACTGGATACGTCTGGGTAGAGACATACAAGAACTGGACAGATGCTCAGAACTACTGCAGACAGAATAACACAGACCTGCCCACTATTCACAATGCTCAAGAACTAAACCAGATGAAGAGTATTGTTCCATATTATTCATGGGTCTGGATTGGTCTGTTCCAGGACTCTTGGCAATGGTCTGACAAATGGAGTCTCTTCTTTAGATACTGGGCAGCAGGTCAACCATCCCAGAGTTCAGGATCTGACTGTGTCGGCATGTCAAGAACCAATTCTGGGAAATGGGCTCATGAAAGCTGTAATCTAAAGCGTCCTTTTATCTGCCACGGAGGTGAGTTTATCTTTTCCTTTTTTTTCTTTCTTTTTTTTTATTAAATCAATTACTTTAGACAGAACGCTTGTTGTGTCTGTTCTGTCATTTTAAGCATTGTGCATTAATTTAATTTGAGTGCATCTCCATGCACAACATTACTCTGAAAACTATTAAAAACTTAATTCTAAAACCCTGACAATGCAAGAAAATGCATTTTCATGCATTTTGCCGGTAACGTTGTTTCCATGCAGCAGAGTTGGGGTAATGTTTTTCCACATTCTTTACTCTGTAATGTTGCCATTTGAACATGAAAAATCAGTAAGTACTGTTTCTGAACTTCCCAAAACACCTCTTGAGTTTTCTTCCAGGAATGAACAATACATCACAATGAAAACCTAGTAGACCCCAAAAACAAGACTATATATAAAAAAGAACATAATAGGTCCCCTTAAACACTCAATGAATTTTAAAAAAACCCTTCAATATCCAAAGATACCCTAATATAAACTACACTCACTAAATTAAAAACAAAAATACAACAGGTGATGCGCACCCCTTACTTAGCGTGTCTAATACATATAATCACTTACTGCGGGATGCACAATGTATATCACATGATATCCTTACCTTTCCTTTCTATTGCCCAAACGAGTTGTGCTCACAATGAATGGGGACAGAATTGAGCCTTCTGAATTAAGACACATTTGAAAATACGAGGGTTTTACCCACACTATATATATTCAGAGGCTACCTGTAGTCAAATAAGCAAAAGAACATCAGCAACAAGATCTTTCTGAAAGCATTCATTATTAAATATTCAATAATATACTTCTTCAATAATTATGTTCCACAATATTCATTTTTTTGTCATTTTTATTATTCAACTGGTAATATTCACTGGTTGAAATGCAGCCTATGAATTGCTACCAAAAAATCATGCACTGTTAATGCAATGCATCTTTATTTGATTGGTGCAATTCTGCATGCTTTTTTATTAGGAAAATTAAGGGTTTTTTTTTTCACTCCTGATTTTTACAGTCATGTTTCTCATTTCCATTTGCTAAAGGGCCCAAGTCTCCTTACCACTCCTACCACTATATGAATGAAAGCAGGACATGGCAAGATGCTCAGAGTTACTGCAGAGCGAGATTTACTGATCTGGCCACTGCTGACACCATGAGCGACGCGAGTTTGCTGGTAAATACAGTGGATGCTGGATACAATGGTTCAGTATGGATAGGTCTCCACAATGGAACAGAGTATCGCTGGGTCTGGTCTATGGGCACACAGTCCCAGTACAGTATCTGGAGTTCAGGGCAACCAAATGGTGATGGAGAGTGTGTGACTAGTTTTAATGGAAACTGGTATGATGGGAGCTGCATCACCGCTCTCCCATTTGTGTGTTTCAATGGTGAGTTCTCAGATCTGGTTCATTTTTCCACCAAGATTTTGCTGATCCTGGAATAAAGGCTGGTTTTTATCTGGTGTTTCTGAACAGACAGCTCTGGTTTTAACATCATTACGACTGCTATGACATGGAGAGATGCTCAGAGTTACTGCAGAAAACATCACTCTGATTTGGCGAGTATCAGCAGCGCAGAGCAGCAGAATCTGATCAGTAATCAAATATCTCTCTGGATTGGTCTGTTCTTGGACCCTTGGCAGTGGTCTGACGGGGGGAATCTCAGTTTCAGATACTGGACAGAAGGTCTACCATCCCAGAGTTCAGGATCTGAATGTGTCAGTATGTCAAGAAACAATTCTGGGAAATGGGCTCATGAAAGCTGTGATCTAAAGCGTCCTTTTATCTGCCATGGAGGTGAGTTTCCACAGTTAACAGAATCAAATGATTCAAACAAGAGATTTGTAGATCATTCCTGAAACAGACCTTACAAACTACTGACATATGTTTTCATTTATTGATATATCTTCTGTGTTAATGATGAACTCTTAATTTCTCTAGATGACAAGTTGATTAAAAAGCAGATTGTCAAACTAAAATTGTCCTGTAATGGAAAATGCACGTTGAATGATCCTTCCATACAGACTGCCATCCTGAATGAGGTTTGTCTCTGCCTTAAACACTGTTCAGTTTCAGTGTCAAATTTTGAATGCATAATAGCACCATGACAGCCAACCACAACATCCTAAGGCATTGTGCTCTTGATGTCTGAACTGGCAAGCACCTCTCATATCACATATTGCTGCTGTTATTATGTTTGATTTTTTGTCCCTGGTCTTCTCCAGATAAGTGAAAAGCTGAAGAGCATGGGGCTGGAAAGTGACAGCAAAATAAGCTGGAGAAAAGGGGAAGGTGAAGAGGTGTTTCATCAGGAGATCAACCATATTGCCAATTCAAATAATAAATGTGATTGACTGTAATCGTCAATGTACTTCTTTAAAGTACATTTTAAAACAGATTCAAAGAATATAAAGTATAAGTCTGAACTGTTAAAATGAAATAAGATGAAGTAGTAGTAGTGGTAGTAGTAGTGATATCCACTACTTTTTGTTATTATTGGAACACATAATTGCATTCTTACAGGATTAAACTTTTCTGGTTTATAAATGTAAATACATTTTGTAATAACATTTACAAATGTTGGTTACATTTTATTTCAAGGTGTCCATATTACAGTATAATTTGTATTTAATTAATGGGAAAAAATAATTTACTACTTACTTGGTTAAAGTTAGGATTGGGGTTGATTTAAGGTTAGTTGCATGTAATGTGTAACAGGGACACTGTAAAATGAAGTGTTACCAATATGTTTGTAAAATTGACATTAAAAGTAAACTTCAATATAAAAACTTTCTAGTGCTGTATAAGAAATGAGGGGTTTTAGATATATGTGAGCCTATTTGATTATGTAAAGTATGCAGATTTCATTCTCCTAATAAATTTGATAGAAATATAAATAGAATTGTCCTGTGCATATTGTTTCCATTTTCAAGTGATGCCTATAGAGCTGTCCAAATTTGAAAAATTTCTTTTAAAACTGCCCAACAGAATGAATTGTATTAAATATGAAGAGTTCAGATGCAAAACCCTCTAAATCCATCAGACATCTTTTCTTTTAAATGAGCATTTTTTTACCAGGCTTTTACAATCAAGTTCAGGAGTTTCATTTTAAAGGTAATGATAAGGTTATTAGCTAGTGAATAAAATTACTTTTTTTCAAAAATGTCACTCTAGACAATTTATTGGTTTTTAACGAGTTAGATTTTCTTTTGCGTCAAAACCAGCTAAATCCACTTGTGCTTATTTTGCAAAAACCTAGAAATCCACCTATTTGTGGAAAGACATAGTAAATAGTTGAAAAATCACTAAAGATGCAACTAGAAACCTTGAAAAAGATGATAGCACAATCATTTCAAAACTAAACAGACAAACCTCTTTACACAGGGATCTAACACGTCTCTTCTATTCAGCCTCCACTTTTTGCCTCCTCCGTTTACATGGCACAGCTTCCATATGAGACAGAAGAATAGCATCTTGTTTGACTTTGTTTTTGGCGAAATAGAGCTGTTGTTTGATGTATAATAAATCCGATTCCTTCAAAGTAACGGCACTGCACGAAGAACTGTTATGAGTGCATGATACAATTGCGACCAAGCCATTTCCACTGTAGGCTATTTTGCCTTATGACAGGCAGAGTTTTGAGGTAAATAATGTTTTCTTCTGCCATTCAATATTAGTAGGACAGGCTGATCTATTTCATCGTACTCCATCTTTTATTTTAAAAAACTCAATCTGAATCTAAAAAAAAATCTCCTCAGCGCGCCGCTATATTGAAACCGCTCGGAATCATATGATTCGATTCGCGCCTTCTGATTGGTTCTCGGAATATAGCGGCTTTTGCTGCCAAAGGGAAGTGGCGTCTAGAGGCTTTTGCCAACAAACCGATATTTCTGAATGGGCTGACGCTGCGATTTAGAGGATTTGAAGCACACGATTTGTTGAACGTGTACTACGTGCCATAAGCATTCGTTCAATGTCATCATCTCATTTTTGACAGAGATGGCGTTTAGCGGCTTTTGCATCTGAACTCTTCATATATATTTGCATATAGCCAGACATATGAGGGAAATTTGCATTTCACAACCTGGTCTAATTTTCCACCTCTATGAATTTATTAGCAAGCCCTTTTCTATTTACATTCAGACTATTATGCACAAGCTTAAAAAGTGACTCTTTCATGGAAATGACTCTCTGGTTCTGAACTACTAATAAAATAAATGTAGAAAATAAAATTGGTACAGTATTATTTACCCGTTAGAAATAACTCTACTAAGATATTGTAATGATGGGTCAGTAGACAGTGGATCCATTTGCAGCTTTATTAAAAAGGCAATGGTAACAGACAGGGGCAAGACAGTACCGTAAACAGGGACAGGCAATGGTCGAGGCTGGCAGCAATGGGACAGAGTCGAGTCACAGGCAAGGGTCGAGACAGGCGGCAAACAATCACAGAATCAAAGAACAGGCAGTAAACAAGGCAGGCGGCGGTGGTGGTTCAGCAGAGATAAACAGTCCAGGTAATAACAGAAGGTCAATCCACAAAGAAACGCTCAGAAATGATCACTTACAGCAAATCAAGACTTCGCGATGGTGTGTGTGTGTGTGTGTGTGTGTGTGTGTCTTAAATAGTGTGAGTGTGAGTGTGATCGGATGCAGGTGCGGAAGTGATCAGTCCCAGGAATGCGGGCCTATGGGTAATGGAGTCCAGATAGCTATGAGTCAATATTCGGGTGACGGCTCCCTCCGGTGGCCCGGAGGATGCACCGGGGGAGCTGTATTCGTAACAGAGCCCCCACCCTGCGAGCGGCTCCTGACGCGAGGAGGCGGACGCCGAGGTCTTCCACAAGGTCGCGGGGCCGGTCTTTCCGGATGCGTCCGATGGAATTCTTCCATGAGGTTGGGGTCCAGAATGTCGCTGACGTTGACCCAGGATCGCTCCTCTGGACCGTACCCCTCCCAGTCCACCAGGTACTGGAGCCTCAGACCCCGGCGTCGGGAATCGAGCAACTCTCGAACGTGATAAGCCTCCTCGCCCTCGATTATCAGCGGTGGGGGACGTGGACCCTCAGCTCCCTCCGGCTCCCCTCTCGGACCCCCGGAGGGTTTCAGTAGCGAAACATGAAAAGTAGGAGAAATGCGATAATTAGTAGGCAGATCTAAACGGAAAGATACTGGAGTGATTTGTTTTAGAATTTGGAAAGGCCCGACATACCTGGGACTGAGCTTTCTGCAGGGTAGCCTCAGGCGGAGGTCTCGTGTGGACAGCCACACCCACTGGCCCACGGTGTACTGAGGATGGGGTCGTCGACGCCGGTTGGCCTGCACTTCCGGTCTCCTGACTGCGCGCTGGAGATGATGATGAGCCAGGTCCCAGGTTTCCTCACTCCTCTGCATCCACGTATTGACCGCAGGTAATTCCGAGGGTTCGCCGGACCAGGGGAACAACGGTGGTTGGTAACCCAAGACGCACTGGAACGGGGTAATGCCGGTTGCGGGTTTCCTTAACGAATTTTGAGCATACTCTGCCCACATGAGATAGCGGCTCCATTCTGCTTGTTGATGCTGGCAATAGGTTCGGAGGAAGCGAGTGAGTTCTTGGTTTAGGCGTTCCGTTTGTCCATTCGACTCAGGATGATAGCCCGCCGTAAGGCTGATGTTCACATTCAAGTTCTTGAAGAAGGCTGCCCAGACCCTGGAAGTGAACTGAGGACCCCTGTCTGACACAATGTCATCAGGTAAACCATAAAGCCTGAACACATAGTTGCATAAAAGTTCTGCAGTCTCGAGGGTGGTGGGCAGTTTGGGGAGTGGAATTAAGCGACAGGCTTTGGAGAAACGATCTACTACAGTGAGGATGGTGGTGTTGCCCTGAGAGGGCAGTAGATCAGTGACAAAGTCTATGGAGATGTGGGACCAAGGGCGCTGAGGAACGGGAAGTGGCTGCAGTAAACCGGCAGGTGACTGATGAGATGGTTTGGAGGTCTGACAGGCTGTACAGCGGTGGATGAACTGTGTGACGTCTTGTGGCAAGGATTCCCACCAGAAGCGATTCTGTAGTAAATCGAGGGTGGCGGTGATACCAGGGTGACCAGAACTGGGTGAGTCATGTACGTGATGGAGAACCCTTTCTCTCATGTGTGCAGGAACGTACGTGCGATTGGGTGGACAGGTGGTAGGTGGAGGGGTCTGGTCGTTGGCCTGTGTCAATTCGGTCATGATATCCCATTGAACGGGTGCAAGAAGGAGTGACTCGGGAATGATGTGTTCTGCGGTTTTGGGCTGCTCAGTGTGTTCAGATTGGCGTGATAATGCATCTGCTTTGGTGTTCTTTGAACCGGGCCTGTATGTGACATTAAACTGGAACCGGGTGAAAAACATAGCCCAGCGGGCCTGTCGTGGATTCAGTCTCTTGGCTGTGCGGAGATATTCGAGAATCTTATGATCGGTGAGTACAGTGAATGAGTGTTGTGCCCCCTCCAACCAATGGCGCCATTCCTCGAGGGCGGCCTTCATGGCCAGTAACTCCCGGTCCCCTACATCGTAATTCCTTTCAGCCGCTGACAACTTACGGGAGTAGAAGGCGCAAGGATACATCTTTTCAGGATTCGGTGGCTTTCTGTTTGCTGAAGGCTACTGCAAGATCAGCGTACATGGTGGGGATGTTCACTTTCTCAGGGGTCTCGGCAGTAGAAGCAGAGGTGTAGTTGGCGTCTTCTTTCCCTCTCTTCAGGTTTGAGAGGTGTAAAACCGAGTTGCATGGGCTCAGGATTCGAGCTGTTGGAGGTGATTGCCCGGGTGGGCCGTCGAGTGCGAAGTAAGTTGTCGACATGGATGGCCAATTCGATGAATGAGTTCAATGAGCTGCCCTCGTCACGACATGCCAGCTCCGCTTGTAACTCCATAGACAATCCACGACGGAACAGTAGTTTCAGCGTGTCCTCTACCCAGTTCGTTTGCGCTGCCAGGGTGCGGAATTGCAAGGTGTATTTGGTTTTACCTTGGGTCAAGGAGAGTAGCTGGTCGCCCGGGCTCAGACCGCCCGCTGAGTGTTCGAATACCTCTCTGAATCGCTGTAGGAAGTCGGTAAATGAGAGGAACGCCAAACCATCGTCCCGCCAGACAGCTGTGGCCCAATCCAGAGCTTTACCAGTCAGTAGAGAGCAGACGAAAGAGATACGACTGGTGTCCGTGGCATACCAAGAGGGTTGTTGGTTCACATATAGCGAACATTGCAGCAGGAAGCCCTTACATTTGCTTGGTGTACCATCAAACTTCTCTGGGAGAGCCAGACGTGGATTCACAGGCGGCGGATTGTCGGGCGTGGGGGCGACGGGCGCAGCCGGTGGCTGCATGGAGGCCTCAGTGGGATTGAGGCGTAGGCCCTGCAGCGTTTTCACCAGCTCCTCCGTGAGTGAAGTGAGGCGCGTGAGCTGGTGGTGGTGCATGGCTAACTGGCTGGCTTGAGCTTATAACTCCGTGGAGAGCTGGGCCAGAGCTGCTGGATCGCTGAGTGGCGAAGTCTTCTGTAATGATGGGTCAGTAGACAGTGGATCCATTTGCAGCTTTATTAAAAAGGCAATGGTAACAGACAGGGGCAAGACAGTACCGTAAACAGGGACAGGCAATGGTCGAGGCTGGCAGCAATGGGACAGAGTCGAGTCACAGGCAAGGGTCGAGACAGGTGGCAAACAATCACAGAATCAAAGAACAGGCAGTAAACAAGGCAGGCGGCGGTGGTTCAGCAGAGATAAACAGTCCAGGTAATAACAGAAGGTCAATCCACAAAGAAACACTCACTTAAGAAATGATCACTTACAGCAAATCAAGACTTCGCGATGGTGTGTGTGTGTGTGTGTGTCTTAAATAGTGTGAGTGTGATCGGATGCAGGTGCGGAAGTGATCAGTCCCAGGAATGTGGGCCTATGGGTAATGGAGTCCAGATAGCTATGAGTCAATATTCGGGTGACGGCTCCCTCCGGTGGCCCGGAGGATGCACCGGGGTGCTGTATTCGTAACAGATATCATGTTATCATGTTATGATTTTATGGACTTTTGGAACAGTACAACTCATAATAACAATAATGAGTTGTACTCATTGTAATCATGATAATCTTTTAACAGTTCATGGTATCAAAATATCTTGATGAGCTTTTGATGTTTTCATGAGTGGCAACAATCTACAACATCAATGAATATGAGCTCCTTGAATATTATCACAAAAATCAGCATATGGGGCCAGTTGCATAAACAATTATGATAAAACCGTCTTAAGAACTAGTGTGACTAACTAGCAGTTAAGGTTAATCAGTGTTTTCAATGTCAAATTAGACTAATCTGTTTTTATGTAACAGACTTTTTTTTGATGAATAATGATGAATAATGATTTATGATAATGACATTCTTTACTATCAGAGAATATGACTGATATAAACCTCCTCATCTCATTCTGTTTGGTGTGGCTGGAAATCTACAAATTTTGTATATTTAAATGTAGTAAAACGTGTTAAATAGTGCAGAGAGCTCTACATTCTTATTGGCAGCTGAAGCATTTCCATATTTACCAAAATACCTAATAAACAAATGTAACAGGTGAAGGGGATTTGTTAGAATAAATGGAAAAAGATCTGGTCCATATTGCAGCTTATTCTGTTCTGGCCAAGAACTGCCCACTCAGTTTAACTAATAGTCTAATAAACTAGATAGAGAGGTGAAATCACTCTTAAGTTTCCACCATCTTCCTCGGGTGACAGTAGAAGCTGTAAACACTAAGGAGTAAGCAGTTGTTTTGCGGTAAGAAATTAAAATACCATGTCTGGCCATAATTTGACTTGATATGACAGATCTAGTAGCATCTGAATCAGCAGGTTCGCTTGATATATAACAGCCATATTTCAGTAACAAGTTTAAAAAACTAGAAAAACCATATCTGATCAGATGTTGAGGCTTGTACCGATCGCACAAAAATAGCAAATGAAGAATATAGGATGGTGTGCAGGCCACAGGCAATTTTGCGAGTATAAAATGAAAAACCTTAAAAAGTAGAAGCAATTAATACAAATTACTAATTATTGGTTTGGTATTTAGTAAATTTGCACCATTTGCATTCACCACACTTCTTACTTTCAGGACTGTGAATCAAAAAATAGATAATTTGATTGATCATCTCTTATTAGAATCGAGCAGAGAGGATCTGTGTGAGCAGTCATGGACGGGAGTCTGTTTGTGCTGTTTCTGCTGTCAGGTTGGGGTGAATACTTTATTTTCTTATTTCTTTATTTTATCATTGGTTCAGAATACACAGAAAGAGAGAGTCATTTCCATTAAAGAGTAACATTTTCAAGCTTTTTTCAGGGTGTGGTCATTTTAACAGGTCTCTTCTGGAGCAGTTCTGCTCTTTCTCGTCAGTAACACTATATAAATTTGAGAATGTCATGGCCAGAGGCTCAGAGTTACTGCAGAGAGAAGTACACTGACCTGGCTACTGTAGACACCATGGATGATGTGAACAGGCTGGTAAATATAGTGAGTTATAAGTTTGTGCTTGTATATATATATTGCATATATTGTTACCTAAAAATTACATTGCTACCTGATTGTAATTTTTCATTTCTCAATAGAAACTGGATACATTTATATACCAGTTAGAATGAGATGGAGTGATGCTCAAAACTACTGCAGACAGAATAACAAAGATCTGCCCACTATCTACAACTCTCAGGAACACAAACAGCTAACTCAGCTTATTCCTTATCCAAGGACTGCTTGGATTGGTCTGTTCCTGGACTCTTGGGAATGGTCTGACAAAAGGAGCCTCTTCTTTACATACTGGGCAGCAGGTCAACCATCACAGAGTTCAGGATCTGACTGTGTCGGCATGTCAAGAAACAATTCTGGGAAATGGGCTCGATACAGCTGTGATCTACAGTGTCCTTTCATCTGCTATCAAGGTGAATTTTCACAGTTAACAGAATTAAATGGCTCAAACAAGAGATTTGTAGATCACATTTGAAACAGACATTACAAAAATCTGATTTGTTTTCATTTATTGATGTATCTTCGGTGTTGATGATGACAAACTCTTTATTTCTCTAGATGACATGTTAATTAAAAAGCAGATTGTCAGACTGAAGTTGTCCTGTAATGGTAATTGCACATTGAATGATCCATCACTAGACTGCCATCCTGAATGAGGTTTGTATCCGCCTTAAACACTGTGCTCAGTTTCAGTGTCAAATTTTGAATGCATATTTTGAATGCCATGACAGCCAACCACAACACTCTTATTGTAGTGAGTTTTGAGCAGGCAAGCACCTCCCATATCACAATGTTGCTGTTATTAGGTTTTATTTCATTCTTTTTTGCTGGTCTTCCAGATAAGTGAAAAGCTGAAGAGCATGGGGCTGGAAAGTCACAGCAAAATAAGCTGGAGAAAAGGGGAAGATGAAGAGATGTTTCATCAGATCATCAACCATACGGCCAATTCAAATAATACATGTGATAGACCATGATCGTTAGTATGCTTCTTTAAAGTAAACTTTAAAAACAGATTCAATGAATATCAAGGGAAAACTATATTTTTAGAGGATCTGGGTAGTTGTAGAGGTATATATACATTATTTAAAAACCTAACCTTTAAATAGCACTTAATTCTTTTTTTAGGTATATTTTGAAATATCAAATGTTTTTTAACCCTAATTGATGGTGTGTGTAGCTTTTAATTTTTTAAACAACCATGTAGGAAGACACATTTTTACATATGAAGACTTCAGATGTAAAAGCCTCTAAGTGCCGTCTGAAATTTTCTTCTAAAATTAGCATTTTTATAAAGCTTGTGTGTTTATGTTCAGTTAGTTCACTTTAATGGCAATGAAAATGAACTAATAATTGCCATTAAAGTGAAAGTACTGAACCTAAACATACGAGTTTGATAAAAATGCTAATTTTAGTAGAAAATTTCAGATGGCTTAGAGGCTTTTGCATCTGAAGTCTTCATATACTCAGAAATATTTGAGGGAAATTTGAATTGCAAAAGCAGGACTACAATTTTGGCCTGTATTAATTCATTAGCATGGGAGTAGCCCTTTTCAATTACATTTAGGCCTGGTTTCACAGACAAGGCTTAGATTAAGTCAGGATTAGGCCTTAGTTCAATTAGGACATTTAAGTAACTTTTATAAACGTGCTTTAGACATTACTGATGTGCATCTTAAGCCAAACAGTGGCAGTGACATATTTTAAGATATGTAAGTGCACATTGCTTTCAGTTAAAACAGCTCAAAGATGCATTTTAGTCTTGGACTAGGCTTAAGCCTTGTCTGTCTATCTTTCTAGTTATGTATTTATAATTTCTGAATTGCTTATTGTTTAATTATGTAATTGGCATGACATTCTAACTTGGCAAATAAAATGTTATATTTGATTTATTCAGTGTTCTTTTGAAATCATTATGACTAGAAGATTAAGTGGAGTCTGATGTTACCGCAAACTTATGTCCAGGATTGATCAAATTGGAGGCTCACGAATGAATGGAACAGGAGGCACATCATCTGAGACCTCTTGATTTCTGCCTATCACTGACATAGCAAGTTGTATGAACATGACTAAGAAAACGTCTCAGGTTACAGATGTAACCCTGGTTCCCTGAGTAGGGAACGAGACGCTGCGTAGAACGCATTGGGAACCTTCTGCGTGATAACGTCATTGAAGCACTCATGTATCTAACCAATCGCGTAGCGAGACATCAGAGGCGGGTGACGTCACGGACCAGGAAACTATAAAGCATACCCGGATGCAGAGATTGCTAGCTTCTGGAACAAGTCTGAAGCAAGCACTCGCAAGTATGCAGGGGATACGGCAGGAGACGCAGCGTCTCGTTCCCTACTCAGGGAACCAGGGTTACATCTGTAACCTGAGACGTTCCCTTTCGTGGGAACTGTCGACGCTGCGTAGAACGCATTGGGAACGCAATCCCAACTGTGCCGTAGCTTCAAGTACTTGTCAAAGTTATCTTGACAGGACAGAGGACCCCGGAGTGGAGCCGACATCGAGGTTATGAAACCTGATAAATGTGTGCTGGCATGACCATCCAGCTGCATCACATATATCATTAATAGATACTCCCGACATCAAAGCTTTTGATGCCGCCATACCCCTAATAGAATGGGCACAAACATTCAGTGGAGAAGGCTATCCGGTCGCTTCATACGCAAGTGAGATGGCCTCGACCACCCACTTGCTCATTCTCTGCTTGGATGCTGGGCCCCCTTTTTTAGGGGACCCATAACAGAAAAATAGCTGATCTGATTTACGCCACAGGGCAGCTCTGTGGACGTAAGCATCCAAAGCCCTTACTGGGCAGAGCAGATTCAGTTTTTCCTGATCCGACGTCTCAAAGGGAGGAGGATAGAAGGCCTGGAGCACAATGGGACCTGGAACATTGGTGGGGACCTTCGGTACATAACCCGGTCTAGGATACAGGAATGTCTTCACCATTCCTGGAGCAAATTCAAGATATGAAGGAGCAACGGAAAGTGCTTGTAAATCTCCTATCCTCTTCAAAGAAGTGATAGCTAATAATAGAATAGTTTTTAGAGTGAGGAACCTCTCAGGAACCTCCTCTAGTGGTTCGAAGGGAGCCTCGGCTAACCCTTGCAAAACCACGGCCAAGTCCCAGGCCGGAACCCTTGTGCGCACTGGAGGCCTCAACCTCAGTGTACCACGGAGGAAGTGTGTAACGAGGAGGTCTTGCCCCTCAAGAGGAGCATGATAGGCTGAAATAGCCGTGACATAAACCTTTAGAGTCGAAGGGGATAGGCCCTCCGAGAATTTTTCTTGGAGGAATCTCAGCACAAAGCTGATAGGAGAGTGGACAGGGTCCATATCATTTTGTCTACACCAAGAAGAGCAGTGGTCGCCAACCCGTCGATCGCGATCGACTGGTCGATCTTTATCACTGTTCCAGTAGCTCGCGAAAATAACAGAAATATGAGTACAAAAATACATTACATTTCTCCAGTCTTTGTACTGTATTTTTGTATTTATTTTATTTTTGTATTTTTGTAGTTATTTCTGGAGCTACTGGGACAGTGATAAAGGTAAATAGCCCACATTATGTCTGAGTCTGTAAAACGGCCGTTAACAAGAGGCCAGAGACGCTGAAGACGGACGTGAAAAGGAGAAATTCTGTAGCAGGCAGAGCAGCTCAATGTTCACGATGCTCGAAATATAGGAAGAAAATATAATTATTGAATTGGGGTGAGGGATTATATGAATTCATCCAGGGTGCGAACTACGGGGGAGCTAGAGGGAGCTCGGCTCCCCTAAATAAGACATGGGCTCCCCTGAAAACATGATTTGTGAAATTTTAGGGGGTCTCAAAAAATATTGACAATGTGTTATTTTGACGTGCAGTTTCAGTTTTGTGTAATGTGATCATCGTGGATTAAGTGTAAAATTGCAAAATAATACAATTCATGCATGCATGACGGCGATTTAAACCTAAATTCACTTCAATAAAGATAACTATATATGCTATTCTTATCATGAGCATCAAGGGGTGGGGCGCTGCGGCGCAATTTCCAGTCATGTTTAGCACATGTTAACTCGAACCGCAAAGGAAGCTGACTCCAGACCTGTGTTAAGGTGAGGCATGTTATTCGCAATTATGTGTTGTGGCTGCAGTTGTTATAGCTCTGCGTGACTCAAGATGTATTAGACCTAATTTAACGGAGGAATTTTGGTATTCTTCTGTAGCCTGACGAGTAACTTTCACCGTTGAACTCAAAGACAGCCTTATGCTTTGTTAATAGACTATTTGTGAGTGGCTGTTTGTTGTTTCACCTATCAGTTCATGTCGATAATGTACAATAGGGTAAATAAGCAAGTAGTGTAACAGTCGTAGCTGTTATGTATCTTTGTAACTCATTGTAAGCCCTCTTTTGAAGCACGCGCAAGCGCACGACGAAGATTTCGATGGGAATGGCATTTTATTTTCCTCTTACCTCTGAATAAAGTAGCTAATTGTTAGCGCATTTCAGCTTTGTTTACAGCGGTAACCAAGGAAACGCTGTATCACTGCTGCTCCATAAGTACCACCTGCTGTCAGAGAGTGAATCTATGTCTCATTCAGCCTGCTGTTTTTGTTTCATGCTTTTTGTGTGTGTGTGTGTGTGTGTAGCATTTATAATTTCAGAAAGATAAAGTCAGACCGTTCTGTTTTTGCTTTAAATCTTGAAATTAAATCTAATTAAAATAAAAAACAACTGCTCATGCAACGTGCATAGCATCTTGTTTGGATTGTGATTAAAAAGTGGTTCCCTCTAATTTGAAATGGCTATGTATTTTTGTTTATTATAATAATATTAATAATAAATATCTGCAACCAGTATCAGAATCGCCCAATTTGCTTGTAAAAATAAATAAATAAATCAGAATCTACATTGACCACGAAAAAAATACTAAATACTATCTCGGCTGTCTTTTTCTATCAAGTAGATCTTGTCTTTCAAAAAGGTCGAGGTCAGGGATCTTGGGCTTAAAAAGGTTGGTGACCACTGAAGTAGAGAATAAATTCCATTTATAGGAATACAACTTCCTCGTGGAGGGAGCTCTGGAGTTAAGGATGGTCTCCACAACCTCGGTTGGGCGACCAGCATCTATGAACCTGGCCCCCTCAGAGGCCAGGCCCATAGCTTCCACAATTCTGGGCGAGGATGTATTATCGTACCGCCCGCTTGCGAAAGGAGATCTTGTCTGAGGGGAAGCTCCATCGGGGAGCAGTCTAGTAGGGACACCAAGTCTGAGAACCATATCCTGGTTGGCCAGAATGGGGCTACCAGTATTAGGCTGGCCCCCTCCTGGCGTACCTTCTCCAGAACTCCCGGGAGCAGAGCGAACGGGGGAAATGCGTACAGACGCAGCCTCGGCCACGTCTGTACCATAGCATCCAGACCCAGAGGTGCTGGATGTGTTAGGGAGTACCAGAGTGGACACTGGGTTGACTCTCCCGAAGCAAACAGGTCGACTTCCGCTCGACTGAAATTTGTCCATATGAGATCCACCATTTCTGGGTGGAGTCTCCACTCCCCGGGCCTCGGCCCCTGCCTCGACAGGACGTCCGGGATGTAAGCTGCCTTCAGAGAGCAGCTTCCCTAGGGACCATAGGAGGATCCGACGGGCCAAGTAATAAAGTTGGCGAGACCGCAGACCCCCCTGATGGTTTATGTATGAGACCACCGACATGTTGTCCGTGCAGACCAACACATGGTGGCCTCTCAGGTCTGGGAGGAAGTGTTTCAGTGCTAGAAACACCGCCATCATCTCCAGCCGATTTGGCGGGTCCTCTTCCCCAGTCTTGACGCTCGCTACATCAACCACCTCGGAGGAAGAGAGGTGAAGCGCCGGTGCCTCTCTCTGGGGGGAAGAAACCGCTACGCATGCTTTCGCCGCCTGAGAAGAGACACTGGGGCTGGCAGGTGAAGGGCGAGATAAGGCTGGGCCCGTCTCAACCCCCTCTGCCAGCTCCATTTGCGAACCGCACGAATGAAGTCGGCGCTGTGCCTCAGCAACAGCGGGACCCGATCCGCGGGGAATGCCAATCGAGGCACCCTCTTTATTAATAAAGAGTGCCCGGCGTGATCTTAAAACTCTGAGGGTGAGCTTTTCACAATGGACACAGACAAACAACACTAAATAAGACACACAAGATAACATAGAGCGCTTGCTGAAGACACAGAAGCTAGCGATCTCTGCATCCTGGTATGCTTTATAGTTTCCTGGTCCGTGACGTCACCCGCCTCTGACGTCTCGCTACGCGATTGGTTAGATACATGAGTGCTTCAATGACGTTATCACGCAGAAGTTTCCCAATGCGTTCTATGCAGTGTCGACAGTTCCCACGAAAGGGAACTACACTTTTTGTTATGATCAAGCAGTTGGTGGCCAAACTTAAAGGTATAACTCTGCATCCTCTAAGATGCTGTGTGCGAGAGATCCACAACTGGATTCATTCCTAATGAATGAATAATTTAATTAAAACAGAACTAAATTAATAATAATGAACAGAGTGAACCTTCGCCCATGCCATTGCATTCCGTCGTTGCGCCAATGGGTCATACTTACAGTTTTATGAATCTTCACACAGCTAATAACTACGTCACACAAGCTCCTCATATGATCAAAAAACGGCAAGACATCTTTGTCAATCATTTTGTTAAACAAGCTTGTTATTTTTTCTAGCAAGATCTGGCAACACTGGTTAATGTTAATAGTTTGTGTTGATTTAGTGAAGGAATGAAGTTGAACAAGAAATATTTGAGAGAATAAATGGGAATAAAAGTGGCCAGTATGACTGAAGCATGAAATGAAGTTTAGCTGTACTGAAAATTATATAGTTAAACAGATTTTTAAGCAGTAAGCAGGTTTTTTTTTTTAGAATAAACTGTTCATTTCAAATCATTTTTAGAATAGACTGTTTTGATTCACTGTCAAAATATCTTCAATTCATCTATTCATTATTCATCTATTCATTCATCTATTTTTTGCATTAAATTCGAAAAAAAAAAGAGGTTTGACTTCTATGAATTCGTTAGCATGGGAGTAGTCCTTTTATATTTGCATGTAGATAGGTTTTAGGCAAAAGCTCAAAAATAAGTTACTCTTAATGGAAATGACTCTCTATGTGTATTCTGAACCAATAAAAAAATACAGAAAATAAAGCAGATATTCACCCATTAGAAATATAATACCTATGACTGCACATTTTCCCATTTTTTGTTTATTTCTTTTACAAAGTACTTTTGATGCTAACTTGCACATTGCTTATTTTATTTCATAGCCAAATAATCCATAATGGCTACTGAGATGGTATAATTTATGATTGTTTGGACCTTTGCTACAGGAGAACTCATAATAAATTAATAATAAGTAAAACTATTGTGAGCTGTACTTGTTGTAATCATGATAATCTCCACAGTTCACTGTGTCAAAATATCCTGATGAGTTTTTTGGCACAAAATGTTTTGAACAGCAACAATTTGCTGGAAGATCGTCAAGCAAAATTAGCTATTTGAATTTCACTTATAGGCATATATTGTCACAAAAATCAGTATATGATTTTGTGTTAGACCTGCATGCTGGCAAAAGCACTCAATGCTACAATGTTCTTTAGGTAAACAGGTAAAAAAAAAAAAAAAAAATTGATATTTACTTTTAGAGAATGTAATGTTATGGTGCAGACTATTTGGTGTGGGGGAAAATCTATGAAATAGATGTAAATGTAGTAAAATTTGTCAAATAGTGCATAAAGTACTACACTTGTATTGCCACCTGAAAGAATGAACATATTTACCAACACATCTAATAAACAAATATGCAAGGTGAAGGGGATTTGTTAGTCTAAATGGAAAAAGATCTGGTCCAAATTGAAGCTTACTCTGTTCTGGCCAAGAACTGGCCAGTTAGGCTGTTTAAGTGCATGTTTATGTGAAATTGAAATATGGGGTGATTTATAACATCATCAGTTTAACCAATAAGAAACAAGATACAGAGGTGAAATCACTCTTATGTGTCCACCATCTTCATTAGTTGACAGTAGACGCTGTAAACAGTAAGGAGTAAGCAGTAGTTTTGAGGTAAGAAATTAAAATATCATGTCTGGCCATTATTTGATTTGTAACGACAGATCGAATAGCATCTGAATCAGCAGGTTCGCTTGTTTAATTTGATATATAACAGCCATACAACCATTTTAGCTACATGCTTAAAAAACTCTTATATTTAGCTTTTTTACATTAAAATGTTTTAAATTAAATGGGTGTTGAGATGAAAGATGACAATTATTTTGAACAAGGAAATTTAATTACCACAGTAATTGTTTTCTATCAGTATTACAGTTTATTCCATTAGTAAGGTTTTTTTTTTTTGTCCTTTTCTTTTTTCTTCAAACACGCAAACAAAAAAAAAAAACTTCTCACAAGGCTGTTCGTGCTAGTGTTGTATTTGTCAAGCTCAAAAGTCACTTATTTTGCTTGTTGTTCTAGTGCGATCTGGCAACAATGGAGTTGATTTACCTTAGTAGTTGGTGTGATTTTGGTGAACCTAGATGTGGAGTAGATCAGGCTACAAACTGACACACAATCAAGACGTGATGTTTACAACATGAGCAGTTAAGAAACGAGAGATGTGTCAGTAAATACACTGCTCAAAACAATTAAAGGAACACTTTTTTTATCAGAGAATAGCATCAAGTCAGTAAAACTCCTGGGATATTGATCTGGTCAGTTAAGTAGCAGAGGAGGTTGTTAATCATTTTCAGCTGCTTTGGTGTTAATGAAATTAACAACAGGTGCACTAGATGGGCAACAATGAGATGACCCCCAGAACAGGAATGGTTTTACAGGAGGAGGCCACTGACACTTTTTTCCCCACTCATCTTTTCTGACTGTTTTTCACTAGTTTTGCATTTGGCTATGGTCAGTGTCACTACTGGTAGCATGAAGCGATACCTGGACCCTACAGAGGTTGCACAGACAGTCCAATTCCTCCAGGATGGCACATCAATACGTGCCATTGCCAAAAGGTTTGCTGTATCTCCCAGCACAGTCTCAAGAGCATGGAGGAGATTCCAGGAGATTACTCTTGGAGAGCTGGACAGGGCCGTAAAAGGTCCTTAACCCATCAGCAGGACCAGTATCTGCTCCTTTGTGCAAGGAGGAACAGGATGAGCACTGCCAGAGCCCTACAAAATGACCTCCATCAGGCCACTGGTGTGAATGTCTCTGACTAAACAATCAGAAACAGAATTCATGAGGGTGGCCTGAGGGCCCGATGTCCTCTAGCATCCTCTTTACCACTGCGTGGTACTACTCGGCTCGGTACGGCACGGCTCAGCTCGTTTTACTTATCCACTGCAGTCAGTACTGCTTCAAAGTGGGTGGGATTATAGACTGATCGTTATAGTTGCGCTGCCTCTGCTGCCATGGATCCGCTTCTCGTCTACCAACAAGTCTGCACCTCATGACGCATAGTTTACATGTGTTCCCTATACTAAAGTGTTACCCACTTTAGTATAGGGAACACATGTAAACTATTATCTATACGACTTTTCCCTCAATAAACTCCTAATTTACTGCTTATTAATAGTTAGTATGGTAGTTGTTAAGTTTAGGTATTGGGTAATATTAAGAATGTAGAATAAAGTCAAGCAGAATAAGGGATTAATATGTGCTTAATAAGTACTAATAAATAGCCAATATTCTATTAATATGCATGCTAATAAGCAAAAGACCCTAAAATAAAGTGTTACCATACTTTTTTTACTTAAGTTTAAAATATTTCTATATGCACAGAGAGTTAGTGAATAGAAGCTAGCGAATACGTCTATTTGATATATGTTGATATAATTCTAATAATAAATTTCAAGAGAATTTAGATAGCAGTATACATCCTGTGTGTATTATTCCCATTTTTAGGTGATGTCCATATGTCAAAATGTTACATTTGAAACTGATTACTAATATAGTGATATTACATGTTTGGCATGTTCCCAGAAATATTTGTTAAGAAATTAAATTTGCATTGAAAAGCAGTACTAAAGAAACCTTGAATAAATCAACCTACAGTATGAATTCAGTATGGGAGCAGCCCTCTATTTACATTTTAGACTAACTATGCAAAAGTAGCCTGTTTTTCAAAAAATAAGTTAATCTTTCATGGAAATCATTTGCTTCCTGGGCAATCCGAAACAATAATAAAACAACTGAATTACTAACCCGAAATACCCCCTAAGGTACTGGCTGCACATTTTTACATTTCTTCATTTAAAAAAAATGAAAACTTGAAAATTTCCAATACTTCCAAAAATGCACATTGCTTATATTATTTCAACTCAATATAATTAGAATTAAGCTCCAGGTTATTGTCTCTACACCATGATACCAAACTATTTATTTTCTTTCACTATGACGATGTCACCAGGTAGCATCACTGACTGGTTGTTCTGCAGTCATTGACATGTTATTATGAGTAATATTTAGATGTGCAAAACACCTTGTTATGCTGCTTGATATTGAAAACTGGTATTTCGTAACATATGCCAATGTAGTCTCATAATTATGAAAACACAGTATTACTGCACTTTGTTATTATTTACCTATAGTGCAATGAATCGGATGTCTTGCACATCCACAGAAAATAGCTTACTTCCGCATTGCAAAATAAGGTAAAAACAGTAGTATACATTCAAATCTGCCACCGTTAATGTTCAGGGGCGGACTAAGCTAGGTAAGCGGGCACTTAGTGCCCCGGGGAATCAGGAGAGCGTCAAAGGTTTCTATTTACAACATTTTTTGCAGCGTTAAGCAATGTAGCCAATGACAGACATATCTGTTTATTTCGGTTTATTGAATGCAAACGCAAACGCAAACAAAATGCTGACTTTTGCTGTTCATTTAACAATTCCCCACCTTAAAATAACATTAAAACTGAGCATGATGCCGCCTCTAGTGTAAAAACAGGAAAATGGTAGTGCGGTAAAAGGTCAAATACATGACGTCCAATCAAATTACCTCATCTTCTCGATCAAAACTGACTGTATCCATACAGGTTGTGTGTAGAGTGTGCTGCCTTAGCAAATTGCGTTACATTACTGCTGTTCTCGACAACGCATGTACCTTTGAAAAAGTGGGGTTTTAGCACTTACTAGCATGAAAAACAAATATAGACACAGACTGTGCATAGAGATTGATTTTAAAACTCAAAATGATTTTATACAACAAATAAACACAAAGGTAATATTAAGTAACATACATTTTAAACAGAGTGTTGTCAGTATTGCTTGCTGTATTTTGCAATTAAATAATAGTTCCAACGAAAGCCACAGTAGAACTGTTGTGCATCTCCAAGCAACACAGCGATGTTTCGTTAGTGATTAGTCTGTGGCTTTGAATGAATTGGAAAAGTCAATGATTCAATGACCTATTCATAAATACAGCCACTTACTTCATCACTGAATGAATGAATAAATTAATAAATGAAAGAGCGAACGAACAAACGAATAAATGAATCACTCATTACAACAGTGACTTGCCGCTTTAAGTTGATGTTTTAATAACGTTTGACGAACTACAATGACCTTTTTTTTTAGAGGAAAGAGCAGCCTGCAACAAGATTAATTTAGAGCAAACCACACCAATAGAGCTATTTCATTGGTATTGCAAAAATATAATAATAAATAAAATAAAGCATAGAAAGCACTTTCAAAATGTAAGCATTTCACATCTTTAAATACTGCTGTATCTTCTGTGGTTGAGCTTTGAATGTTCAAAATAACTTCAAATGGGTTATGGTTAGGTTTAGGCATAGGTTTTGGCTTAAGAATCATCAATCTGTATTTTTTTTTTTTTTTTTTTTTTTTTTTAAGTTGTGGAATCAACCGACCATATCATTTTATTGTAAATAAATTGAGATTGATTGTTCCCTCAGCCTAACCCTACTCCTAACCCCAAACCTAATGGATGAATCAGTTGTGATTCAACAACATAATAGAACAGAATATCTTGGTTCTGTGAAACACCAATGTTACTCACCTATCAAGCAGAAACAAAGCAACCTCTGCGTCCATTTTCAGGCCTTCCCTTTCTCTGATGACTCTCTGGTGCTGGAAAGCTTTTCCAATATTAGCACGTTTCCTAAAGTTCTTGCCTGATTGATGTATAGGGAAGTATAATGTTATTTGGAGTGTGACCATTAGAGGGCGGGCTTGTACAACAAGTAGCTTTACCTCTCAGAGTTAGCAGAGTGTTGTTGGTACCCGGGCTTGTAGCAGATCCCGCTCATGTGTTCCTGTGTAGACATCTGTAAATAAAGTCACGTAAAATATACAGTATCTCTCCATCTCCATATTCTGCTGCACTAAAGAATATCACACTTATCGTAACCCTTCTTCTTCCAATTATATTCCTCTGACATTTTCTCTTTGGTAATATCTCAGTATTCTCTCTTTCTACAAATGTCCCTCTAGCTCTCTCCTCCCCCATCATCAGCGTATAGGCCCCCTATTGCTGACTGGCTACAAGAGTGTTTTGGTGCTCCGTGGATCACTCTGATCAACTTTGTTTTTCTCCTACACAGCCAGGACTATGTACAAATACAATACTATATAGCAAATATTTACATAATTGTTTGTTTAGGTGTTGATTTAAATTTTCAACAGCATTTCTCAGAAATCACTTACTGCACCTTTTACATATCTGAATTTAAATTTTAAACATCCATATGACCAATACATGCTATGCCTACACAATCAGTCAGAGGCAATGTGTGACTTTGATTGATTGCGTACCAAATTTTGCAAACCAGATGCATGTAAAAGATTACTTTTACAGCACGCCAAATGAAAGCGTGAAATCATGCTATGCATATGCAGTGCCAGGAGATCGGGTTGAGTAAACAAAATATCTACAAGATAAGCCGTTTACGACAAGTTGTTTTGACCAGTGACAACATGCAAAAACGCCCTTAAGGAAAATTAGCTATTTGAATTTCAAATGTCTCGTGCCTTGTCATCAGAAAAAAATCAGCATATAATTTTATGTTAGACATTTGGTTTCAGAAATCTATGAAATGGTGTAGATTTAAATGTAGTAAAATGTGTTAAATAGTGCAGAGAGCACTACATTCTTATTGTTAGCTGGAAGCATTACCATATTAAACAAATATGCGAGGTGCAGGGGATTTGTTAGACTAAACAAATAAAAGTCTGGTCTATATTGCAGCTAATTCTGTTCTGGCCAAGAACTGCCCACTTTAAGGGCGTGTTTTTGTGAAATTGAAATATGGGGTGATTTATAACATCATCAGTTTAACCAATATGAAACAAGATACAAGGCTAAAATCACACTTTTACATGTCCACCGCTTTCCTCAGGTGACAGTAGTTTTAAGTCTCTGTGTAAAATTATAAAGTATTTACAGGACAAAAAAAATAAGGTAAGAAATTAAAATTTCATGTCTAGCCACAATTTGATTCAATTTGCTTTAAACATCTGAATCAGCAGGTTTTCCTGTTTAATGTCATATATAACATCCACACAAGGGTTTCAACTTTAAAAACCAATTATATCATGTCTGAGGAAACGAGAAGGGAGGGAGGTAGGGCCAAAGAATATACACTAACAAGAAGCGACACTCAATAGAACGTTCTATTGCAACACCGGCGCCCGGCAGCACCCCTGTGTTTCCGCCATTTTGTCCACTAATTTCTATGGCAATATTGGCTGCTTTGTTAAAAAAAAAGTACTTTTTTTATATAGATTTTTGTATATTTTACAATAGTGAGTCAAAATGTCTTCAAGATGAGCCTTTTGGTACAATACTTGATACAATATGCAAAAACATCTTGAGAATGAGATATTTGAATATCAAAATACTCATGCAAATTTGCAAATTTCAAAAGTACCTGTGGTCAAAAGTCAAATTATAATGTTGTAATTTTATTTAGGTAAACAGGCAAACATTTTAAACATTTGCTTTTAAAGTCTTAAACATGTTTTGGTGCAGACTAAACCATGCCATCTTATTCTGAATTTTAAATTTTAGAAGGGTAATTTGCTGCTTTCAGCAGTGGTAAATGAAGTAGGCTTACTTAGGCCTACTCCATAAAAGTGTAAATAGCTCATTTTAAATTTTATTTAGGCCTAAATGAAAATTTGTGCACTTAAGTATCAAAAGTAGGCCTAAAAATACTGATCGATGGACCTTGGCTTTGATTAAATCATATAAAACATATAGCCACAGTATGTAACCTTTAAAGGGAACCTAATGTGCCCTTTTCACAAGATGTAATTTAAGTCTCTGGTGTCCCCAGAATGTGTCTGATGGGTCCTTGGGGTTGGGCGCTGACAGTTTCCTTTTAAAAAGTGATCCCTTCCTCTCAGGGGCATGAAACTCTGTGACTTTTCCTAAGTAATCTAACTAAACATGCACAAAAAATCTGGGCTTGATTTGGTTGTTCTAAAGGTGCATAAAAAATTAAAAAAATCACCGATTTAGTCCCTCTGGGGCAGATTGACCCCACTTTGAAAATGAATGGGAAAATGAAAAAATTTACTTTTTTTTTTTTTTTTAATTAATTTGTCAAAAAAAAAAAAAAAAAAAATCCAGAATAAATCTGAAATGTTCTACATTTCCATAAAGGTCTAGTCCTTGACCATAAACACAAAGTGGAACAAACTTTCTATCTCATACACACACACATACAGTACACACAAACAAACACACACATGTGTGACTGCAACAGAGAGCATTTTTATAGAAATTGGCAAATAAAATCAACAAAACTGGCCTAAATCTGAAAAACTTTACATGTAAATAAAGGTCTGGTCCTTGACCATAAAAACAAAGTGAAACAAACGTTCTATCTCATACACACACAAATACACACACATAAACACAAACAGACACACATACACACTCTCAAACACACACACATGTGTGTGGCTGCAGCAGAGGGCATTTTTTTAGAAATTGGCAAATAAAATCAACAAAACTGGCCTAAATCTGCAAAATTTTACATATTAATAAAGGTCTGGTCCTTGACCATAAACACAAAGTCGAATGAACGTTCTATCTCATACACACACACACACCTACACACACACACATGTGTGTGACTGCAACAGAGAGCATTTTTTAGAATTTTTTTTAGATACTGAGTCCCTATTGACCTCTATTGGATATATGTGGTCATTACACTTTCTTTCTTTAACTATAATTCCTAAGGTTTTTCCACAAACCTCTAGATGGTAGTATTCTATCCCTAACACATAGAGCAATGTCCAAATACAATTTAGATTTAATTAAGTGATTTTTTTCATTAAAAATCAAATTTTCATAAGCCAATTTATGACATGCCTAAGTAATTGTGCAGTAAATAGGTAAAAAATACAAAATATCCACAAAAACACAGCATAAATGCACAGATGAGAAGTAAATAAAAAATATATATAGTTTATTATATAAAAAATGTATATTTCTTTGTGCAATCGTTCTGTAAAATTTTGGGGTCAATCTGACCCCAAGGGACTAAATCGTCGGTACAATCGAAGGACCTAAAAGGGTTAAGTTTCAGCCCCTATTTCGGTGTGAGCAAAAACATGTCGTTTATGTATGTGTCCCTTTAAATGCAAATGAGCTGCTGCTCCCAGCTGCTTTCCAGAAGAGGGCGGAGCTTTAACAGCTCTCACTTCAGTTGCTCAACAACAACAAAGCTGGAGAATCTCACGCAGCCAAAATGAGGATTGTCAGTAACGGTGTTCAGCCTTACATTGTTCAAACCGGAGTCGGACACTGATGGAGAGACTCAGGAAGAAGTTACAACTTTTAGAGTGAAACTGTACGTTTCAGAATGGTTAGTAGATAAATGTATGTAGTTGCTGTGGAGTTGATTCAACTTATCGACTAGCATGTGCAGTCATGTTAATGTTTTGTGCAAAACCCGAATGGACGCCCACTATACAAAGCGTACCTGTTTACCAAACAGAGCCGTACGCACCAGGCTAAAGTTTATGACTGCTATCAAATGCTGTAAATGGTCTAATATTTTTTCTGTGGTCATCTGTGCAGCCAAAGACAGAACAGTTAGCATGCTTTGCTCAAACTTTTCCCAACTTCGGTAAAGTTGGATTTATATTCGCACATTCGGACATCCGTATTCATTAGCCTTGTTAATCACACTACATTGGACATTCAGTAGACATTCACAAGTAAATATGCCATTAAAACAATACTTGCCTATTTTGATCGACTGTGAAAAATGTTGTAAGTTGACAATCCTTGGTTGTCAATATCATGTCGCTGCTTAAAATTCGCAAACATTAATTTATTGCACATTTATTGGAAAGTCTGAATTTATCAGAAGTCCGAATGTGCGAATATAAAACTAACTTTACCTAAGTCTTTTCCCAAGGCCTTAGAACTGGTACACCGTTTTCGCTTGTGAAACAAAATGACTGCGCCATGGGTGGAAACGTGCAGATTAAGGGGTGGTAATATTATACTCATATGGTTTACATCTGAGTGCTTGTGTTCTTTTGACGCAGTAAATAGCGGTGTTGTGCATTTTATATGGTTGATGGGTAAAGTATTCTTAAAATGTATTATAAAAAAGTTAATAATTCATAATAATAATTATTCACAGTATTTTGAAGTTCCCACGATAACAATATCGTCCATATTCATTATCGTGATATATCGTATTACCGAATATCAGCACGTCTAGTCGTGACGCACTGACACACCCTACTAGACAACACTGGGACATCCAGAGAGAGCGTGTGCGTTTGTATTTGCCGCAGCATTAATATGAATGTAGTATATAATTTAACCGTGGGAATGACGGCTACATTCATTTAGTGTTTGCGTGTGTCTCGACATTTACAAATACAGACACAAACTTGTCAATCATTATTTATGGATAACTCTAAGAAAACTCTGACCAATAAGAAGACATTGTACTCGCATGTGACTTCCTTAAACATATTTTGGTATGCTTTGAAATGTTGCTGTGTGAAAGCAAACCGAACCAAGAAGAAAATGCATTAAGTGTTTCGGAACAAAACAAATGACCCATAGGTGTGAAAACACCCTTATATTGAAGAGAGCTTTTTGAAGGATATTGATTCACTTATTCTTTTCAACATTTATTGACAAGAATGTATATTTGCACTCCATGGTTTGAAACCGCTGCTGTTTCCTATACCATCACAAACAGGTAACCAATCCCGTCAACGTGCAGGGCAGAACTTTTCTACATTGAGCACAAGAACATCTTTAAGAAGGGGGAGGAAAAATGGGGCACATAATATATTGGGTGAATTATGATGAATTGGCATCTGAAATCTTCTAAATGTTTTTTTTCGACCAGCAGTGTGATGGACGATCCACAAATGAAAACAAGCTATTTGAATATGAAAATTACTCATGTCTTTCCACAAAAATCAGCATACGATATTCTGTTACATGTGTATATAAACAAAAGCATTTAGTGCAGCAAAGTTCTAAGTTTAAATGTTAATAGAAGTGTAATTTGTTGTGTTCAGGTGGGTCAGATGCTGTGTCAGAGGTTTCTACAATGGTTCACATTCTGTTCCAGGATATGTGAATTAAAGTTGTAAACAATCAATATAAATGTGTTGAATAGTGCAGGGTGTATTGCACTCTCACTGGTATCTGGAAACAAATTTACCAAAACATCTATGAACAAAAATGCAAGGGGCAGGGGGGTTGTTTTGACTAAATGGCTAAATGTCTGGTCCACATTGCAGATTTTTCTGTTGTGGAAAAGACAAAGACAAACATGTAAAGCAAACAAAAATAGTTTGTTTTGTTTTACTTGCCACTACTGAGGTGACATTAGCAGTTGTGTGACTCTGTGTTAAAATATAAAGGATTAACCCTCCTCCTAAAAAAAAAATGAGGTAAGAAATTATAATTTTATATTTGACAGTAATTTACAATCATTGTTAAAAACAACAACAACAAAACAAACAAAAAAAAAAAATATTGCTGCAATTGGCAATAACAATTTATCATGTTATTATTATTATTATTATTATTATTATATTTTATTTTTTTTTGCCAGTGTCAGTATCTGTCAAGTTTATAGAGATGTTAGCTTAGCTTAGCTTGTATGTTTTGTGTATATGTTTCCAATTTGCTGTTGTCTCTGTTTACCATTGTAAATTAATGAAATAGGAATTGGGGTTGATGATGGAGAATGGCTTAAAAATTATTAAATTTGATTATTAGTAAATTAGTAAATTTCAATTTCAATTTCAATTTCAATACATCCATGCCCAAGATCTAAAATGTTCATATTTTCTCTAAATGTTACACACATTTGAAATGAACTGTTTTGCAACACTTATTGATCTCCGTAAAACAACAATGTAAATAATAATAATAATAATTTAATTGCATAACATACAAATTGTTCTTTTGCATATGTTAGTATGTTGTGTTAGACTCTGTCATGATATCTTTAAGATGGTTTTTGGCAAGATGTTTTGTCCACTGATAAGATGTGACGTGCAAAAACATCTTCAGTGAAAATGAGATATTTGAATATGAAAATTACTTGCATCTTGTCATGACAAAAATTAGCATATATTTTATGTGTTAGATCTGAATGAGGCCAAAAGCCATGTTATAGTGCAGACTGAACCTCCTAATCTCATTCTGATTCTCATTCTGAAGTTTAAATATGAATAGAAATGTAATTTGGTGTGTTCAGGTGGGTCAGACTCTGTGACTCTGGAGGTTTCTATTTTTTCAGTTCTAGGCTAATATGTAGTAATCTGTGGCATACATATGTCTCAGGCAGAATCTGTGCACTTTTTCAAAGATTTGATGTCACCATCCTGGATGTCTTTCGTGTAGATTTATTTATTAGGCAGACACTTTTATCCAAAGTGACTTATGAATGATAAACATCACAAGCACTGTCATAAGAAGCAAAAATATTCAAGAACAGCGACTCTGTATTCCTGTAGCTCAGAAAGTAGAGCATGTCACTATACAACACCAGTCTTTCCAGAGAATGCATGCACTGATCAAATGTACAGTATACTGTAAGCCACTTTGGATAAAAGTATCTGCCTTTAATCCAGTATGTTCCAGCAGATTAGATCTTACTAGACCGAGAAAGTACCAGTTCCATCAAGGGTTACGCTCTTCAAAGACTGTATGGACCAGTTTTAGACTATGCAGATTTTAAAATAGTACCTTTACAAGACTTAATGTAATTGGTACAATAATTAAAAGTTGAATAAAATGCAGAAAATGTTAAAAGAAAAGTAATAATTAAATAAATTTAAAAATTAAATAAAGTAATAATTAAATAAATAATTCAAATGGTTTGGTAAGTTTAGTTATCTAATATTTCGTTTTTTATGGTAAATGTTTACCATATTTGGGGTGTGTTTCATGACATGAAGTATGCAAAGTCACAATAAATTTGCAATGTACGTTTTGCATTCCCTCCTTACAGAACTGTCACAGAAGATGTGTGTTTAGTCATCTCTTATTAGAATCGAGCAGAGAGGATCTGTGTGAGCAGTCATGGACGGGAGTCTGTTTGTGCTGCTGCTGCTGTCAGGTTGGTGTGGTCATTTGTAATCTGTATTTATGATGATGATGTGAACGCATATAGATGGTTTAACATGTTGATTTTAACAGGGCTCTTCTGGAGCAGTTCTGCTCTTTCTCGTCAGTACCACTATATAAATTTGAGAATGTCATGGCCAGAGGCTCAGAGTTACTGCAGAGAGAAGTACACTGACCTGGCTACTGTAGACACCATGGATGATGTGAACAGGCTGGTAAATATAGTGGATGCTGGATACAGCGGATCAGTGTGGATTGGACTGAAGAGAGGGACACAGAAACGCTGGGCTTGGTCTAATGGAGAATCTTTTCCATACTCTAACTGGGCTTCAGGACAGCCATATGAGAATACACCTTGTGTATCTTTTCGTTATGGGTTATGGTATAGTGAAGACTGTAGCTATGGTCTATTTTTTACATGCTACAAGGGTGAGTTCCCCATTCTTTTAAATTTATTGAGCAGTTTAACTGGGAAAGAAAAGCTATGAACTGATTCTTTTTTCTTTTTTCTTTTTTGCATCTCTCATTAGAAAATAATGGATACATCATTGTAAAAATCCCTAAAAATTGGTCTGACGCTCAGAGCTACTGCAGACAGTATTACACAGATCTGCCCTCCATCCACAACTCTAAGGAAAGTAACCAGCTATCTAATGTTTTAGTATATGGATATTACGTCTGGTTTGGTCTGTTCCAGGACTTTTGGGAATGGTCTGACAAATGGAGCCTTTTCTTTAGAAACTGGGCAGCAGGTCAACCATCCCACAGTTCAGGATCTGGTGACTGTGTCAGCATGTCAAGAGTCAATTCTGGGAAATGGGCTCATGAAAGCTGTGATGTGCAGTATCCTTTTATCTGCCATGGATGTAAGCAACTAACAATTTAGAGCATGTTAGACAGAGTGACTATCATTTCATGTTCTGTATAGACGTCTTGTGCGTTACTGTATTTAACAGTGTGTGTACAAGCACAACAATATGCTGCTCACTATCAAAAAAATTTCATTCTAAAAACCTGACACTCAAAACAGCCAATAAATTCAAATTGACGATATATTATAGGCTAACCTATACAGAAAGCAAGCAAGGAATCTATGATTATTCCCTAACAAAAAGCTATTTTCCAATTTGGCAATTTCATATGAATTTGTATAATTTTATTATACAAAAAGCTTGAAGATGCATTTCGAATGAATGTTATGTGACATTGTTAACAAGTTCTTCGTTTTTTACCATGAGCTTGCCAACTGATTTCTGCTCTCATTATACCATTACCATTGATTTACCACAGAAAAGCTATTCAATGCTCGTTTTCATGTTATAAATCATGTTATAAATCTATTCATGTTAGTCAGTCAGAAAAATTAACTCTAAAGAGGAGCTTTGATAAATATATGCACTATAGCATGCATTAAATTTTTACTTAACCTGTTCTTCAATATTTACTATATCACAAGCTTATGAATCACAAGCATGTGAATAGAAGACTAATAGAACTGTGAAATTTGTGTCAATGCCCAGCTCTACATAGTAGCCAACCATAAACAGTCTGTTTTCAAAAAAGGAACACCCTATAAGTGCCCTGCCCTCACAGAAATATCCTTACTCACAAACAGGGAAGTTGTGGCCTGTTGTGGCCAGTTGTGGCCTGAAGGTCATGGGTTTGAGACTCAATAAGAACAGGAATTGTAGGCACCTAACCCCCAATCTGGGGGTATAATGTTTAATTTCCCAATTTCCATTTAGCCACTTGTAAATACTGTAACAGCCTTTTACAAGACAAGTAAAAGCTTTAAAAAACTTAAAGTGGAAAAAAATGGGACAATAGAGGTTGTCTGGGACATTAAACATCATCAGCCAAATAGGTAAACTCATCTACACACTAGTCCACTTTTATTAGGGTGACCATATTTCTCATGGTGGAATACGGGACGGGTGAGCAAGGGGTGGGCAATATGACCATTTTATTTGTAATATGAGAAATTTTATTTCACAATAATTATTATTAAATAAAAAAGACATTTACAAACAATAAGACAAATACAATAGAGATACAAATTAAAGGTGCCCTAGATTGTTTTTTTACAAGATGTAATATAAGTTCTAGGTGTCCCCTGAATGTGTCTTTGAAGTTTCAGCTCAAAATACCCCATAGATTTTTTTTAATTAATTTTTTTAGCTGCCTATTTTAGGGCATCATTAACTATGCACTGATTTTTTCAGCACGGCCCCTTTAAGAGATGCGTTCCCTCTGCCCCACGAGCTCTCGACTATATATACATCGCATAAACAAAGTTTACACAGCTAATATAACCCTCAAATGGATCTTTACAAGATGTTCGTCATGCATGCTGTATGCATGCTTCGAATTATGTGAGTAAAGTATTTATTTAGATGGTTACGTTTGATTTAGTGTGAGTTTGAGGCTATGCTCTGTGGCTAAAGCTAACATTACACACTGTTGGAGAGATTTATAAAGAATGAAGTTGTGTTTATGCATTATACAGACTGCACGTGTTTAAAAATGAAAATAGCAACGACTCTCGTCTCCGTGAATACAGTAAGAAACGATGGTAACTTTAACCACATTTAACAGTATATTAGCAACATGCTAATGAAACATTTAGAAAGACAATTTACAAATATCACTAAAAATATCATGATATTATGGATCATGCCAGTTATTATTGCTCCATCTGCCATTTTTCGCTGTTGTTCTTGCTTGCTTACCTTGTCTGTGCACAGATCCAGCCGTTAACACTGCCTTTCCTTGTCTAATGCGTCGAATGGGCTGGCATTATGCAAATATTGGGGTCATACATATTAATGATCCCAACTGTTACGTAACAGTCGGTGTTATGTTGAGATCCGAGTGTTTTCCGGAAGTCTTTTAAACAAATGAGATTTACATAAGAAGGAGGAAACAATGGAGTTTGAAACTCACTGTATGTCATTTCCATGTACTGAACTCTTGTTATTTAACAATGCCAAGATAAATTCAATTTTTCATTCGAGGGCACCTTTAAAATAAACTTGTTTTTCAGATACAGTAGGTTTATTTACCATGTATAAATTTAACATATTTTGTTGTGTGATTAATATTAATGACAGACAAATGTTTAATTAAGCTACTGTCCCTTTAGGACCGAATTCATGGATGTATTATACACTTATCTGGTTTTCACTCACCTGTTTACGTCCACTTAAGTAATAACCAACTGTATTTACATGAGATACTCCACACGATGGACATTTTGACAACTATGTGTGCATTTGACCATTCAGGTGCAATGAGAACTGATTGCGCACTGTCTGAGAGAATGTACTCGGTTACTGACATAACCTTGGTTCCCTTAGATATGGAACGAGTACTGCGTTGAATGTCTTATTATACATAAGACAAGACGCATATGGGGAAAACTCCTTTTTTATCCAATTTCCTTTTTCAATCACACAGTGAAACTGCAAGGATTGTGAAGTTAAAGTAAATGAACCAATGATGTAGCGCAGCAAAGTACACAGTACTCGTTCGGTATCTAAGGGAACCGAGGTTAACTGTCAGTAACTGAGTACGTTCCCTTTCGATACTACACTTGTACTGCGTCAAATGTCTTATACATAAGACGAGACGCATATGGGGACTGTTCAATCATGCTGTGCTATGCAGGGGGATGACCCTTAAAAGAGCACTTAAAAGGGCTCGCACCAGATACCTATAGTAAAGGACAGCCTGGACAATGGGGATGAAATACTGTAGTCATCCTCCTAATCCCATAAAGCTAAGGCACCAGCAAGGCCTGGGATGCATATAGTGGGCATAAAATGTAGTTATACCCAGACATGGTCAGGGACATAACAGAAAAAAACATAAGCTAGTCACAGCGGTGAGGCTTACGCAGAAAGGACCTGTGTCTGAAGCGCAGGAATGTCCATTGTTATAAAACCTGACAAATGTGGATGGTGAGGCACAGCCAGTTGCTGATCATCCTGAGAAGGAGGAAGAGCGGAGAGAATAACCAACTGCTCCTTAAAGGGGGTGGATAGGACTTCGGGACGTATCCATGTCTTGGTTTCAGGACGACCTTGGAGTCGCTAGGCCTGAATTCAAGGCAGGAGGTGCTCACAGAAAGCGCCTGCAAATCTCCCACATGCTTAACCGATGCTATAGCTAGCAGTAAAGCGTTTTTCAGCAACAGGGGACATAAGTCGGTAGTCTGGATTTGCTTTAAGACCTCTAAGAACCATGGATATCCCTTAAGGTAGCAAACAACCAAGTTGTTTCTCCCTATCGACTGCCCTGCTTTAGGACCATGAGAGGCTGCTATAGCTTCGACATAGACCTTAAGGGTAGAGGGAGTATGGCCTCTATCCATTAAAGGTGCCCTAGAATTAAAAATTGAATTTACCTTGGCATAGTAAAACAGTTAAAATAACAGAGTTCAGTACATGGAAATGACATACAGTGAGTCTCAAACACTGTTGTTTCCTCCTTCTTATAAAAATCTCATATGTTTAAAAGACCTCCGACGAACAGGTCGGAGCACAGCTCGGGTCTGGGGTGCCATATCATTCCTCTCACTTGAGAAAGGAGGTCTTGCCTCAAAGGAATCGGCCATGGTTTCTTGGGCAATAACTGAGACAGGTCTGAGAACCATGGTTGGGTCCTCCACAGAGGAGACACCAGGAGGACCTTATGAGCAACCTCTCTGATTCCTTTGACAACCAGGGGAATCAGAGTGATCGGGGGAAAGGTATACAGGAGGAGGCTGGGCCAGTCGTGGGCCAGCGCATCCCTGGTTTTTGAGAAATATAATATTGGTCAATGATAATTGTCTTCTGAGGTGATGAGGTCGACCTCTGCCCCCCCGAAGACATCCCAAATTTTCTGAACTGTGTGGAGGTGGAGCGACAATTCCTCTGAGGAAAGGATGTTCCGGGACAACTTGTCCACCTCTGTGTTCAGTACGCCCTGTACATGCGCTGCTCTCAGTGAGAGCAGGTTGCACTGGGCCCACTCTAGGATGGTTTTTGCTAGAGTGAAGAGGGGCTTTAAAGAGAGCCCGCCCTGGTGATTTATGAAGGACAGCACCATCATGTTGTCTGATATGACCAAGACGTGGTGTCCCACCAGGAGAGGAAGGAAGGCTTGTAGAGCTTGATATACCACCATCATTTCCAGACGGTTGATATGAAGCTCGCTTTCCGGCCCGTTCCAAGTGACAAGGGCCGGACGGTTGTCGCACAGAACTCCCCAACCCATCTTGGAGGCATCTGTGAAGACGACCTTCCTCCTGTTCATCGTCCCGATTGCCACGCCTACCGAATGGAAGGACCATGTATTGATATGCCACCCCTTCAAAGGCAAATCTCAAGAATTGCCTGTGATGGGGGAGCTATCTGGATGTGAAAATAAGCATCTTTCAGATCCAGGGTAAAGAACCAGTCTCCTGGGCAGATTTGAGGGAAGATCTGCTTCAAAGTGATCATTCTGAATGCTTTATCAGGGCCCTGATCAGATGTCTGAGATCGAGGATGGGTCTGAGACCACCATCCTTTTTGGGTACTAGGAATTACCTGCTGTAGAAGCCTGAATCGTTCTCGTGATCAGGCTTTGTTGGTCGTTCCACGCGCTAGACTAAAGCGTAGAGGTGAGCGTACATTTGCGGTGGCAGGGCTACGACTCTGGAATACCCTGCCTTTAGAGATTAGGCTGGCCCCTTCCTTGTCTATTTTTAAGTCCTTGCTAAAAACTTTTTTATTTTCTTTAGTGTACTGATTACCGTGATATGTTAAACTTTTAAATAGGTGGTTTTATATTTTCTTCTGGTTTATTTTATGTATGTGTGATATTCTTGCTCTTCTGTAAAGCACTTTGGTCAGCCTGGGGGCTGTTGGAAATGTGCTATACAAATAAAATTGAACTTGAATCGCTCAGTGCTGGGGGAGCCACTTCTATGGCTCATTTTGCCAGCATGGTGTTCACCTCGGAACGCAGGACATGCACGTCCTTGCTTTCCACAGAGGTCTGGGCCATGCTGTTGAATAACGGGGCCCGTTGAGCGAACTGGAGTACATAACCTTGTTTTATTATGTTCAGCACCCAAGTTGACACTCCAGGGATGGCCTGCCAGGCCTTGGCCCACGTGGCAAGGGGCTGGATAGGTTCTGGCACTGTGAGAGACTGTGGTGCACATATGGGGTGGAAGAGGAAATTTGCTCTCTTTTTAAATGTGTTTGTTTTTTTATTACTATAACAGCTGTGCACTGCCAGGGTGTTTGAACAGGCTCTGTGCAGGCAACAAACACATTTTCTCGAACACCCAGAACTGATGGGGTGACAGGAAAATAGTGCAAGGCATTTTGGAAGGTGGTCTGGCCACAGCAGGATTTAACCTTCTCCTCTTCTTTTCTCGGGCATCAGGCCGACATCTGAGATGCAGGGACCAGCACTATCTTGGGTCGGGGTCCCTGTCGCTTTAGGGGTGGCGCTTAGCATAGCGCGAGCACTGCCGTTGCTCTGGTCTTGGCGTGGGCTGAGTGGTTGGCGGCATAGCCTTGGGTGGCTGCTGAGCTGGCGCAGGTTTGGGGAGGCTCGAAGCAGCCGAGCTGGAGCACTTTGGCAGGAAGTGTCGCATAGCCTGAGATGACTTCTGTGGGAACAGAGCTGCTTGAGAGCCGCAAGCTGATCTGGCTGCTGTGAAGTGCCGGTATAATCAGCGCTTCATGAGAGCGGCGAGCTGGCAGAGCGGCGAAAGAGCTGCAGGCTGCTTGTGGGTGGTGGCTGCTAGAGAGTGGAGAGCTGCTTGAGAGCGGCGAGCAGAGAAAAGGCAAGCAGATCAAACTGCTGCAGAGCAGTGAGCTGATCAGCGCTGAATTCCAGCTGCTTGCAGTTGAAGGCGGCTTCAAGTCTCGTAGTCTAAGAGAAGAGATGATATCTGCGTCGTTGAAGGAGAATGAATCGATTTGCCATGGTGAGACGGCCAGTTATATAGCCCGATGCCCCGCCCCTTTTGGCGGGCTCGAGCAGGCTTGCTCAACATTGGCTCTTGCGGCTCTGCTGCGTCGTCATTGGTTTGTTTACTTTAACTTCACGAACCAATGGCTGTGCAGTTTCACTGTGTGATTTAAATAGGCTTCAGATATCGGAGAAAAAAGGAGTTTTCCCCATATGCGTCTCGTTTTATGTATAATAAGACATTTGACGCAGTACAATCGTACTGTAGTATCGAAAGGGAACTGGGCTGCGTTCAGCCTCGACAAAACGTTGCAAAACGTTTTTTAAACGGAAACAGTGCTGCTTTGAACACCCTGTTCTGATGATGCAAGAGTTGCAACTATGGCAGCTGAGAAGGCCATTCTTTGTGCTCTTTTTGAAGAATTTTCGAAGCCTGATGAAATCAGTAATACTTGTTGAATACTGCAAAATACGCTCAATATTACAGTCACTGCCCTTGCCGTCCAGAATAAAAGAGAACATCCCAATCGAGTGAAGGGATATGGAAACTGTGGTTTGCCTCGCATTTCAGGATGAAAAGACAAACATTTCAAATGAAGGATAGTGTTATGAAGACTGTGTTATGATCTATGACCTTATTATTTTTATTGTTAGTATTAGGCTTATCGTTACTGATGATCACTATTGTTGTGCTATGATATTGTAATATTTACCATTATATAATCAGAGAAGAATAGAAAAGTTTATGAAAGTGTCACTGCAAAATACAATAGCAAAATATAGAAATGTGTATAGTAGCCTACTTTTATGTTACATTCATACCCATTGTGCGAACTGTCTCTTTAATATCGTGTGGTTTATACATGTTGTTGCTGATTGGGCTGACATTTGTGACACAGCCACCAAACAAGAGAAAACGTATCTCAAACCCCATTGCACACGTTTACAGGAAACATGCCGTTCAACCCGGAAACCGTAGCAAAACTTTGCGCACCGGTTTGAGCTTGAACGTGCCCCAGCCTTCACTACTGGCAAGTTCGATAACGAATTGTGACTGGATAGTAATTTTGTTCTACGATGAATTTTATTGGCCTGTTCTCAGAACACTACTACTACTACTACTCATTCTATTGGTCATATCGAAATTTTAGGAAAGATGAAATATGGGACAAAACATGATTTTTTCTTAATAAGTCGGGACACAAAAAATTGAGCTGAAATACAGGACTGATCCGGTGGAAAAATGGAGGTCTGGTCACCCTAGCTTTTATAGCCTTGTTGTGTTTATAATCATACTCTTGCAAACTATTATATCTCAGACTTTCAGGGAAAAAGTTTTTAAACAAAGATTGAAAGAGTTGTTGTAAGCTTTGTGATGGTGATGGTGACGTTGAAGTGATGAGACCGTAGAGTAGTTTTTTTATAGCCTACATTTAGCTTTTCTGCAGATTCTATTTGTTTCAAAATTCAGAAAAGTTGTGTTCATTTGTGAAGATTATCATGATTAACAAATGTGTAAGAATCATAAGCTTCTGTTAGTCACAGACCTTATTTTGTGGAATCCAAGAGCCAGTGGAAAAACATGTTGGGTTTTTGTCGAGTGAACCAGGGTGATGCTAACTTCCGGGTTGGCTTACAAATGCCACATAATTTCAAAATTAAAAATGGAATAATAAGTATTAACTGTCCAAAATTTAATTCCAAAGTACCTATACAGCATTAGTGTATCCACAACAGTAAACTTTTTAGATCACGGTGCAGTTCACAGGAAATGCTTGTATTGATAAAAGCAATCTCACAACAATCTCACAGCAATGTGTAACTGTTTTAAGTTTTGAAGGTTTGGTGTCTAATTTGTATCAATTTGTACAAACTCATACATATATTTTCGGACTATCTGCTTACTCCTTCAGTCTATTACAAATGTAATTGGCTCAGTTTCAGCTTATAAATTGATCACAAAAAATGTTATGTGTTTTAGGGCAACATGCTTTTTGATCATGATTGCATCTTCAACTATCTTGTCATTTCGCTCCTAAAGGGCGCAAGTACCAGTACCAGTTTATAAATGAAAGCAGGACTTGGCAAGATGCTCAGAGTTACTGCAGAGCGAGATTCACAGATCTGGCCACTGCTGACAACATGAGCGATGCGAGTTTGCTGGTAAATACAGTGGATGCTGGATACAGTGGTTCAGTATGGATAGGTCTCCACAATGGAACAGAGTATCGCTGGGTCTGGTCTATGGGCACACAGTCCCAGTACAGTATCTGGAATCCAGGAGAACCAAATGGCGATGGGGGGTGTGTGAGGAGTTTTAATGGAAACTGGTATGATGAGAGCTGCAGCACCGCTCTCCCATTTGTGTGTTTCAATGGTGAGTCCTCAAATCTGGTTCATTTCCCCCCCACACTTTAGCTGATCCTGGACTAAGGGCTAGTTTTTATCTGGTGTTTCTGAACAGACAGCTCTGGTTTTATCATCATTACGACTGCTATGACATGGAGAGATGCTCAAAGTTACTGCAGACAACACCACACTGACTTGGCGAGTATCGGCAACGCAGAGCAGCAGAATCTGATCCGTAATCAAGCATCTCTCTGGATTGGTCTGTTCCTGGACTCTTGGCAGTGGTCTGACGGGGGGAATCTCAGTTTCAGATACTGGACAGAAGGTCATCCATCACAGAGTTCAGGATCTGAGTGTGTCGGAATGTCAAGAAACAATTCTGGGAAATGGGCTCATGAAAGCTGTGATCTAAAGCATCCTTTTATCTGCCATGGAGGTGAGTTTCCACAGTTAACAGAATCAAATTATTCAAACGAGATTCGTAGATCATTCTTGAAACAGACCTTACAAACTACTGTCATATGTTTTCATTTATTGATATATCTTCTGTGTTGATGACGAACTCTTAATTTCTTTAGATGACAAGTTAATTAAAAAGCAGATCGTCATACTAAAATTGTCCTGTAATGGAAAATGCACGTTGAATGATCCTTCCATACAGACTGCCATCCTGAATGAGGTTTGTCTCTGCCGTAAAAACTGTTCAGTTTCAGTGTCAAATTTTGAATGCATAATAGCACCATGACAGCCAACCACAACATCATATAGCATTGTGTTCTTGATGTCTGAACTGACAAGCACCTCTCATATCACATATTGCTGCTGTTATTATGTTTGATTTTTTTTTCCTGGTCTTCTCTAGATAAGTGAAAAACTGAAGAGCATGGGGCTGGAAAGTGGCAGCAAAATAAGCTGGAGAAAAGGGGAAGGTGGAGAGGTGTTTCATCAGGAGATCAACCGTACTGCGAGTTCCAATAATACATGTAATAAGAAGTAATCTTTTATTTAGGCCTTTATATCAAAATTCAAAATATACTCAAAGAATATAGAGGGGTTTTTATTTTTAGTAACAGTAGATTGCTTTAAGGAATTGTGAAGTAGTTGTAGCAGAATTATCAGTTATTTAAAGTGCCTTTTTTAGGTACCTAATTTTGTTTTGGAGGTCTCATATGTACATTGCACATCACCACATTTTTCAATGATTCTCAAACGACTCTTCTGATGATTCCGTCTCTCTAAATCCCACCTTTTCGCAAGCCTACTCTGCTCTGATTGGCCAGATGGCCCAGTCTGTTACGATTGGTCTACTGCTTACAGCGTGTGTTGGAAACGAAACGCTCATTACTATAACTGAACTTTAGCTCAGCAGGTTACCTCAGTCCTCAGCAATTGACTATATGCACGGTTACTTCCTGGTTGTCCTTTAGCCAGCTCGGGCATTTCCGGTGAACTGTTAGCTGTTCATTCTGTACTTGCTGTACACAGACACAAAACCATCAGTGGTTGACTTTTTAATGTTGTATTCATATTTTAATGCAGTTATCACATTTACCTAATTTGCCAATAAAGCAGTTTTATTGATTGCAATAAAGACGAAGCTTTTTGGGACCGTTTAAGAAATGCTGTTTCTGTAATTAAAAATGCGTGTGCGTGTCTTTTTTCCAGCACTTCAAATGTTATTTTTAATGCATGACCACCAGTGAAAACGAAATTCACTTTAAAGAAAGGCTTTCTACAAAACAAAACTTAATGAAGTGGTCAAAATCATGTCTGACCCACTCCATGTCTCCCGATATATTGCGCATCTTATGATGCATCTTACTCATGCTGTTCACTTTTCATTATCAAATAGATGAATTTAAAACATAACATAGGTCTATTTAAACATAAATATGAAACTACGTTTTCTTTAATGGCTACCAACACGTATAGAGAAATTTCATGTCTTGAGCAAGAGCGGATCATGAGTCACAAGTCGAATCAAGAATAATTTATTTTTAGACTTATATTTAATATTAGGAGCATCCAAGTTATTTGACATGTTTTATTTATTTTTATTTTTTTAAAGTAACACAGTAGTTACTTTCCCTGGTAATTAGTTAGTTTTATAATGATGTAACTCAGTTACTAACTCCGTTACTATTTGTGAGAAGTAGCCTAACTAGTAACTATAACTAATTACTTTTTTAAAGTAAGGTGCCCAACACTGATGACCACAAACATTACTTGTTCATCCTTCTGACATTGCCCTTACTGTAAAACTGAACATTTCAAAATGTAGGAAATTCAACATTAGAAAACACATTTAAAAATAAAAAAAAGACAATAATTACCACTATAACCAGCAGATGGCGGCAAGTTTTTGAAATTGGATGTACCCGGGTAGTGGGTTAGGTCAGGTTGTATCAGCAGCACTCTGGTTAGGTGTTATTCACCCTTTCACCACAAGATGGCCACAAATTACACCGGTTTGAGAAGAGCAGAGTATGCTAATGAACAATTTTAGAGCATCATGTTACTCCCAAACAATTTTGAATGTCTCCCTAATTAGAACACACCTGAGTCAATCCACAAGTTTGTTAACATGAATGGCCATATTGTATAATATATTAACATTAATAATATAATGGCCATATTGTATAATATATGTATAATATAATACAGTATTTCACAATTGCTAAAACACTAAACCCCATTCTCTGAACCCAATGCTCAGTGGCCTAAACCCATTTGTCGAATCAGTCACTTTGTAGGCAAAACCTTAAACAAGTTCAGGTAGTTCAGACACTGTTTGCAAATCTCATCCACTCTTTTTGCAAAACTCTAAACACATTCTTACTCACTAAAACACATTTTGCACTGTGTTGCAAAATGGTAAAAACATGTGGCAAAAGTTAAACACAACTACAACACAGTTGTCATCCTTTAAACACAATGACTCAAAATTATTCACACTTATTTCTAATGATGTGATCAAATCAACTGTATAAAATATAGGTCAGTTCAGAGTGCACAGGTGACACAGGTGCTGAATGATGATACCAACAATAGATGGAAACAATCTGAAAAGTAGAGGAGGAAGAGTATGTGTAAGAGGATGATGAGGAGAAAGAGCAAGGGGTGTGGAGACAAGGCTGTCAATCTGGATCCGGCACAGGTTTTTCCCTTTGCCTGGCAAGAGACGACATTGCCTGTGATGTGGAAAATGTCCTCAACAATATTCAACATATTCAATATTCAATAATATTCAACAATATTATTGATCTGACAGTACTGACATTATAGGATGAGAACTGAACTAAGCTAGCCTAGATGATGACATCGCTGTTTTCTGCAGAACTGCTTTATAGAAGAAAATAATTACAGTAATTTACATAATAATTGATGGTCTTTACAATGTAAGTGAATCAACACTGAACTGACTTCAGCTGAACAATGACACTATTTTCTTTTAGAGCTGTACAGCCAAAATGAACCCTCTTTGCATTACTGATCATCATGTACCTGTTATCACTGTAAAGCTGCTTTGACTATACTATACTATACTATACTATACTAGACTAGACTAGTATCTGTGTAGTATAAATTGCAATTGAAATAAAGGTGACTTGACTTGATTTAGGCCGGACCCAACATGAAGACGTGATGCTGAAGCAGAATGAATCTCTCACTGACTCTGAACTTTGTTTTTTGTGTGTGTGTGTGTGTGTGTGTGTGTACTGTATCATGCTTTTCATTGAGTTTTCTTTGACATTTTAGTCATTTGCATTTAGACTGCTGTATGTTTGCAGTATGTAAGTACTGTATATACAGACATTCAATACTATATAATATTCAATATAATACTGTACTTGCAGTACATACAGTGTACTTTAAATTCACATTACTTGTGATTTCTATACATTTGATGTAATGGCAAAATGTGTTTACTGTGTTACAATATACTTTTTTTCTTTAACCCCATGTTCTGGATGTTGTGTTTTCCATTTTTTAATGTAGTGTCTAATGAATGATCTGTAGTGTTTATATATTGTTTAATGTGTGTATGCTCTGAAAGCTTTGTTTGATTTTGCCATAAGAGTCAGAGGTTTTGTGAAAGTAGTTTGAAGATTGGATTTGTGTTTAATGTTTTGAGAAAATGAGTGATGGTTTCAAGAAATGTGTTTTAGCAATTGTGAAATACTCTAATATATTATCCACTATTCATTGAAATTGATTATGACATTTTTTTTCATGAATAAAAGCATCAGTACTTCCGTCTTCAGTGTCACTATTACAATTTCCTCTATGTACTGTGAGTTTTGTGTTCAAGTACTCTTCTTCTTCTTCTATTCTATTCTATTCTATTCTATTCTATTCTATTCTATTCTATCTTGCTGTTACTGGTTCTCTTTTACTGTGGTTTAGTTCTTAGTTACTCTTGTTTGTCACCATAGTAACTCATT
The DNA here is from genome assembly GCA_036281575.1 of Ancherythroculter nigrocauda. Lineage (NCBI taxonomy): Eukaryota > Metazoa > Chordata > Actinopteri > Cypriniformes > Xenocyprididae > Ancherythroculter > Ancherythroculter nigrocauda. Next base: position 41,671,768 of record VTFQ01000008.1, on the reverse strand, counting down.
ACCCACACCTGTTCCTTGTTAGCCTCTTGTTTGCCTATGGTCCTGTTAACACCTAGTCACTTCATGTGTTTTCTCTGATTGGATAGCTATCTGAATTTCGTAAGTCATGTAAGGATGCTATTCAATGTGGAAGGGTAGTGATGTCCAAATGAAGCAACGAATCAGTATTGAACCACTTCATCAATTGTTTTGAAAATGGGTTCATTCATTCAAAGCTTCGTTTCAGTGACATCTAGTGGCGAAATTGTAGATAGCAATATAATGTCTGTATAAGTATAACTAGGGTTTGTGTGAATGATGTAAATAAACCAGCCACAAAATAAATAAGCCAGGTGCAGTAGGATAACCAAGGTATAATAAAGCACCTTATTAGGACTGATCAGATAAAAATGTTCCCACATTGGAGAACAGGTTCTCTTCCTAGCTGGCTCCATGATGATGATCAAACAATGCAGTGATAATAACAACTATGCAAACTCCTAATACAACAAACCCACATCTTGTGCATCATTTTGGGTGTCTATATAGTCCTATTACGCACCTAAAAAGCTGCTGAAGCGTGCGCGCAGCAAAGTCTCGCGTCATGAAGCCTCTCGCGATGCGAAGCAGTATCGACTGGTCTGAACCACTCACGTGATTCACTTAGAGAACTGAAGCAGTTGCTGCTTCGGACGTCATCGGTCACGTGTGTTTTTCCGCACCAAAGCAAGCTCCGAAGCAGTAGTTCAAAAAAAATGCTGCTCCGAGTTCGAAGCTTGTGTCGGAGCATCGGTGTCAGACGGTCATCACTATGGAAGGGACATAAAGTGAAAAACTTAACTTAGAAAAAAAACTTTCGCTGATATCTTCGGACTGGAGAAGCGCATGAACTTCAAATTTCCCATGATCGAAGAGGGCGCTAATATGTGTGAAGCAAATAACACAGATCAGACTTGTTGCGCACGCAAGTTATTTAAGGTGTTTCTAATGTACCCCTGTACTAACTGGTCTACCCTATGTATGACAGCACCATTTTCACAAATTCACGTTTTTGTAGTTTACTCAGGGACGATAACAGTATTGTTTTCAAAAACGTGCACTTTGAAGTACCCAACATGGGTACAGTTTGAACAAAAAAAGCTTCTTGCATTTATGAGCTAATTGTGGCAAATATGACCTACTTATGGGTGTTAATAAATATTAATATTTTAGTAGACAAGTAAAGGAAATGTTATATGAAAAATCACTTCTTTTCAGTCCCTAGTTTTGTTGTGGTAACAGAAAAAGCAAAAAGTGTACCAACTGTATTACATGTCTTGTTCCTGTGACCTAGCTTTTCCCCAGTCTGTCTGATTAGTTTATTTGATCCACCTGTGTCTTGTCAATTATCTCATCTCCTTGTTTAGTTCCCTTGTTAGTCACATGTGTATATATACCCTGTGTCTTCCTCCATTCTTTGTCCGTTCTCGTTTATGTAAGTTGTGTATAGTAATTGTGCCTTTGATCTACACACCTGTAACAAACTGTACCCAGCCTAGACTTTAAATAGTGTTCTGTGCAGCCAATGACAGAACAGTTAGCATGCTTTGCTCAAACGTTTCCCATGGTCTTAGAACTAGTACACCGTTTTCACTTGCAAATATGCAATTATAGCACTTAAACATGGAAAAAGTCAGATTATGTCCCCTTTAATATCATTAAACACGCTCTGAAACAGAAAATGTATGTCTTTGATAACCTCTTTTTAAAAATACCGCAGCACACATAAACATAATAAACAGCAGAGATCTCTGTGAGCAGTCATGGACGGGAGTCTGTTTGTGCTGCTGCTGTCAGGTTGGTGTGGTCATTTGTAATCTGTATTTATGATGTACACATGGATTATCATGTTGATTTTCTCTTCTGGAGAGCCCTGTTAATAAGTTCTGCTCTTTTTTGTCACTGCCACTATATAAATGGAAGAATGTCATGGCTAGAGGCTCAGAGTTACTGAGATTTTAAATGTAATTATTTTTGTAAAATATATGTAGATAGGAATTATGGGAATATATAATTTTGTGAGGATATATGTGACTATGGCTTTTGAGATATACTGTATGTGTATGACCTTATTTCATATGTAAAATGTGATATCACTGACATAATAAATTCGACTGGAATCATGTGTATTTTATTCCCATTATCAGATGATACCATGGTAACATTTGTAATGTAAAAAAAAAAAATAAAATACAGTGCTCTTTTAAAATGATTCATTTAATATTGTAACTTAAAAAGAGGGATTGTTTACCCAAAAATTAAAATGTTTACTCACCCTCATGATGACTACTGGATAATCTCTTTAAATGCATTAAAAATTAAGGTTCCAAAAGGGAGGGTTCACAGTGATGTCAAAGAAGAACCATTGTGAGTTCCCCAAAGAACCTTTCATTGAACTGCTCTTGAAGAACATTTTATAATCTAAAGAACCTTTTGTAGAAGAGAAAGGTTCCATGGATGTTGAAGGTTTTTCATGGAACCAGAGCTGTAAATGTAATTAGTTACTGTACTTGATATCGTTTTGGCAACTCTGTAATTTTACTGAGTATCAAAGATATGAGCAACTTTTACTCTATTCTTGACTACATTTTTGAAAATATGTACACTTTACTCCAGTACATTTACAATAAGCAATGCATTTACTCGTGACATTTTGCATGGCACCTAACTTTTTTCTGCAGCAGTTTATTTCTACTACAAAATAAGCAATACTGTCATCTGCAGGGCACTGCAAGTACTACATCTTGTGTGTTTTGCCCTTACTCACCGAAACTTGTCAACAAGGCTACTTTACATGAATGCAAGAGCATTAATTTAGCAAGTAGTGATGGGAAGTTCGGTTCTTTTCCGCGAGCCGGTTCTTTCGGACAGTTCGATTCAATAAACCGGTTGAAAAAACCGGTTCACCACTTCTTTTACGCTCCGACGTAATGACGTCATCCGCGATGACGTCGTCTATCGCGGGCCGGGATGAAAAAACTTAACACATTCAAATATATAAAGTCAGTAATCATAACATCAGTCAACTAAAACATTATAATCTGAAGCGTTTCTTACAAATTAGTTTTGCATCTAAAGCATCCAAACATATACAGGCAGTCTTCATCAGAGCAGAAACCATGATCCTCTTACATTACTTATTTGTAATTAAATAAACTTACGTTTCGCCAGATTGGCCCCTCATTCGAGTCCTCTCATAGCATCAGTTGTCATAGTTAACCGGTGCTCTGACAGTACTGTTCTGTAGCTTTAGATCACACTCTGAATCACGCATGCGCAGTATCATCAGCTCACCGGTTCTCAAATCGGACACATCCGAAAGAAGCGGTTCTCGGTTGTGTACTGATGATCCGAAAACCGTTGCAACCGGTTCTACTCGAGAACGAGATTGAGATTCGAGAACCGCGAGAGCGATTCAAAAGGAGTCGGTTGTTTGCTCTCGCTGTAGTTTGATTACGTAATTTTTTATCTTTATATCACCTTGTTTAGAAATTAAATAAGCTGTCCATGGATTATTTATGAAACAAATAAATGTTTCCAATCTTTAAAAAAAAATAACTTGAAAGCACAACTGCACAACTTTCACTATATTGCTTTTTAAATAACATTAATATAGAAAATAAATTTGTAGAACTATTTCTGAACATTAGTTTGATCTGTGTACAAAATATTATGTTCATGTTGGCATGTTTATTATGTACAGTATTTTATGCTATTAATCTGCTATGGTGTATTTGGAAAAGCACAATAAACTTTTTGTATTTTGAATTAAGTCATAAACATATTTCCAGTATGTTTCATATTATCACACTGTCCGATGTTCAACAAAACCTGTCTTGAAAAGTTTATACGCATGCGCAGTATCATCAGCTAACCGGTTCTCAAATCGGACATGTCCGAAAGAAGCGGTTCTCGGTTGTGTACTGATGATCCGAAAACCGTTGCAACCGGTTCTTGACTCGAGAACGAGAACGGTGACAGGCCGTGTATGTTCGTTCCTGTACGCCGCGCATGCGCACTCATATCTGCTGCTCGTGCCAATCATCATCAGTTCTCTCTTCACAGCAGGTTAAGTCACTGTACTGTTGGAGTAACTGAATAACTCTAGGATGTTGGTTTATTTCGAGAGGTAGTGTCAGGCACGTCAAAAAGTGTAACTTTAGTAATTTGTGGATTTGTGTTTGCTAACTGGAGATGCGAACTGTTTGGAACGATTTAGACCGATTTGGTGAACTGGTTCGACCGGTTCACTGAAAAGAACCGGTTAAAAAGAACGATTCGTTCACGAACCGGACATCACTATTAGCAAGTAGTTGTGAATCACTAAAGAGACAAGACATGACTGTCATGATCATGAGTTGGAGTGCCAAGTTTAGCCACCAGAGGGCACTCCAACAAGGACTTTTGTCACCTGTCTACAACATTACCCATAAGACACTTCCCTGGACTCATTATCTCATTGTCATTGCACCCAGCTGTTTTGTGTTTCATCATTAGTGTCTGTCTATTTATACTCAGTTGTTTCTGTCCTTGGTTGTGGTTTGTTAATGTTATGTGCACTTTAGTTCTCTGGCTTTCTGTTTTATGGACTGTTTTTTGTGGAGTTTACCTTTGCCTGTGTCTTGGATTACGTGTTTGGAGTTTCCTTTAATAAACATCGCTGCACTTGGATCTTAACATCTTGTTTCTGTGTGCAACCGTGACAGAACAAACCACCACCATGCAAGGATCCAGCAGCAGGAGACTCCGGTCATCAGTGGGGGCTGAGGAGGCTCAGGCCCTGTTGTCCACCCTATGTCAGAGGAGAATGGGAGTGCGGGCATTTGTCCAGAAGTTCTGGTTGCGGGCGGAGGGGTATAGTCTCTCTGATGCGGTCCTCAAGGACACAGTTAATAACTGTCTGAATGATCCTCTGCCGCAGTGTGAGATGGAGCTGGCGGGGAAGTTAAATTTTTGGAATTTCGCCAGTTACCTGTATCTGCGTAGGGATGGGCAGATTCAGAGACCTCCAGTACCCGTTCCAGCCCGTGACTCCGCTCCAGCCTGTGACTCTGCTCCAGTCCGTAAGCCCGCTCCAGCCCTTGTGTCCATTCCAGAGCCCGCCCCAGCCGGTGAGTCCACTCCAGAGCCCGCTCCAGCCGGTGAGTCCACTCCAGAGCCCGCTCCAGCCGGTGAGTCCACTCCAGAGCCCGCTCCAGCCGGTGAGTCCACTCCAGAGCCCGCTCCAGCCGGTGAGTCCACTCCAGAGCCCGCTCCAGCCGGTGAGTCCACTCCAGAGCCCGCTCCAGCCGGTGAGTCCACTCCAGAGCCCGCTCCAGCCGGTGAGTCCACTCCAGAGCCCGCTCCAGCCGGTGAGTCCACTCCAGAGCCCGCTCCAGCCGGTGAGTCCACTCCAGAGCCCGCTCCAGCCGGTGAGTCCACTCCAGAGCCCGCTCCAGCCGGTGAGTCCACTCCAGAGCCCGCTCCAGCCGGTGAGTCCACTCCAGAGCCCGCTCCAGCCGGTGAGTCCACTCCAGAGCCCGCTCCAGCCGGTGAGTCCACTCCAGAGCCCGCTCCAGCCGGTGAGTCCACTCCAGAGGCCCGCTCCAGCCGGTGAGTCCACTCCAGAGCCCGCTCCAGCCGGTGAGTCCACTCCAGAGCCCGCTCCAGCCGGTGAGTCCACTCCAGAGCCCGCTCCAGCCGGTGAGTCCACTCCAGAGCCCGCTCCAGCCGGTGAGTCCACTCCAGAGCCCGCTCCAGCCGGTGAGTCCACTCCAGAGCCCGCTCCAGCCGGTGAGTCCACTCCAGAGCCCGCTCCAGCCGGTGAGTCCACTCCAGTCCCGCATGCTCTCCCTGTCAGTCCTATGATGGCCAAGAGGACTGTCTTCACTTTTTATGTTTTGGCGGCCTTGCGTGCCTGGAGGATGCACTCGGAGCGGCCCGAGTCCGCTCCAGCCAGTGAGTCCGCTCCAGCCAGTGAGTCCGCTCCAGCCAGTGAGTCCGCTCCAGCCAGTGAGTCCGCTCCAGCCAGTGAGTCCGCTCCAGCCAGTGAGTCCGCTCCAGCCAGTGAGTCCGCTCCAGCCAGTGAGTCCGCTCCAGCCAGTGAGTCCGCTCCAGCCAGTGAGTCCGCTCCAGCCCTGCATGCTTTCCCTGATACGGCCACGGAGGCCGTCACCGAGCTGCCCGCTCTCCATGATACGGCCACGGAGGCCGTCACCGAGCTGCCCGCTCTCCATGATACGGCCACGGAGGCCGTCACCGAGCTGCCCGCTCTCCATGATACGGCCACGGAGGCCGTCACCGAGCTGCCCGCTCTCCATGATACGGCCACGGAGGCCGTCACCGAGCTGCCCGCTCTCCATGATACGGCCACGGAGGCCGTCACCGAGCTGCCCGCTCTCCATGATACGGCCACGGAGGCCGTCACCGAGCTGCCCTGCCGCTGTCCAAGCCCTCTGCCCTGCTGCCGCCGTCCAAGCCTTCTGCCTTGCTGCCTCTGCCCAGGCTACCCGAACCGTTGAGACCCGCCTGGTCTGTTCCTCCAGCACCACCCTGGCACTCAGCCAGGAATCCAGACCTGCCAGTGCCCGCCTGGTCAGTTCCTCCAGCGCCACCCTGGCACTCAGCCAGGACTCCAGAACCGCTGGAACCAGCCTGGTCAGTTCCTCCAGCGCCACCCTGGCACTCAGCCAGGACTCAAGAACCGCTGGAACCAGCCTGGTCAGTTCCTCCAGCGCCACCCTGGCATTCAGCCAGGACTCCAGAACTGCTGGAACCAGCCTGGTCAGTTCCTCTAGCACCGCCCTGGCTATCAGTTGGGGACTCTGGACCTGGCCCGCCATCCCTCCCCCTGATCCTCCTCCTGTCCACCTCCCTCCTGAGTTTTTGTGGGTTTTTTTTTTTGTTTGTTTTTTTTTTTTTTTCCTGTTTTGTCTGGTGGAGTGTCTGGTAGCCGCTCCTTTGAGGGGGGGGTACTGTCATGATCACGAGTTGGAGTGCCAAGTTTAGCCACCAGAGGGCACTCCAACAAGGACTTTTGTCACCTGTCTACTACATTACCCATAAGACACTTCCCTGGACTCATTGTCTCATTGTCATTGCACCCAGCTGTTTTGTGTTTCATCATTAGTGTCTGTCTATTTATACTCCGTTGTTTCTGTCCTTGGTTGTGGTTTGTTAATGTTACGTGCACTTTAGTTCTCTGGCTTTCTGTTTTATGGACTGTTTTTGTGGAGTTTACCTTTGCCTGTGTCTTGGATTACGTGTTTGGAGTTCCCTTTTAATAAACATCGCTGCACTTGGATCTTAACATCTTGTTTCTGTGTGCAACCGTGACAATGACTGCAGCCACCGATGAGACCAAAGTGCAAGAAGTAAAATCAAAGTAAAAAAAAAGTCAAAGCTTTTTAATTTTACTTAACATTTTGTTTTATGTATCTGTTATACTGAAGAGAGCTTTTTGAAGGATACTGATGTAGGCTACTTATTCTCTTTTTGAGCTTAACTGAGACTTCATTGTCTATAGAAGTTTAAGAGGCTGCTTTGTCGACCTTGATTTATTGCAATTTTGAGGTGTTTGGTTTGGTTTTATTTTATTTATTTTTTTTATAGAAAATATGATTGTTCTTCTCACAAATCAACTGTTTCTTATTTCTCTGGCATGTCTCTTTGCTGTTGAGAACTAGTGCATCTTTGAGCCTAAATTTATGAGTAAAATCAGATATTCTAAAGGTGATGATACACGGGGCAAATTTTTGAGCTATGTTGCCGGGCAATATTGCCGAGCAGTGTTGCTTGGGCACTTTCTCATTGAGAATGGGCAACAAAGTATCCAGAAAAAAATGTTATCTATTTTCAACGGGAAAGTGCCCAAGCAACGTCGCTCAGCAACATAGCCTGGCATCATTGCTCAAAAAAAAAAGTTACCCCGTGTATCACCTAAAGGGCCCTATAATACACCCGGCGCAATGCGACGCAAGGCGCAGCGCAAGTGTGTTTGCTAGTTTGCGTCCGGCGCCTTTCGCGTTTTCCCGTTCAGCGCCACGTCCTTAAATAAATGCATTTGCGCCAGTTAGTGCGCCCATGGGCGTGCTGGTCTAAAAAAGAGGTGTGTTCAGGCGCATTGCCGGCGCATTGCTATTTTAAGGAGCTGAAAATCGACTGCGTCATGACCAACTCAAACCTAGTCTAAAGTCAATGGCGCAATATTTTTTAGCATCTCGCTCTTAAAGGGAATGGGAGATGACACTCTGATTGGTTTATTGAACGTTACGCCCATTACTCATTAAGAGAATAGGGACAACCCATTTCAAAAATGCGCCCCGGCGCACGGACCGTTTTTCCGTCGTTAAAATAGCAAAAGTGGATTTGGACACGCCCTGAGTGCACCTGCGCCGTGCGCTTTACACTTTGCGTTTAGATCGTTAAAATAGGGCCCAAAGACTTTCACTCAAGTTGTTTTGGAATTGGTGACTTAATTATAATGGGGTCATTTTCACTGTAAGTTATCTGTACTTTTGCTCAAGTATGGTTTTCAGGTACTCTTTACACCTCTGCATGGAGCCCATAGATTTTCTAACATAACAAACATGTAACCAATCCCGTCAATGTGCAGGGCAGAACTTTTCTACATTAGGCACAAGAACGTCTTTAAGAAGGGGGAGGAAAAATGGGGTACATAATACAGCAGGTGAATTATGATGAATTATGTTACAATGTTATGATGAACTATAGGCTATGCCTTTCTCCACTGACTTTCTATGATGTTTCTAAGGATGCTGACATTTAGAAAAGCAGTGGTCTGACTCTGAGATGGCAAATGGGAACATTGTGTAACATAAGCAACACATTATTAGCTGTTTGATTATGTAGTCAAGCCAAAGGCTAATCATATCAATTACTGTTACTGTATGTGTCCGGAGCGATACATAAAATGATTAACATTCTGATACATCGACTTGTAGACCACCCTGTATAATTCGCTCTTCAGACAGTTTCTGGTTCAAATTCATTAATTATGATTAATGATACAGGCTTTATTAGTAATCCAGGAACAGGTAGACAGCATTACACACATAAGATAAACAAGAGAACTGACAAGGAGTGCAGGGAGTGAGTCCAAACTTAAAGGGAGTGCTAACGAAGACAACAGGTGCTGGAATCCGGGGAGATGGTGGGAAGACTAATGAGGGAAGTGCAGACAGGTGTGCTGAACAGGAGGATGCTGGGAACTGGAGTCCGGGAAGGAGTGTTTGTAACATTATCAAAGATGAGTTTTAATGGATACAATTATTGACTGCAGGGGGACTTTAATGTTCTTCACACTGAGAAAAAAAAAATGGTTCTTTTAAGAACTGTTTACTTAAAGTCTCTGCGAAAACCTCCCTTTGGATCCTTTATTTTTAAGACTGTATACATCATCTAAAGACATATACGACATATCGGCATCTGAAATCTTCAAAATGATTTTTTTCCCCAGTTTCGACAAGCAGTGTGATGGACGGTCCAAAAATGCAAATAAGCTATTTGAATATGAAAATTACTCATGTCTTGCCACAAAAATCAGCATATGAAATTCTGTTACATGTGCATATAAACAAAAGCATTTAGTGCAGCAAAGTTCTAAGTTTAAATGTTAATAGAAGTGTAATTTGTTGTGTTCAGGTGGGTCAGATGCTGTGTCAGAGGTTTCTATAATGGTTCACATTCTGATATGTGAAGGAAAGTTATGTAAACAATCAATATAAATGTGTTAAATAGTGCAGGGAGTACAACACTCTCATATAAAACATCTAATAAACAAATATGCAAGGGTCAGGGGGTTTGTTTTGACTAAATGTCTAAATGTCTGGTCCACATTGCAGCTTTTTCTGTTCTAGAAAAGAAAGAAGACAAACATGTAAAGCAAACAAAGATAGTTTGTTTTGTTTTACTTGCCATTTAGGGGCAGGGTTGTCCTAAATAACCAGAGCTGCGACATCACATGTCCACTTGTGACATTAGCAGTCGTACGACTCTGTGTAAAAATATAAAGGATTTACCCTCCCCCCCAAAAAAATTAGGTAAGAAATTACTATTTTATATTTGACCGTAATTTACGATCATGTTAATGCTGTGTTACTGGGTTAAGTTGTCATTTAATACAACTTCACATTTCAAGTTGGCTTAAATTTTATAAATGAACACAAAAAGTTAAATCAATTCTTTTTTTTACAGTTTACAGCCTACAATTGCCAATATCAATATGTGTTAAGTTTATAGAGTTGTTAGCCTGCCCTACTGTATGTTTTGTGTATATGTTTCCAATTTGCTGTTGTCTCTCTTTACCATTGTAAATTAATGAAATAGGAGTTGGGGTTGGTGATGGAGGATGGGTTAAAAAATATTTTGAACAAGTAAATTTTATTTCCATACTACATCCATGCCCAATATCTAAAATGTTCATGTTTTTTTATTTATATTACACACATTTGAAATGAACTGTTTTGCAACATTGGTCTCCGTAAAAACAACAATATAACTAATAATAATAACATTAATGTAATGGCATAACATACAAATTGTTCTTTTGCATATGTTAGTGTTTTGTGTTAGACTCTGTCATGATATCTTTAAGATGTTTTTTGGCAAGATGTTTTGTCCATTGATAAGATGCGACGTGTGGAAACATCTTCAATGAAAATTAGCTATTTGAATATGAAAATAACTTGCATCTTGTCATCACAAAAATTAGCATGTATTTTATGTGTTAGACCTGAATCAGGCCAAAAGCCATGTTATAGTGCAGACTGAACCTCCTAATCTCATTCTGATTCTCATTCTGAATTTTAAAGCTGCTGTCCATAACTTTTTTGGTTAAAAATAATCCAATATCAGTTTTTGAGCAAGTACATAACCAGCTAGTGTTCAAAACTATCTCCTTGCCTTAGCCCGATTCACAAAGGTTGTAATAATGTTTATATTAAAATCGGTACTGGTGGGTTTCCGCTGGAAATTCAAGCATCCATCCGTTCGTCTTTACGTCACGTCCGTAAACAGAAAGAAGGAGTCCCAGCTAGTAGGCTATATGTAATGCGATCATTTATAGCCTTTTCTCACAGCAGCTGGAATAATTAAACTTATCATTTTGATGGCGGATTGTAATCCATAAAGGTCCAAATGACAATCATCAGTGACAACTGGAGATTCACCCGTAGTCAAAAGCAAAAGACTTCGGAGTGGCTACAGAAATTGAAATCTACAGGTAACGCTAATACACATTAAATACACATAGTCACGCAGTGCTGATGTTGTTAACATTAACAATTTGATAACAAAGTATAACAATAATAATAATTTGCACGGTGTGACGTGATCTGAGCTAAGCAATCGTTAAATTTAATCATCACTGGCAGCGTGATTTATTGTAGGCCTAATGCTTTTTTTCTCTGTTGGTCAGAACAAAAGTGGCAGACATGTTACTTACTTTGTTACTACATTTTTCCAGTGAAAATTCGTATTTTGGTCTTACTTCCAAGATGTAGAATCTGTGATTCTGAAGTACAGTATCCACACAGATGTGGTGACTGACAGCAAACATTAGATTCATCCGCGCTGAGGAGCAACCAACTTAAAGATGATAATTCCTGGGTTCGGGCCAAAATTCTGAACTTGGAGCCCTCCCGCCGGACAGCATGCCAAATATGCATAACTTTTATTCTATTGAATTATATGTACATGTGAACTCGTGAATTGCAGGTTTCAAACAGAGATAGCGACAAAGAGGCAAAACTTACGGACAGCAGCTTTAAATATGAATAGAAATGTAATTTGGTGTGTTCAGGTGGGTCAGACTCAGTGACTCTGGAGGTTTCTATTTTTTAATTTCAAGGCTAATGTGTAGTAATCTGTGGCATACATATGTCTCAGGCAGAATCTGTGCACTTTTTCAAAGATTTGATGTCACCAACCTGGACAACTTACGTGTAGATTTATTCATTAGGCAGACACTTTTATCCAAAGTGACTTATGAATGATAAACATCACAAGCATTGTCATAAGAAGCAAAAATATTCAAGAACAGCGACTCTGTATTCCTGTAGCTCAAAAAGTAGAGCATGTCACTATACAACACCAGTCTTTCCAGAGAATGCATGCACTGATCAAATGTACAGTATACTGTAAATAATTTTGGATAAAAGTATCTGCCTTTAATCCAGTATGTTCCAGCAGATTAGATCTTACTAGACTGAGAAAGTACCAGTTCCATCAAGGCTTATGCTTTACAGTCTTTCAAAGACTGTATAGACCAGTTTTATACTATGCAGATTTTAAAATAGTACCTTTACAAGACATAGGGTCCTATCATAGACCTGGTGCAATGCGGCGCCAGGTGTGAAGCAAATGCTAGTTTCAGCTCCTCCAACGCGCGTACACTCTGCTTTTTACACCACGAGGACGCGCAGCAGCACACAAATCTGCCAAATATTAAAAATAAAAGCATTACAATGTAAAATATTATTATTGTGTGCATGAAGATAAAAATGCTTTGGTGGAATCCGGCTTTTCCCGTAGGTGGTCTGCTTAGGCGCATTAACCTCGCGAACTAGCAGATCCATTTCCTCACTAGAGAAGCGTTCAGTTTTTCCACTTGCAAATTCCGCCATGTAAATAGTGAATTCGCCATGACACGAATGTAACTGACTTTTAAAGGGAATGGGAGATGAGACTCTAATTAGTTTATTTCACGTTACGCCCAAAACACACCCATTACTCATTAAGAGACTAGGTACAACCCTTTTAGACCACGCGCCGGATGCACCGACCATTTTTCCTGTCTTTAAACTAGCAAAAGTGGATTTGGACATGCCCCAAGCGCACTTGCACCATGCGCTTTAGACCATGCGCTTAGAATGTTAAAATAGGGCCCTTAATTTAATTGGTACAATAATTAAAAGTTAAAGAATAAAATGCAAGAAAATTTTAAAAGAAAAAGTCATGAATATAAATCATATGGTTTGCTAAGTTATGTACAGTAATGTTTAATTAATCATATTTGGGGTGCGTTTCTTAACATGAAGTATGTAAAGTCACAATAAATTTGCAATGTACAGTCTGAATTCCCTCCTTACACAACTGTGACACAGAAAATGTATGTTTGATCATCTTTTATTAGAATCCAGCAGGAGGATCTGTGTGAGCAGTCATGGACGGGAGTCTGTTTGTGCTGCTGCTGCTGTCAGGTTGGTGTGGTCATTTGTAATCTGTATTTATGATGATGATGTGAACGCATATAGATGGTTTAACATGTTGATTTTAACAGGGCTCTTCTGGAGCAGTTCTGCTCTTTCTCGTCAGTACCACTATATAAATTTGAGAATGTCGTGGCCAGAGGCTCAGAGTTACTGCAGAGAGAAGTACACTGACCTGGCTACTGTAGACACCATGGATGATGTGAACAGGCTGGTAAATATAGTGGATGCTGGATACAGCGGATCAGTGTGGATTGGACTGAAGAGAGGGACACAGACACGCTGGGCTTGGTCTAATGGAGAAAACAAATCTTCTCCATACTCTAACTGGGCTTCAGGAGAGCCAAATGAGAATGCATCTTGTGTAACTTATCGTTACGGGTTCTGGGTTGATATGGATTGTAGCTATAAACGATATTTTACGTGCTACAAGGGTGAGTTCCCTTTCTTTTCAAATTTATTATTGAGCAGTTTAACTGGGAAGGAAGAGCTATGAACTGATTCTTTTTTGCATCTCTCAAAAGAAAATAATGGATTCACCCTGGTATGGAGCGCTAAAACTTGGAGTGATGCTCAGAGCTACTGCAGACAGTATTACACAGATCTGCCCTCCATCCACAACTCAGAGGACAATAACCAGATAACTAGGGTTATAACAATTGGAAATTACATCTGGTTTGGTCTGTTCCAGGACTCTTGGGAATGGTCTGACAAATGGAGTCTCTTCTTTAGAAACTGGGCAGCAGGTCAACCATCCCAGAGTTCAGGATCTGGTGACTGTGTCGGCATGTCAAGAATCTATTCTGGGAAATGGGCTCATGAAAGCTGTGATCTACAGTATCCTTTTATCTGCCATGGAGGTGAGCATCTAAATTAGATGAATGACTATCATTTCATCTTCTGTAGAAGTATTGTGCATTACTGTATAATAGTGAGTGTGTACAAGCACAATACGCTAATCACTATCAAAAAATGTAATTCTAAAAACCTGACACTCAAAACAACACAAACTTCTTTTTTTTTTTTTCAAATTCCGAATAAATTATAGTTTAACCTATGCAGAAAGCATGCAAGAAAGCTGTGACTACTCCCAAACAAGCTGTCCCAAATCTTAAAGGTGCATTTTGAATTAATGTATGAATACGAATTCACCTCCAATTCGCATACCATAAAATAGTTATGTTGGTTCTACACTCTCACGAAAACTCCTGTTATAAAAAGCTGAGTACAATGAACAATGAATTTCTTGTTATGTGACATTGTTTACGAGTTATTTTATTGACGTCGTCATTGTGTTCACCATGAGCTTGCAGACTAATTTCTGCTCACATTATAATGAACATGTAAAAAGCCATTCAATGTTCATAAACTTGTTAGTCAGCCAGAAAAATCAACTCTAGAGAGGAGCTTTAATAAATTGATGCACTATATTATATATCATTCATTATATTTATACTTAACCAGTTTTTCAATGTTTATTATATTACAAGCTTATGAATCGCAAGCGTGCGAGTTGAAAACTAATCAAATCATAAAATTGTGTCAATGGACAGCCCTACTATATAGTAGCAATCATAAACAGTCTGTTTTCAGTTCAGACTCTCTATACATTTTTGGTAAAATGGCTGAAATAAGGCCTGGTTAACATAAGCTAACACATCAGTATTATACTGTATATGTCAACTACTGTGTCTTGTCTATTTTCTGTGATTTTAATTAAAATCAGTCTATTCCTATTGTTTGACTTGATTTGTATCTCAGCATTGGAATTCAATTACCTATAATCATGAACATACAAAAAAGCATTTTGAATCGAATAAGAACTGTCATTGTACCATTTTTGCCGGGATGCACTGTGATATTCCCACATACTTTCAAAATTAAAAATGCAGTAAGTATTAACTGTCTGAAATGTAATTCCAAAGCTTATACAGTATTAGTGAAGCCATTGTGTTAGATCACGGGAGCAGTTCACAGGGAATGCTTGCATTGATAAAAGCAATCCAATGGCAATATGCTTTTTAATCCTGATTATCTTCAAGTAGCCTATCTATTACTGTCTTTTCCTTCCTAAAGTGCGCAAGTCTCCTAAGTACCAGTTTATGAATGAAAGCATGACATGGCAAGATGCTCAGAGTTACTGCAGAGCGAGGTTCACTGATCTGGCCACTGCTGACACCATGAGCGACGCAAGTTTGTTGGTAAATACAGTGGATGCTGGATACAATGGTTCAGTATGGATAGGTCTCCACAATGGAACAGAGTATCGCTGGGTCTGGTCTATGGGCACACAGTCCCAGTACAGTATCTGGAATCCAGGAGAACCAAATGGCGATGGAGAGTGTGTGAGGAGTTTTAATGGAAACTGGTATGATGAGAGCTGCATCACCGCTCTCCCATTTGTGTGTTTCAATGGTGAGTCCTCAAATCTGGTTCATTTCCCCCCCACACTTTAGCTGATCCATGACTAAGGGCTGGTTTTTCTCTGGTGTTTCTGAACAGACAGCTCTGGTTTTATCATCATTACGACTGCTATGACATGGAGAGATGCTCAAAGTTACTGCAGACAACACCACACTGACTTGGCGAGTATCAGCAGCGCAGAGCAGCAGAATCTGATCAGTAATCAAGCATCGCTCTGGATTGGTCTGTTCCTGGACTCTTGGGAGTGGTCTGACAAATGGAGCCTCTTCTTTAGATACTGGACAGAAGGTCAACCATCCCAGAGTTCAGGATCTGAGTGTGTCGGCATGTCAAGAAACAATTCTGGGAAATGGGCTCATGAAAGCTGTGATCTAAAGCGTCCTTTTATCTGCCATGGAGGTGAGTTTCCCTAAAAGAATCAAATGATTCAAACAAGACGATTTGTAGATCATTCTTGAAACAGACATTACAAACAACTGTCATATGTTTTCATTTATTATAGTATCTTCTGTGTTGATGACGAACTCTTAATTTCTCTAGATGACACGTTAATTAAAAAGCAGATCGTCAAACTGAAATTGTCCTGTAATGGAAAATGCACATTGAATGATCCTTCCATACAGACTGCCATCCTGAATGAGGTTTGTATGTTCCTTAATCACTGTGTTCAGTTTCAGTGTCAAATTTTGAAATAGCACCATGGCAGCCAACCACAACATCCTATAACAGGGGTTGGCAACCTATGGAGGGGTAATCGCTGGCACGTGAGCAAAAGCGAGCGAGGTGTATGCATTTTTTATTCAGATAAAGTACCTCATACCTGCATATAGATGTACATTTTGTGGTAATCATTCCTCATAGTTACTGACTGACAGCGTACAGCTTGTTCTGCTGTACATAGTTAATGCTAATGCTAAGTTTATTGAGTCCTATTAAACATTCCACACACATCAAAATGAGTGTGATGCATGTGAAAACTACCTACATGAGTACCTTGTCACTTTATGTGTTTTCTCTGATCAGAGAGCTATACAATCGTGAAAAGACTGAAAGAGAGGGCATTTTTCCCATTCCAGTTGAAACTGGACAAAATGCGCATGGTTGTTGAAGCCACATATGTAAATTTTACTCATCCTAAAATGGTAAAACAATAAATAAACATGAGACCATGTTTTAACGGCTTCCGGTACCCAGATATGACAGCATTACTGCAGCATGCATTGCCGCAATGGAGTAGCTGAGCATCTCTTCAGCAAGCTGATGTGCAACTGCCACAAATGAAACTGAAAGTTCAGCATCACATCCTTAAGCTCGACACACAGTCATCTTCATTAAAAGCAGCGAGACTAAATGATCTTACCGGTGCTGATGCCGCTCTCTCTCCAATTGCAGTCTTTGATATTGAAATTGGCTGATGATAAATAAAATTAAGCTCATATCTTGCTTTCATAGACATGAACTCTGTTAAATTTTGCATATAGCATCGAAAGTGAAGATTAGATTGTATTCATTTTGCAGATAGACATGTGACATGTTATGTGGCCAAGTGTAACTATTATCCGAACAGTAGTTTCGTGTAGCCAGACCTTCAGACTGACAGCCAAGGATCGCCCTAGAGAACATGTTTGACTGACATGTAACGCAACCAATCACAGTTCATTTTGTTCCAGCGTCACGTTTAATGAAAATGTCGATGTCCCTACAATAACAGATCGCCGTGCATCTAATATATTATTCATTCAAGAACACTGTGCAAGTTTACTGCAGCAAAAGTGCTGTGAACTTTACACACTTTTGAAAATCCAGCATTTAGTTGATCCTGGTAAGCGGTCATTGTCACAGTTGTAAGCACGAAACGTCAGCATGCTCCGATGGCCTATCTGACTGTCGACACTGTGATAACCGTAAATTAAATTGTGAGTCTTGCACTAGAGGCTTGCCTCTTTTCTGTGGTGACGTTTGCGAGCCGGAGCACATGGACAGTGAGCAGACTGAATTTTCTCCCTTTCTCTCATTCTCTCTTGTATTTGTTAACGGTGATTTGCGGCCTACCCCGGAAGCTCGTAATTCTTTCGGTTGTGAATTGTTTGATGATGACGTGCTGTCTACTGCGGCCTCTTATTGTGAGGAGCTTATGGGTGAACTGTGCAGCTCTCTCCCTCCAAGTGGACAGGAGAAACACACTTCCCCATCTTATGTCGAGTTGTTAGATGTAATTACTCATGCTGTAGATAAGCTGAGGCAAGAATGGGACTGCAAGCCCCAGCCGAAACTGGACGACCTATTTTTTACTAGACGCACCCCAACCCAGCCTCGCCCGCCTCCTAAGCCTCTCACCTTCTTCTGCTCTGTGGAATGGTGCTGCTTAAATCCACACAGCTTCCTCTCTTCCTCCAATCACATCAGATTACCAATCATTGGAGTCAGGTGGCAGCCATTACTTCCTGCTTATAGGAAGTAGAAAGAGAGAGAGAGAGAGAAAGAGAGTGAGAAAAAACAGGGATAAAGGGGAAAAAAAAATATATATATATATATATATGTCCTTGGACGTAACATCCACTAAGAGGTTTTGAAG
Source organism: Ancherythroculter nigrocauda (assembly GCA_036281575.1). Classification (NCBI taxonomy): domain Eukaryota; kingdom Metazoa; phylum Chordata; class Actinopteri; order Cypriniformes; family Xenocyprididae; genus Ancherythroculter; species Ancherythroculter nigrocauda. The sequence continues at coordinate 41,653,543 of VTFQ01000008.1, read as the reverse complement.
AGGTTTTGCTGGTTGTGGAAGAGACTCTTGCGGCCCATCTCATTCTGAATTCAGCTCCAGCTTTGAAGTCACACCCCCTGCTACCCTCCAAGCCGTGAAGGATCATTTACGCTTTAGTCAGGAAATCTTACATGGGCGCTGGACAGGCGGCAGCCACACATCATTCTATGGCTGTGCTCCAAGCTTATCAAGCAGATCTATTTAAAGAGTTGGATGAGGGAGAGGGCCTGACTCCAGAGGCTGTCAATGAGCTCAGACAGGATACTGACTTGGTTCTTAGAGCTACCGAGCATAATGCCCGGGCAATAGGCAGGTCCATGGAGGGAATGGTGGCAGTTGAGAACCATCTTTGGCTTACTCATACTGACATCATAGAAAATGACAAAACTTTTCGGTAACACTTTAGATTACAGCCTGGAAAGTACTGTGTAATTACGACCTATTTAAAGCGTAGCTTCCGTAATTAGAGTGTACCTATAAAGTAAGTATGTGTAAGTTTATGGAAACAATATGTAAAGTCTGGGGAATAAATGGGGGAACAACCAGAAAAATAACATATTATTTATACTGTAAGTATTTTAAAACAAAGGGTTACTTATACTATTATGATAGACAACAATCTTGCGTTTGGGAGCAATTTAATGAGAACATACACTGCACACTTTTTTGTAATAATAGTGTACAAATATATAAAGGCTTTTTAAAAACTCACGCGGTAGTCTACATTTCAGTGCATTTATACAGTATTTTGTTTTTGCAAAAGTGCACTGACTGAGTTGTTTTAAGGCAAGTAAAACTACAATATTGCAATTTTTAATACTTGTTTTATGTAGTTACAAGGTAAGTATGGCATTGCGGGCTGTAAATTAAAGTGGTGCTTGTTACCCTCTCGTTTCATGTAGTTACAGGCTAAGTACAATAAAAAACACATGTATACACACAATCTGATTTCACTTGGAAACCTTTATTTGAAAAAAAAAAAAAATTATTTCAAAACAGATTTACAGCACTTCTTATTCATTTCTCTTGCTTGGCTTCCTCCTCCTCCTGTTCCTCTTCTAATGTTTCTTTCTTTAAATTCTATATGTATTAAAAGAAAATGCAGTACACCCAGAAATGTCTTCACCATTTACTCAACTTTTACCCTCACGCCATCCGAGATGTATATGACTTTCCTTCTTCAGATGAACACAAAGGTTTTTAGAAAAATAAACAATCTCTGGGAATGCTTTATAATGCAAGTTCATGTGTTCCTAAAAGTCGAAGCATCAATTGGCACATATACAGCAATAACTACAGTAATCCATATGACGATATGAAAAATAACTTCAGACATATTTAAGGTTCTGCACTATTTCTATGTTAATATGTGTATTTATACATATTATGATGATTAAGTCAAAAACTTGCATTTCATGACAAAAAGGTTGCCGACCCCTGCCCTGTTGTCACAGTTCCCTCTGTTCCCGGACTACAACTCCCATCATCCTCTCCGTCTCACACCTGCACGTACTTCCCCATCAACTCACCATCAGCACGGATTCCCCTCACCTGGATCACCTCGTTATCTCACCCTTATAATGGACTTTCACTCTGCACTCCCTTGTCAGTTATATTGTTTGCTTTATGTTTGGTTGTGTCGTTCCTTTTATGAGTAAATCCCTTTTCTGTTGAAGTCCGTGTGTGAATCGTCTTTGCAACAGCCAAAACGTAACACCTGTAGCATTGTGCTAGAGTTTTGAACAGGCAAGCAACTCCCATATCACATTGTTGCTGTTATTAGGTTTTAATTATTATCTTTTTTTTTTTTTTTTTGCTGGTCTTCTCTAGATAAGTGAAAAGCTGAAGAGCATGGGGCTGGAAAGCGACAGCAAAATAAGCTGGAGAAAGAGGGAAAGCGAAGAGGTGTTTCAACAGGAGATAAAACGCACAGCAAGTTCAAATAATAAATGTAATAAGCAGTAATCTTTTATTTAAATCAAAATTTTAAAAGACTCAAAGATTATAAAAAGCTTTTATTTTAGATTGTTTTAGGGAACTGTAAAGTAGTTGTAGTAGAATTATGTTTTATTTAAACACCATGAAGTGTCTTATATATTTCTTGAAAGTGATTGTGAATTATGATTATTTTTCTCATAACCTTTCCTTTACCAAATATACCATTTAATACTATAGTTTTGAAAGGTGATATTTTTGTAAAAACATTATTAAAGTTTACAGAATTGTATATATAGGTTTTAGAGTATATGCAGAAATAAGGGGTGAAAGTATGATGATAGCTTGTAATGAAATTAAAGGAAATTTGATAGGCAGAAATCATCCTGCAATTTATTTCCTTTTTCAGGTGATGCCTAGAAGTTTCAGAATTTGAAATTATGTGTATATATATATATATATATATATATATGTTGTCACAGTTCCCTCTGTTCCCGGACTACAACTCCCATCATCCTCTCCATCTCACAACTGCACGTACTTCCCCATCAACTCACCATCAGCACGGATTCCCCTCACCGGGATCACCTCGTTATCTATTATGCCGTATATATATATTGTGCTTTTCTTTTGAAATACTACAGATTAAATTACAGATTTAATAAAGTAACTTTAATATGCTATACTGTATGTGTTTTAAAAAAAAAAAAAAAAAAAAACTTTGTAAAACTAAAGATTAGTAATTCACTAATTCACCAGCACTGGAGGAGTAAATGACTCTCTCTCCCTGCATTCTGAAATAACATAAACAATGGATAATAAAGTAGATAAAGATATGCTACTGTATATGTGTTCAAAATAAAATGTACTTTGTAAAACTAAAGATTGGGAATTCAACTTTAATGAATTTATTAGCATTAGAGTAGTTATCTTTCATGGAAATCTCTCTCTCTCTCTCTCTCTCTGCATTCTGAAATAATAATAACATAAATGATAGATAATAAAGTAGAGAAAGATTTACTCACATGTCCATGTAGCCATGTCAAGTTTGCTTTGTTTTATGTTTGTTTATGTTTAATGGAAATAAACTGCACTTGTATTCGTCAAGACTTGCCTCCAGTGGACTTCCTTACATGTTGTCACATATTATGGTAGCTTAGTTCATGCTAAATACAGTGTAATGACACTTTTTCATTAAAGGGATAGTTCACCCAAAAATGAAAATTTGATGTTTATCTGCTTACCCCCAGCGCATCCAAGATGTAGGTGACTTTGTTTCTTCAGTAGAACACAAATGATTATTTTTAACTCCAACCACTGCCGTCTGTCAGTCTTATAATGTGAGTGAATGGTAACAAAATCTGTAAGAGTCAAAAAAACATGCACAGACAAATCCAAATTAAACTCTGCGGCTCGACAATTTGTCGCATCTTCCTCTTTATGATGCACCACATGTTTTCTATGGGTGAAAGACCTGGACTGCAGGCAGGCCATTTCAGTACCCGGATCCTTCTTCTACGCAGCCATGATGTTGTAATTGATGCAGTATGTGGTCTGGCATTGTCATGTTGGAAAATGCAAGGTCTTCCCTGAAAGAGACGACGTCTGGATGGGAGCATATGTTGTTCTAGAACTTGGATATACCTTTCAGCATTGATGGTGCCTTTCCAGATGTGTAAGCTGCCCATGCCACACGCACTCATGCAACCCCATACCATCAGAGATGCAGGCTTCTGAACTGATCGCTGATAACAACTTGGGTTGTCCTTGTCCTCTTTAGTCCGGATGACATGGCGTCCCAGTTTTCCAAAAACAAATTTTGATTCGTCTGACCACAGAAAAGTTTTCCACTTTGCAGCAGTCCATTTTAAATGAGCCTTGGCCTAGAGAAAACGCCTGCGCTTCTGGATCATGTTTAGATATGGCTTCTTTTTTGACCTATACAGTTTTAGCCGGCAATGGCGAATGGCACAGTGGATTGTGTTCACCGACAATGTTTTCTGGAAGTATTACTGAGCCCATGTTGTGATTTCCATTACAGTAGCATTCCTGTATGTGATGCAGTGCCGTCTAAGGGCCCGAAGATCACACGCATCCAGTATGGTGGATGCATTGACGATCTTCAAGTCTTCCTTAATTCTGTCCATCCACCGTTTCTTTGGTCGACCTCGGGGACGGTGGCCTACAGGATCGATCCGCGTGGCTGTCTTGGCTACCGAGTCCTCGGCACTTCGGACCACGTGACCATACCACTGAAGATGCGATTTGAGCATTTTTTCTTTGATAGGGGCTACGCCTAGCCACTTCCATATGTCTTCGTTCATAATGCAATCCCATCGTGTGATTCCCAAGCTCCATCAGAGCATACGCATCTCCATGGTGTTGAGGGCCTGTTCATGAATGGTCAAAGCAGGCCAGCATTCGGAACCATACAGGGCTGCTGGGCGGATCACCGTTTTGTAGATCTTCCCCTTGAGCTTGTCCGGCATCCGTCGGTCACAGAGGACACTGGTCACTTGGCGCCATTTCACCCAGGCTGCTTGTATCCTTGCTCGAACATCGGCAGTGACACTTTCGTCGTGGCTGATAACTGAGCCCAAGTATCGGAATTCTTCGGTCTTCTTTAGTTCTTCGTTTTCGATGCTGATGGTGCCATCGGTTTGGGGGCCACCCACCAGGTATTCTGTCTTCTTGATGTTAAGTCGTAGGCCATATTCATCCAACCGGTCTTTCCATAGTTGGGTATCCCTCTGAGTCACTGCCCTAGTCTCGCTAGCGAGGAAAACATCATCGGCAAAGAGGAGTGACCAGGGGTGGGGCGACTGCAGGTCGGCTGTGATGGTGTTCATACAGAGGATGACAAGGAGGGGTGACAAAGCCGATCCTTGGTGGACTCTGACGTTGATTGGAAAGGGCGGTGACAGTCCGGCTGCACACCTAACTGCACTGGTGACGCCTTTGTAGAGAAGTTTGATCCACTTGACATAGGCCTCAGGGACTCCATGGGAACGGAGGGAATGCCAGATGAGGTCATGGGGAACTCTGTCGAACGTCTTTTCAAGATCGAGAAATGCCATGTGGACGGTCTGGTTCTTCTCCCTGTGCTTCTCCAGGCATCAATAGTTTGCTCGAATATCTTCATCGTGTGGCATAGGAGGTGGATAGGGCGGTAGATTCGATTATCAATTGCCATAGATGCGACAGTTTGAAGCTTCAATCGATGTGTCGTAGCATCTGACATCGAAGACCATCACCGTTGGTTGGCTATCCAGGGGGCACCGCGGGGAGGTGGTGATTGGATTTTGCCCCCCAATCTGTATTTACAGGTGCTGGTCATATAATTAGAATATCATCAAAAAGTTGATTTCATAATTCCATTCAAAAAGTGAAACTTGTATATTATATTCATTCATTACACACAGATATATTTCAAAGGTTTATTTCTTTTAATTTTGATGATTATAACTGACAACTAAGGAAAATCCCAAATTCAGTATCTCAGAAAATTAGAATATTACTTAAGACCAATACAAAGAAAGGATTTTTACTCTACATTTTGCATGGCACCTAACTTTTTTCTGCAGCAGTTTATTTCTACTACAAAATAAGCAATACTGTCATCTGCAGGGCACTGCAAGTACTACATCTTGTGTGTTTTGCCCTTACTCACCGAAACTTGTCAACAAGGCTACTTTACATGAATGCAAGAGCATTAATTTAGCAAGTAGTTGTGAATCACTAAAGAGACGAGGACCTGACTGCAGCCACCGATGAGACCAAAGTGCAAGAAGTAAAATTAAAAAGTCAAAGCTTTTTAATTTTACTTAACATTGTTTTATGTATCTGTTATACTGAAGAGAGCTTTTTGAAGGATACTGATTTAGGCTACTTATTCTCTTTTTGAGCTTAACTGAGACTTCATTGTCTATAGAAGTTTAAGAGGCTGCTTTGTCAACCTTGATTTATTGCAATTTTGAGGTGTTTGGTTTTATTTTATTATTTTTTTTATAGAAAATAAATATGATTGTTCTTCTCACAAATTAACTGTTTCTTGTATTTCATTGGCATGTCTCTTTGCTGTTGAGAACTAGTGCATCTTTGAGCCTAAATTTAGTATGAGTAAAATCAGATATTCTGTGGTGATGATACAACTTTTTGAGCTATGTTGCCGGCCAATATTGCCGAGCGGTTTTGCTTGGGCACTTTCTCATTGAGAATGGACAACAATATATTTTATCTATTTATCAATCTATATGTTAACGGGAAAGTGCCTAAGCCACATCGCTCAGCAACATAGTCTGGCATCATTGCTCAAAAAGTTGCCCCGTGTATCATCACCTTAAATCTTTCACTCAAGTTGTTTTGGAATTGGTGACTTGTAACTTATAATGGGGTCATTTTCACTGTAAGTTATCTGTACTTTTGCTCAAGTATGGTTTTCAGGTACTCTTTACACCTCTGCATGGAGCCCATAGATTTTCTAGCATAACAAACATGTAACCAATCCCGTCAATGTGCAGGGCAGAACTTTTCTACATTGAAGAACATCTTTAAGAAGGGGGAGGGAAAATGGGGTACATAATATAGCAGGTGAATTATGATGAATTATGTTAAAATGTTATGATGAACTATAGGCTATACCTTTCTCCACTGACTTTCTATGATGTTTCTAAGGATGCTGACATTTAGAAAGGCAATGGTCTGACTCTGAGATGGCAAACGGGAACATTGTGTAACATAAGCAACACATTATTAGCTGTTTGATTACGTAGTCAAGCCAAAGGTTAATCATATCAATTACTGTTACTGTATGTGTCCGGAGCGATACATAAAATGCATTAACATTCTGATACATTGACTTGTAGACCACCCTGTATAATTCGCTCTTCAGTCAGTTTCTGGTTCAAAGTCATTAATTATGATTATCAAAGATGAGTTTTAATGGATACAATTATTGACTGCAGGGGGACTTCAATGTTCTTCACACTAAGAAAAAAAAAATGGTTCTTTTAAGAACTGTTTGCTTAAAGTCTCTGCAAAAACCCTTTGGATCCTTTATTTTTAAGACTGTATACATCATCTAAAGACATATACGACATATCGGCATCTGAAATCTTCAAAATGATTTTTTTCCCCAGTTTCGACAAGCAGTGTGATGGACGGTCCACAAATGAAAACAAGCTATTTGAATATGAAAATTTCTCATGTCTTGCCACAAAAATCAGCATATGATATTCTGTTACATGTGCATGTGAACAAAAGCATTTAATGCGGCAATGTTCTAAGTTTAAATGTTAATAGAAGTGTAATTTGTTGTGTTCAGGTGGGTCAGATGCTGTGTCAGAGGTTTCTATAATGGTTCACATTCTGATATGTGAAGGAAAGTTATGTAAACAATCAATATAAATGTGTTAAATAGTGCAGGGAGTACAACACTCTCATATAAAACATCTAATAAACAAATATGCAAGGGTCAGGGGGTTTGTTTTGACTAAATGGCTAAGTGTCTGGTCCACATTGCAGCTTTTTCTGTTCTAGAAAAGAAAGAAGACAAACATGTAAAGCAAACAAAGATAGTTTGTTTAGTTTTACTTGCCATTTAGGGGCAGGGTTGTCTTAAATAACCAGAGCTGCGACATCACATGTCCACTTGTGACATTAGCAGTCGTACGTCTCTGTGTAAAATTATAAAGGATTTACCCTCCCCCCCTAAAAAATTTGGTAAGAAATTACTATTTTATATTTGACCGTAATTTACGATCATGTTAATGCTGTAAAAAATAAATAAATAAATAAATAAATAAATAAAATAAAATAAAATAAAATAAAATAAAATAAAATAAAATAAAATAAAATAAAATAAAATAAAATAAAAACATATTGCTGGAATTGGCAATAACAATTTAACATTTTACTTTCCTAGATTTAACTGGTTCAGATAACTCAAATATCCAAGTTGTCATTTAATACAACTTCACATTTCAAGTTAACTTAAATTTTATAAATGAACACAAAAAGTTAAATCAATTTTTTTTTTTTTACAGTTTACAGCCTAAAATTGCCAATATCAGTATGTGTTAAGTTTATAGAGTTGATAGCCTACTGTATGTTTTGTGTATATGTTTCCGATTTGCTGTTGTCTCTGTTTACCATTGTAAATTAATGAAATAGAAGTTGGTGATGGTGATGGAGAATGGGTTAAAAATTATTTTGAACAAGTACATTTTATTTCTTTTTACATCCATGCCCAATATCTAAAATGTTCATGTTTTTTCTTTATTTTACATACATTTGAAATGAACTGTTTTGCAATACTTATTGATCTCCATAAAACAACAATATAAATAATATTAATAATAATGTAATGGCATAACATATACAAATTGTTCTATTGCATATGTTAGTGTTTTGTGTTAGACTCTGTCATGATATCTTTAAGATTATTTGGCATTTTGGCAAGATGTTTTGTCCATTAATAAGATGCGACGTCTGGAAACATCTTCAATGAAAATGAGCTATTTGAATATGAAAATAACTTGCATCTTGTGTTAGACCTGAATGAGGCCTAAAGCCATGTTATATTGCAGACTGAACCTCCTAATCTCATTTTGATACTTATTCTGAACTTTAAAGCTGCTGTCCATAACTTTTTTTTTTTTTTTGGTTAAAAATTATCCAATATCAAATTTTGAGCAAGTGCATAACCAGCTAGTGTTCAAAACCATCTCCTTACCTTTGCCCGATTCACAAGGGTAAGCTTGTAATAATGTTTTATAATAAAATCGGTAATGGTGGGTTTCCCCTGGAAATTCCAGCATGCAGTCGTTCGTCTTTGCATCATTATGTCACGTCTGTAAACAGAAAGAATGTGATCATTTGCAGCCTTTTCTCACAGCAGCTGCAATAATTTAACTTATCATTTTGATGGCAGATTGTAATCCAGAAAGGTCCAAATGAATTTGGAATGTAATGTAATTTGGTGTGTTCAGGTGGTCAGACTGAGTGACTCTGGAGGTTTCTATTTTTTTAGTTCTAGGCTAATATGTAGTAATCTGTGGCACACATCTCTCAGGCAGAATCTGTGCACTTTTTCATAGATTTGACATCACCAACCTGGACAACTTACATTAGATTTATTATTCCATAGGGCAGACACTTTTATCCAAAATGACTTATGAATGATAAACATCACAAGCAAGTTGTAATAAGAACCAGCAATATTCAAGAACAGTAACTCTGTGTATTCCTGTAGCTCAAAAAGTAGAGCATGTCACTATACAAAAATGATTCGATTCCCAGAGAATGCATGCACTGATTCAAATGTACAGTATACTCTAGGTCACTTTGGATAAAAGTGCCTTTAATCCAGTATCTTCCAGCAGATTAGATCTTACTAGACCGAGAATGTACCAGTTCCATCAAGGGTTATGTACTTCAAACACTGTATGGGCCAGTTTTAGACTATATGCAGATTTTAAAATAGTACCTTTACAAGACTTAATGTAATTGGTACAATAATTAAAGGTTGAAGAATAAAATGCAGAAAGTGTTACAAGAAGAAGTAATGGATATAATTCAAATGGTTTGGCAAGTTGTTTCATTAACCATATTCAGATTGCGTTTCTTGACATGAAGTATATAAAGTCACAATAAATTCGCAATGTCTGGGTTGCATTCCCTCCTTACATGACTGTGACAGAAAATGTGTGTTTGATCATCTCTTTTTAGAATCGAGCAGACAGGATCTGTGTGAGCAGTCATGGACGGGAGTCTGTTTGTGCTGCTGCTGCTGTCAGGTTGGTGTGGTCATTTGTAATCTGTATTTATGATGATGATGTGAACGCATATAGATGGTTTAACATGTTGATTTTAACAGGGCTCTTCTGGAGCAGTTCTGCTCTTTCTCGTCAGTACCACTATATAAATGTAAGAATGTCATGGCCAGAGGCTCAGAGTTACTGCAGAGAGAAGTACACTGACCTGGCTACTGTAGACACCATGGATGATGTGAACAGGCTGCTAAATATAGTGGATGTTGGATACAGCGGATCAGTGTGGATTGGACTGAAGAGAGGGACACAGAAACGCTGGGCTTGGTCTAATGGAGAAAACAAATCTTCTTCATACTCTAACTGGGCTTCAGGAGAGCCAAATGGGATTGCATCTTGTGTATCTTATTATAAAGGGTTCTGGGTTGATATGGATTGTAGCACTTCCCTATATTTTTCGTGCTACACAGGTGAGTTCCCTTTCTTTTCAAATTTATTATTGAGCAGTTTAACTGGGAAAGAAGAGCTATGAACTGATTCTTTTTTTGCATCTCTCAAAAGAAAATAATGGATACCTCATGGCATATGCCGGTAAAACTTGGAATGATGCTCAGAGCATCTGCAGAGAGAATCACATAGATCTGCCCTCCATCCACAACTCAGAGGACAATAACCAGATAACTAAGATTCTAAGTTCTGTAGATCACGTCTGGATTGGTCTGTTCCAGGACTCTTGGGAATGGTCTGACAAATGGAGCCTCTTCTTTAGAAACTGGGCAGCAGGTCAACCATCCCAGAGTTCAGGATCTGACTGTGTCGGCATGTCAAGAATCAATTCTGGGAAATGGGCTCATGAAAGCTGTGATCTAAAGCGTCCTTTTATCTGCCATGGAGGTGAGTTTCCACAGTTAACAGAATCAAATGATTAAAACAAGAAGACTGCATGTTTTCATGTTTTCATTTATTGGTGTATCTTCTATATTGAGAATGACTTTAACTCTGTATTTCTCTAAAAGATGGCAAGTTGAAACAGATCGTCAAATTAAAATTGTCCTGTAATGGAAAATGCATGTTGAATGATCCTTCCATACAGACTGCCATCCTGAATGAGGTTTGTCTCTGCCGTAAAAACTGATTAGTTTCAATGTCAAATTTTGAATGCATAATAGCACCATGACAGCCAACCACAACATCATATAGTATTGTGCTCTTGATGCTCTCATATCACATATTGTTGCTGTTATTATGTTTGATTTTTATTTTATTTTTTTCCTGGTCTTCTCCAGATAAGTGAAAAGCTGAAGAGCATGGGGCTGGAAAGTGACAGCAAAATAAGCTGGAGAAAAGGGGAAGGTGGAGAGGTGTTTCATCAGGAGATCAAACGTACTGCGAGTTCCAATAATAAATGTAATAAGAAGTAATCTTTTATTTAGGCCTTTATATCAAAATTCAAAATAGACTCAAAGATAATAGGGGTTTTTATTTTTAGTAACAGTAGATTGCTTTAAGGAATTGTGAAGTAGCTGTAGTAGAATTATCAGTTATTTAAAGTGCCCCTATTATGCTTTTTTTTTTCTTTTCTTTTTTTAGGTACCTAATTTTGTTTTGGAGGTCTCATAATATATATTGCACATCACCACATTTTTCAATGATTCTCAAACTACTCTTCTGATGATTCTGTCTCTCTAAATCCCACCTTTTCGCAAGCCTACTCTGCTCTGATTGGCCAGATGGCCCAGTCTGTTACGATTGGTCTACTGCTTACAGCATGTGTTGGAAACAAAACGCTCATTACCATAACTGAATTTTAGCTCCTGAGGTTTCCTCAGTCCTCAGCAATTGACTACATGCACGGTTACCTCCTGGTTGTCCTTTAGCCAGTTCGGGCATTTCCGGTGAACTGTTAGCTGTTCATTCTGTACTTGCTGTACATTGACACAAAACCATCAGTGATGGGAATAACGGCGTTATAAATAAACGGTGTTACTAACGGTGTTACTTTTTTTAGTAACGAGTAATCAAACTAATCCTCTCCTGTTACAACGCTGTTACCGACAAAAAAAATCCCGCGTAACTATAATTGAGCTCACTGAAGCGGTTTTCATCCGAGTAGACTCTCTCTCTCTCAGCCATAGGACCTGCAAAGTGTTTTTCTCTGGTGTGTGTTGGGGTTAGTCACACACAAATATAATTTTAAACTGATAATAATGTACGATGCTCTGTGTGTGTGTCTGTGAGCATGCGAGCAGAGAATACCCTTTGTGACATGCTGGATCGAAAAAATGTGAAATACGTTTTTTTTCTAGTCGACTAGTAGTTGTTCATTTAAGCCATTAGTTGACTAATCACATTTATATTCATTTATTTTCTTAAATACTGTAGAGAATAAACCATAATAATGTTTATTTAATATAGGCTATAGCACTCAAGCGCTCGCATAATGCTTGCCATAAAGAACCAGCAAAAGATTATGAATGTGACAAAAACAGCAAGGAGATATTTTAATTGTTTATTTTAATTTTAATTGCTTTCTACAAAACAAAACTTAATGAAGTGGTCAAAATCATGTCTGTCTGACCCACTCCATGTCTCCCGATATATTGCGCATCTTATGATGCATCTTACTCATGCTGTTCACTTTTTTTATTATCAAATAGATGAATTTAAAACATAACATAGGTCTATTTAAACATAAATATGAAACTTTGTTTTCTTTAATTGCTACCAACACGTAGCCTATAGTACAGTACAGAGAAATTTCATGTCGTGAGCAAGAGCGGATCATGAGTCACAAGTCGAATCAAGAATAATTTATTTTTAGACTTATATTTAATATTAGGGGCATCCAAGTTATTTGACATGTTTTGTTTATTTTTATTTTTTTAAAGTAACACAGTAGTTACTTTCCCTGGTAATTAGTTACTTTTATAATGATGTAACTCAGTTACTAAGTCCATTACTATTTGTGAGAAGTAGCCTAACTAGTAACTATAACTAATTACTTTTTTAAAGTAAGGTGCCCAACTCTGATGACCACAAACATTACTTGTTCATCCTTCTGACATTGCCCCTACTGTAAAACTGAATGTTTCAAAATGTAGGAAATTCAACATTAGAAAACACATTTAAAAAATAAAAAAGACAATAATTACCACTATAACCAGCAGATGGCGGCAAAGTAGCATTTATTCATTTATCAGCCAATTCCTCTAATAGTTTTTCACTTTTGTTACGTTTTTGACTAAATATTACACGTTATAAAATATCTAGGTTTAAAAATACATTTTGTCAATGTGAAGTATGAAGTACTCACAAAATCTTATGAAAAACAATAACTTTTCTTATTGCAAGCGCCACGCTTTCCCTTTTTAATCACAGCAGCTGTCAGTCAGTGCAGCGTAAGATAATTTCGACATACTTGTGTAAACACACATTTTATTCAATTGATCTAACTAAAGTGCACAATAAATATTAACGTTTTGACTGTTTTTTTTTCTTCACACAAAAGTGTGAATGTAAGTATTATACTATTGATGCTCAACACACCAGCAAGTGACATCTCACCGGAAGTTTTCGAGCTGTATTATATACAGTACAGACCAAAAAGTTTAAACACACCTTCTCATTCAAAGAGTTTTCTTTATTTTCATGACTATGAAAATTGTAGATTCACACTGAAGGCATCAAAACTATGAATTAACACATGTGGAATTATATACATAGCAAAAAAGTGTGAAACAACTGAAAATATGTCATATTCTAGGTTCTTCAAAGTAGCCACCTTTTGCTTTGATTACTGCTTTGCACACTCTTGGCATTCTCTTGATGAGCTTCAAGAGGTAGTCACCTGAAATGGTCTTCCAAAAGTCTTGAAGGAGTTCCCAGAGATGCTTAGCACTTGTTGGCCCTTTTGCTTTCACTCTGCGGTCCAGCTCACCCCAAACCATCTCGATTGGGTTCAGGTCCGGTGACTGTGGAGGCCAGGTCATCTGGCGCAGCACCCCATCACTCTCCTTTTTGGTCAGATAGCCCTTACACAGCCTGGAGGTGTGTTTGGGGTCATTGTCCTGTTGAAAAATAAATGATGGTCCAACTAAACGCAAACCGGATGGAATAGCATGCCGCTGCAAGATGTTGCGGTAGCCATGCTGGTTCAGTACGCCTTCAATTTTGAATAAATCCCCAACAGTGTCACCAGCAAAGCACCCCCACACCATCACACCTCCTCCTCCATGCTTCACGGTGGGAACCAGGCATGTAGAGTCCATCCGTTCACCTTTTCTGCGTCGCACAAAGACACGGTGGTTGGAACCAAAGATCTCAAATTTGGACTCATCAGACCAAAGCACAGATTTCCACTGGTCTAATGTTCATTCCTTGTGTTCTTTAGCCCAAACAAGTCTCTTCTGCTTGTTGCCTGTCCTTAGCAGTGGTTTCCTAGCAGATATTCTACCATGAACGCCTGATTCACACGGTCTCCTCTTAACAGTTGTTCTAGAGATGTGTCTGCTGCTAGAACTCTGTGTGGCATTGACCTGGTCTCTAATCTGAGCTGCTGTTAACCTGCGATTTCTGAGGCTGGTGACTCGGATGAACTTATCCTCCACACCAGACTCTTGGTCTTCCTTTCCTGGGGCGGTCCGCATGTGAGCCAGTTTCTTTGTAGCGCTTGATGGTTTTTGTGACTGCACTTGGGGACACTTTCAAAGTTTTCCCAATTTTTCGGACTGACTGACCTTCATTTCTTAAAGTAATGATGGCCACTCGTTTTTCTTTACTTAGCTGCTTTTTTTCTTGCCATAATACAAATTCTAACAGTCTATTCAGTAGGACTATCAGCTGTGTATCCACCTGACTTCTGCACAACACAACTGATGGTCCCAACCCCATTTATAAGGCAAGAAATCTCATTTATTAAACCTGACAGGGCTACCTCTTGAAGCTCATCAAGAGAATGCCAAGAGTGTGCAAAGCAGTAATAAAAGCAAAAGGTGGCTACTTTGAAGAACCTAGAATATGATATATTTTCAGTTGTTTCACACTTTTTTGTTATGTATATAATTCCACATGTGTTAATTTATAGTTTTGATGCCTTCAGTGTGAATCTACAATTTTCATAGTCATGAAAATAAAGAAAACTCTTTGAATGAGAAGGTGTGTCTAAACTTTTGGTCTGTACTGTATATGCGAAAGTTCTAAAGAACGCTCCGTGCATATAGTCAATTGTACACACTGTAAAGACCGTAACAATGGTGTCGATTTTACCATATCAATTCGAGCGTGAGTCTGAACTAGTTATTCGAACCTTCATCATAAGGACGACTTGAGCAGGACGTTTCTCAGTAATACACTACTCAGTTTGATGTACATTATGAGATTTTGCAACTGTAATTCCTCACCATCAACATTAACAAGTGTCCATCAACAAACAGTTGTGTATATTTTATTAATTTATTGCAGTGTATATGCGGGAACTGTATCATTATCTGTATCAATAAACAGTGTATACATTAACAGAGCACTAATGACTATTGTAACATCAAAGTTTGCTCCATTCTTTTCATTCATCATTACTCAAAGTATAAAGAACGATATACAATCTGCTTTAATGGACACAATTTAAAGGGAATTCAAAGTTAAAAGTGAATCCCGTGTTGAACTCCACAACAAACACAGGAACACAACAAAAGATTGGGATTGTAGTTGTACTGCTGTGGTATCATTGAAAAAAAAATATTTTTAACCACTGATTCTTCGCAGCCTCAACATTGGGAATTGAAAATAAAACTAATTTACTTTCACAGCATAGGACACAATGTCTTCTCGACGTGATGTTAACCACACAAAAAAGCCACAGTGTTTGAGGGCGGACAACGCAGAACATAGGCGGGCATTATGTAAATGTGTTACCCAGTGACATGTAATGCAGTGGGAATTTGAATTCCTGACGACTCGTTTAGGCTGTTCAGAATCGATTCTTTCTTTTGAGTGACAATAACTTTATTTATCGTGCAATTTCGGCTTCACAACTTTGCAGACTGTTTACATTCATAGACAGCTACATTACACATTGCATTAAAGGTAATATTTGAAATAGGGGCAATTTTTCACAGTTTCCATTTATATAATGTATATATGGCATAGTTGAAATATATATATATATATATATATATATATATATATTATACAATATATGAAAGGTGATATTTTTTTGTTAAAAAAATATCATTAAAAGTAGAGACAATTTTATCTAGGTTCTAGAGTATATGCAGAAATAAGGGGTGAAAGTATGATGACATATTTCTTGTAATGAATCTGAAGGAAATTTGATTGGCAGAAATCAACCTGTGCAAATTATTTCCATTTTTACATGATGACTAGATGTTTCATAATTTGAAATTTTATATATATATATATATATATATATATATATATATATATATGTGTGTGTGTGTGTGTGTGTGTGTGTGTGTGTGTGTGTGTGTGTGTGTGTGTGTGTGCTTTTCTTTTACTTTTTTGTGCTTTTCTTTTGAAATTGATGACAGATTTAAGTAACTTTAATGTTATATATTTAAAAAAAATTATCAGCACTGGAGGAGTAAATGAATCTCTTTCTCTCTGCATTCTGAAATAACAAAGATATGCTATGTGTTCAAAATACAAATAAAATAAAATTTACTTAAATAAAACTTACTTTCTCTCTCTCTCTCTCTCTCTCTCTCTCTCTCTCTCTCTTTGTCTCTGCATTCTTAAATAATAATAACATAAATGATAGATAATATGTAGATAAAGATTTATTCACATGTTCATGTCTTGTCTTGCATTTGATATAAATGTGAAAGTGACTTTAATATGCACACACTCTGTTTTATGTTTTTGTTTGTTTGTTTGTTTGTTTTTGCTGTTGTAGTCATTTTTACTATTAATATTCTTAGCCCATCTATAATATATTTTCAGTCATCTTCATTCTAAGTTTTTGAAATTGGATGTACCCGGGTAGTGGGTTAGGTCAGGTTGTATCAGCAGAACTCTGGTTAGGTGTTATTCATCCTTTCACCACAAGATGGCCACAAATTACACCGGTTTGAGAAGAGTAGAGTATGCTATTGAACAATTTTAGAGCATCATGTTACTCCCAAACACTGCACATTTTGAATGTCTCCCTAATTAGAACACACCTGAGTCAATCCACAAGTTTGTTAACATGAATGGCCATATTGTATAATACATTAACATTAATAATATAATGGCCATATTGTATTATATATGTATAATATATAATATAATATAATATATTATAAACTATTCATTGAAATTTATTGTGACATTTTTTTCATGAATGAAAACATCAGTACTTCCTTGTTAGCCTCTTGTTTGCCTATATGGGCCTGTTAACACCTGGTCACTTCATGTGCTTTCTCTGATTGGATAGCTATCAGAATTTCGTAAGTTAACAGTCATGTAAGGATGCTATTCAGTGTGGAAGGGACATGCTGAAGTGAAAAACTTACCTTAGAAAAAAAAACTTTTGCCAATATCTTCGGACTGGAGAAGTGCATGTACTTCAAATTTCCCACGATCGAAGAGGGCGCTAATATGCATGTGTGAAGAAAATATCACAGATCAGACTTGTTGCGCACACAAGTTATTTAAGGTGTTTCTAAAGTAATCCTGTACCAACTGTACCTGGTCTACCCTATGCATGACGTCACCATTTTCACAAATTCACGTTTTTGTAGTTTACTCAGGGACGATAACAGTATTGTTTTCAAAAACGTGTACTTTGAAGTACCCAACATGGGTACGGTTGGGGGAAAAAAGCTTCTTGTGTTTATGAGCTAATTGTGGCAAATATGACCTTCTTATGGGTGTTGATAATTATTAATATTTTAGTAGACAAGTAAAGGAAATGTCATGAAAAATCACTTCTTTTCAGTCCCTAGTTTTGGTGTGGTAACAGAAAAAGCAAAAAGTGTACCAAGTGTACCCGGCCTAGACTTTAAATAGTGTTCTGTGCTAATCTGTGCAGCCAATGACAGAACAAGTCAAGTCAAGTCACCTTTATTTATATAGTGCTTTTTACAATGTAGATTGTGTCAAAGCAGCTTTACATTGATAACTGGTACACAATTTGGCTGCACAGCAGCTCTTAAATAATAGTGTCAATGCAGGCAGATCAAAGCACTGTTGAATAAATGTCAAGAATACTATTGAATATCAAATGTCAAGTGTCCCCAACTAAGCAAGCCAAAGGCGACAGCGGCAAGGAACCCAAACTTCATCAGGTGACATCAGGTGGCAAACAAGTGGCAAATAGGTGTTAAAATGGAGAAAAAAACCTTGGGAGAAACCAGGCTTAGTCGGGGGGCCAGTTCTCCTCTGGCGAACAGTGCTTTGTTACAATCAGGTTGCTATCATAAGTCTGATAGGATCGCAACAATCAAAGTATTTATTTCAGTTCCATCCAGTTGAGGATCGTATTCATCATGCCGGTATGGACGGTCTGTTGAGGAACTGTGCTACTGGCTGTCGTGTCGATGAGGGCTTCACAATGGATGATCCAGTTGACTCAATCTCTGCTGATACTTCAGGGCTGCATTGTGGTCGTGTTATGGCACCGGTCCTTGGTCTCAGCTGGAACAATTAGCATGCTTTGCTCAAACTTTTCCCATGGCCTTAGAATTTAGAACACTGATCACTTGTAATCTGTATTTATGATGTACACATGGATTAACATGTTGATTTTCTCTTCTGGAGAGCCCTGTTATCAAGTTCTGCTCTTTGTCAAGTCAAGTCAAGTCAAATTTATTTATATAGCGCTTTTACAATTGGTAATTGTTTCAAAGCAGCTTTACATATTAGAAGCACATAAAAAAGGGAAGTGGTTAAAAATAAGCTGTACAAACAAGCGTGGTAATATGTAACATATACAAGATGGTGCTACATTAAGCCAATGTCGGCTGACTCCCAGGGGTGGAAAAAACCCCCTAGGAGAAAAACCCAGCGTGCTAACACTGGGAAAAAAGTCCTAGGAGGGAAAAAACCCCTTGGAAGATATATATAATATATGTAAATGGATATGGAGATCAAAATCTAAATTATACATTTTATTATAGAGATTAAAAATAGATTATATATAAATATATGTAAGCGGATACGGGGATTAAAAATCAGAATTATAGATGCAGCCAGAACTGGATCTGTAGGCCCATTGTCTCCTGGGCTACATTGTAGGCAGGTCCAGACACAGGTTCTCCATCTGATCTGGATACGGCCTGGATCCAGCACCCGGCAAACCTCAGGATAAGCAGAGAGACAGATATTAGCGTAGATGCCATTCTTATTCTGATGTACAGGTATATCTAGTGTTATAGGAAATGTTCTCGGTTCCGGCCGACCTAATTATTGCAGCGTAACAATCCTTTAACGGATTTGAAAAATGTTAATGTATTGATAATGTGTTATGTGTATGCAAGAGCAAAGAGATGTGTTTTTAGTCTAGATTTAAACTGACAGAGTGTGTCTGCTTCCCGAACAATGCTAGGAAGATTGTTCCAGAGTTTAGGTGGTAAATAGGAAAAGGATCTGCCGCCTTCAGTTGATTTTGATATTCTGGGTATTATCAACTGGCCTGAATTCTGAGATCGCAATAGACGTGAAGGACTATAATGCATTAAGAGCTCACTTAGGTACTGGGGAGCTAAACCATTTAGAGCTTTATAAGTAAGTAGCAAGATTTTAAAATCTATACGATGTTTAATAGGGAGCCAATGTAATGTTGACAGAACTGGGCTAATATGGTCATACTTTCTGGTTCTAGTAAGAACTCTAGCTGCCGCATTTTGGACCAACTGTAGTCTGTTTAAAAGCCGAGCAGAACAACCACCCAGTAGAGCGTTACAATAATCTAGTCTTGAGGTCATGAGTGCATGAACCAACTGTTCCGCATTTGTCATTGAGAGCATATGTCGTAATTTAGATATATTTTTTAGATGGAAGAATGCGGTTTTACAGATACTAGAAACATGACTTTCAAATGAAAGATTGGTATCAAAGAGCACACCCAGGTTCCTAACTGAGGACGAAGGTTTAATGGAGCACCCGTCAAGTGTTAGAGAGTATTCAAGGTTTTTTCGTGAGGAAGTTTTTGGTCCAAAGATTAGGATATCAGTTTTTTCTGAATTTAATAATAAGAAATTTCTTGTCATCCAGTTTTTAATGTCAGCTATGCATTCTGTTAGTTTTGTGAATTTGTAGGTTTCGTCAGGGCGCGAGGAAATATAGAGCTGAGTATCGTCAGCGTAGCAGTGAAAACTAACACCATGCTTCCTAATTATCTGTCCTAAGGGCAGCATGTACAGAGTGAAAAGCAACGGTCCTAGTACTGAGCCTTGTGGTACTCCATATTGAACCTGTGATCGATACGACATCTCTTCATTTACTACTACAGACTGATAACGGTCAGATAAGTACGATTTGAACCATGCCAAAGCAGTTCCACTAATGCCAATATAGTTTTCAAGTCTTTTTAAAAGAATGTTGTGATCGATAGTGTCAAAAGCAGCACTGAGATCTAATAACACTAATAGAGAAATACAGCCACGATCGGATGATAGGAGTAGATCGTTTGTAACTCTAACGAGAGCAGTCTCAGTACTATGGTATGGTCTAAATCCTGACTGGAAATCCTCACAGATTCCATTTCTTTCTAAAAAGGAGCACAGTTGTGTTGAAACTGCCTTTTCTAGTATCTTTGACAGAAAAGGTAGATTCGAGATTGGCCTGTAATTTACTAAATCTCTCGGATCTAGTTGAGGTTTTTTAATAAGAGGTTTAATAATAGCCTGCTTAAAGGTTTTTGGCACGTATCCTAGTGTTAACGATGAATTAATTATATCAAGAAGTGGACCTACGACCTCTGGAAGCATTTCTTTCAGTAGTTTAGTCGGAATTGGGTCTAACATACATGTCGTTGATTTTGATGATTTGATAAGTTTAGATAATTCTTCCTCTCCTATAGCGGCGAATGATTCTAGTTTTACCTCAGGGACACTACAGTGCACTGTCTGAAGCGAAACTGTAGACGGTTGCATGTTTTTAATTTTCTCTCTAATATTATCAATCTTGCAAGTAAAGAAGTTCATAAAGTCATTACTGCTGTGCTCTATGGAAACGTCAGCAGTTGAATCTCTGTTTCTAGTTAATTTAGCCACTGTGTCAAATAAATACCTAGGATTATGTTTGTTTTCTATTAAGAGATTTGAAAAATAAGTAGATCTAGCATTTCTTATAGCCGTTCTGTACTCAATCATTTTTTCTTTCCACGAAAGGCGAAAAACTTCTAGTTTTGTTTTCTTCCAACTACGTTCAGCTTTTCTCACAGCTCGTTTTAGAGCCCGAGTGTGCTCGTCATACCACGGCGTTGGATTAGTTTCCTTAATCTTCTTTAGACGTAAAGGAGCGACTGCATCTAATGTGCTGGAAAAGAGAGAGCCAATAGTTTCTGTTGCAGCATCGAGTTCTTCTAAGTTATCAGGTATACTAAGGCGATGAAACTGCTCGGGGAGATTATTTATAAAGTAATCTTTAGTGGTAGACGTGATGGTTCTACAATATTTATGGCTGGGTGGTGGTTTTGTAGCCTTGGCTAATTGTATTATACACGAGACTAAATAATGATCTGATATATCATCGCTCTGCTGTAGAATTTCAACAGCATCAATATCAATTCCATGCGACAGTATTAGATCTAGGGTATGATTACGATAATGAGTGGGTCCTGACACGTGTTGTCTAACTCCAATAGAGTTTAAAATGTCTGCAAATGCCAATCCAAATGCGTCTTTGTTATTATCTACATGGATATTAAAATCACCAACAACAAGGACTTTATCCGCAGCTAGTACTAACTCTGATAGAAAATCAGCAAATTCTTTGATAAAGTCAGTATGGTGCCCTGGTGGCCTGTATACAGTAGCCAGCACAAATGTCAACTTACATAATGTTACATAAAGCACCATCACTTCAAAGGAATTATATTTGAAATTCTTTTGAAAGATTCTGAATATATTACTATAAATTACAGCAACACCTCCCCCTTTGCCTTTCTGTCGAGGATTGTGTCGATAATCATAACCTTGAGGACTAGATTCATTTAAAGTAATGTAATCGTCTGGTTTTAGCCAGGTTTCTGTCAAACACAGCAAGTCTAGTTTATTGTCTGTGATAATTTCATTTACAATAAGTGCTTTTGAAGAAATAGATCTAATATTCAGTAACCCAAGCTTTATCATTTGTTTATCTGATTTATCTGTGATTTTCATTTTTTGAACATCAATTAAATTTTTACCCTTAAAAGGTTTCGGAAATTTTTTGTATTTACTAGTTCGAGGTACAGACACAGTCTCTATGTGATAATATCTAGGTGAAAGTGTTTCTATGTGCTGTGAATTATCTGAGTTCTGTGACGTGAGGCGGCTAGCAGACGGTCGGTTTAGCCAGTTTGTCTGCGTCCTGATCTGGGCCCTGGTTTGTCATGTTTCAACTCTAAGACTATTTGCCAAATTTCTAGATAGAAGAGCAGCACCATCCCGGGAGGGATGAATACCATCTCTTTTCAACAGATCAGGTCTGCCCCAAAAGCTTTTCCAATTGTCTATGAAACCTATATTATTCTGCGGACACCACTTAGACAGCCAGCCATTGAGTGATGATAACCTGCTAACTATCTCATCACTCCGACGAACAGGAAGAGGGCCAGAACAAATTACTTCTGCTGACATTGAATTTGCGAGTTCACACACCTCTTTAATGTTAATTTTAGTGATCTCCAACTGGCGAAGTCGAACATCATTTGTGCCGACGTGGATAATGATTTTAGAATATTTACGTTTAGCATTAGCCAGCACTTTTAAATTTGCTTTGATGTCAGGTGCTCTGGCCCCCGGCAAACATGTGACTATGGTGGCTGGTGTCTCTATTTTCACGTTCCGTGTAATAGAATCGCCAATAACTAGGGCACTTTCAACAGGATTCTCAGTGGGTGCGTCACTGAGTGGGGAGAACCTGTTTGATGTTCTAATCAGAACGGAAGAGTGGTGTTTGTTCTTGCCATTATGCCGCCTCACAGTCACCCAGTTAGCCTGCTGCGTGGCTTCTACAACCGGAACCGAATGTGCAGTGTTTACTAGGCTAGTCGCATCCAAAGCAGTATCTAAGGCCCTTTCATTCTCACTATCCTCAATTAAAGTTTGGATGCGTGTCTCTAATTCTGAGATTCTCTCTGTCAGCCTGACAATATCCCTGCATTTATCACATGTGTAAGTCTCACTGCTGACAGAAAGAGCTAAGCTGTACATGTTGCATTTAATACACATGATAATCGTCGGACATGACTGACCGTGTGTTTGATGAACGCCGTCCGAAAAACTGCAACGCACACGGGACTCGCTGGCTGGATGTCTCGGTCGCTTGCCGGTGCCTGGGGCGAGGGTGATGTGCGGGACGCTGTACCTCGCGGTGGATCGATGAATGCCGGGCAGCAACGTCTCCACAGCTTCCCGATCTGGCGAGGACAGATCAGAATAACATACATCGGATAAATCCGCCATTTAATCGACAAGGAAGGTTGGTTTAGAGGAAAAAAGAAAGTAGACGGTAGCTAGCAGGCTAGCGGGCTATGGCTAACACTAGGTGATTACGCTGGTGGATTGCTAGTAATAAATCGTTCCGTTTAGTAATACTATGCAATAGGTTAAGTAATCTAGTGAAAAATAAGAAAGTTATATTATGTGAATAGGAATAAAGAGAAGGATTTAGGATAAACTCCACGAAGCTCCGAGCGTAGGTCAGACAGCAGGCAGCAGCGTCTGACCTAAATTAAAATGTTTACTCACTCTCATGATGACAGAATTTTCACTATTGGATAATCTCTTTAATTGTCATCATTGCCACTATATAAATGCAAGAAAGTCGTGGCTAGAGGCTCAGAGTTACTGAGATTTTAAATGTAATTAGTTTTTGTAAAATATTTGTAGATAGGAATTATGGGAATATAATTTTGTGAGGATATATGTGAATACGGCTTTTGAGATATACTGTATGTGTATGACCTTATTTCATTATGTAAAATATGATGATATCACTGACATAATAAATTTGACTGGAATCATAATGTGTATATTATTCCCATTATCAGATGATACCAACATTTATAATATAATGTAAAGAAATAAATAAATAAATAAATAAAATAAAATACAGTGCTCTTTACTTTTAAAATGATTCATTTAATATTGTAACTTAAAAAGAGGGATTGTTTACCCAAAAAATTAAAATGTTTACTCACTCTCATGATGACAGAATTTTCACTATTGGATAATCTCTTTAAATGCATTAAAAATTAAGGTTCCAAAAGGGAGGGTTCACAGTGAGGTCAAAGATAGAAGAACCATTGTGAGTTCCCCAAAGAACCTTTCATTGAACTGCTCTTGAAGAACATTTTTGAATCTAAAGAACCTTTTGTAGAATGGAAAGTTTCCATGGATGTTGAAGGTTTTTCATGGAACCAGAGCTGTAAATTATTTGAGTAAATGTAATTAGTTACTGTACTTAACTATCGTTTTGGCTACTCTGTAATTTTACTCAGTATCAAAGATATGAGCAACTTTTACTCTATTCTTGACTATATTTTTGAAAATATGTACACTTTACTCCAGTACATTTACAACGAGCAATGCATTTACTCATGACATTTTGCATGGCACCTAACTTTTTCTGCAGCAGTTTATTTCTACTACAAAATAAGCAATACTGTCATCTGCAGGGCACTGCAAGTACTACATCTTGTGTGTTTTGCCCTTACTCACCGAAACTTGTCAACAAGGCTACTTTACATGAATGCAAGAGCATTAATTTAGCAAGTAGTTGTGAATCACTAAAGAGACGAGGACCTGACTGCAGCCACCAAAGAGACCAAAGTGCAAGAAGTAAAATTAAAAAGTCAAAACTTTTTAATTTTACTTAACATTGTTTTATGTGTCTGTTATACTGAAGAGAGCTTTTTGAAGGATTCTGATTTAGGCTACTTATTCTCTTTTTGAGTTTAACTGAGACTTCATTGTCTATAGAAGTTTAAGAGGCTGCTTTGTCGACTCTGATTTATTGCAATTTTTTACACTTATTTTTTGCAATTACACCTCTGCATGGAACCCATAGTTTTTCTACCATAACAAACATGTAACCAATCCCGTCAACGAGCAGGGCAGAACTTTTCTACATTGAGCACAAGAACGTCTTTAAGAAGGGGGAGGAAAAATGGGGTACATAATATAGCAGGTGAATTATGATGAATTATGTTACAATGTTATGATGAACTATAGGCTATGCCTTTCTCCACTGACTTTCTATGATTTTCTAAGGATGCTGATGTTTAGAAAGGCAATGGTCTGACTCTGAGATGGCAAACGGGAACATTGTGTAACATAAGCATCACATTATTAGCTGTTTGATTACGTAGTCAAGCCAAAGGCTAATCATATCAATTACTGTTACTGTATGTGTCCGGAGCGATACATAAAATGCATTAACATTCTGATACATCGACTCGTAGACCACCCTGTATAATTCGCTCTTCAGGTCTCTTTCTGGTTCAAATTCATTAATTATGATGATCAAAGATGAGTTTTAATGGATACAATTATTGACTGCAGGGGGACTTCAGTGTTCTTCACACTAAGAAAAAAAATGGTTCTTTTAAGAACTGTTTGCTTAAAGTCTCTGCGAAAACCTCCCTTTGGATCCTTTATTTTTAAGACTGTATATGACATCTAAAGACATATACGACATATCGGCATCTGAAATCTTCAAAATGATTTTTTTCCCCAAAATGATTTTTTCGACAAGCAGTGTGATGGACGGTCCAAAAATGCAAACAAGCTATTTGAATATGAAAATTACTCATGCCACAAAAATCAGCATATGATATTCTGTTACGTGTGCATGTGAACAAAAGCATTTAATGCGGCAATGTTCTAAGTTTAAATGTTAATAGAAGTGTAATTTGTTGTGTTCAGGTGGGTCAGATGCTGTGTCAGAGGTTTCTATAATGGTTCACATTCTGATATGTGAAGGAAAGTTATGTAAACAATCGATATAAATGTGTTAAATAGTGCAGGGAGTACAACACTCTCATATTTAACAAAACATCTAATAAACAAATGCAAGGGTCAGGGGGTTTGATTTGACTAAATATCTAAATGTCTGGTCCACATTGCAGCTTTTTCTGTTCAAGAAAAGAAAGAAGACAAACATGTAAAGCAAACAAAGATAGTTTGTTTTGTTTTACTTGCCATTTAGGGGCAGGGTTGTCCTAAATAACCAGAGCTGCGACATCACATGTCCACTTGTGACATTAGCAGTCATACGTCTCTGTGTAAAATATAAAGGATTTACCCTCCTTTAAATTTAGGTGAGAAATTACTATTTTATATTTGACCGTAATTTCCGATCATGTTAATGCTGTAAAAAAAATAAATAAAAATAAAATAAAAACATATTGCTGGAATTGCCAATAACAATTTAACATTTTACTTTCCTAGATTTAACTAATTCAGGTAACTCAAATGTCCAAGTTGTCATTTAATACAACTTCACATTTCAAGTTGACTTAAATTTTATAAATGAACACAAAAAGTTAAATCAATTCTTTTTTTTACAGTTTACAGCCTACAATTGCCAATATCAGTATGTGTTAAGTTTATAGAGTTGTTAGCCTGCCCTACTGTATGTTTTGTGTATATGTTTCCGATTTGCTGTTGTCTCTGTTTACCATTGTAAATTAATGAAATAGGAGTTGGGGTTGGAGAATGGGTTAAAAATTATTTTGAACAAGTACATTTTATTTCCATTTTACATACATGCCCAATATCTAAAATGCTCATGTTTTTTCTTTATTTTACATACATTTGAAATGAACTGTTTTGCAACAGTTATTGATCGCCGTAAAACAACAATATAAATAATATTAATAATAATAATGTCATGGCATAACATGTACAAATTGTTCTATTGCATATGTTAGAGTTTTGTGTTAGACTCTGTCATGATATCTTTAAGATTTGGCAAGATGGTTTGTCCATTGATAAGATGTGACGTGTGGAAACATCTTCAGTGAAAATGAAATATTTGAATATGAAAATAACTTGCATCTTGTCATCACAAAAATTAGCATATATTATGTGTTAGACCTGAATGAGGCCAAAAGACATGTTTTAGTGCAGACTGAACCTCCTAATCTCATTCTGATGCTTATTCTGAACTTTAAAGCTGCTGTCCATAACTTGTTTTTGTTTTTGTTTTTTTTGGTTAAAAATAATCCAATATCAATTCTTGAGTAAGTGCATAACCAGCTAGTGCTCAAAACCATCTCCTTACCTTTGTCCAATTCACCAAGGGTAAGCTTGTAATGTTTATATTAAAATCGGTACTGGTGGGTTTCCGCTGGAAATTCAAGCATGCAGTCGTTCGTCTTTGCATCATTACGTCACGTCTGTAAACAGAAAGAAGGAGTCCCAGCTTGTTGGCTATATGGAATGTGATCATTTGTAGCCTTTTCTCACAGCAGAATAGCGATAGCGGATTGTAATCCAGAAAGGTTCAAATGAATTTGGAATGTAATGTGATTTGGTGTGTTCAGGTGGTCAGACTGAGTGACTCTGGAGGTTTCACTTTCTGGAGGAATCTGTGCACTTTTTCATAGATTTGACATCACCAACCTAGACAACTTACATTAGATTTATTATTCCATAGGGCAGACACTTTTATCCAAAATGACTTATGAATGATAAACATCACAAGCAAGTTGTAATAAGAACCAGCAATATTCAAGAACAGTAACTCTATGTATTCCTGTAGCTCAAAAAGTAGAGCATGTCACTATACAACAATGATTCGATTCCCAGAGAATGCATGCACTGATTCAAATGTACAGTATACTCTAGGTCACTTTGGATAAAAGTGCCTTTAATCCAGTATCTTCCAGCAGATTAGATTTTACTAGACTGAGAATGTACCAGTTCCATCAAGGGTTATGTACTTCAAACATATGGACCAGTTTTAGACTATACAGATTTTAGTACCTTAGTACCTTTACAAGACTTAATGTAATTGGTACAATAATTAAGGGTTGAAGAATAAAATGCAGAAAGTGTTAGAAGAAGAAGTAATGGATATAATTCAAATGGTTTGGTAAGTTGTTTCATTAACCATATTCAGGGTGCATTTCTTGACATGAAGTATATAAAGTCACAATAAATTTGCAATGTCTGGGTTGAATTCCCTCCTTACACAACTGTGACACAGAAAATGTGTGTTTGATCATCTCTTTTTAGAATCGAGCAGAGAGGATCTGTGTGAGCAGTCATGGACGGGAGTCTGTTTGTGCTGCTGCTGCTGCTGCGGTCAGGTTGGTGTAGTCATTTGTAATCTGTATTTATGATGATGTGTACATGGATATATGGTTTAACATGTTGATTTTAACAGGGCTCTTCTGGAGCAGTTGTGCTCTTTCTCGTCAGTACCACTATATAAATTTGAGAATGTCGTGGCCAGAGGCTCAGAGTTACTGCAGAGAGAAGTACACTGACCTGGCTACTGTAGACACCATGGATGATGTGAACAGGCTGGTAAATATAGTGGATGCTGGATACAGCGGATCAGTGTGGATTGGACTGAAGAGAGGGACACAGACACGCTGGGCTTGGTCTAATGGAGAATCTTTTCCATACTCTAACTGGGCTTCAGGAGAGCCAAATGGGATTGCATCTTGTGTAGCTTATTATAAAGGGTTCTGGGTTGATATGGATTGTAGCACTTCCCTATATTTTTCGTGCTACACAAGTGAGTTCCCTTTCTTTTCAAATTCATTATTGAGCAGTTTAACTGGGAAAGAAAAGCTATGAACTGATTCTTTTTTTGCATCTCTCAAAAGAAAATAATGGATACATCATGTCATGGGCCAGTAAAACTTGGAGTGATGCTCAGAGCTACTGCAGACAGTTTTACATAGATCTGCCCTCCATCCACAACTCAGAGGACAATAACCAGATAACTACGGTTATAACAACTGGAAATTACGTCTGGTTTGGTCTGTTCCAGGACTCTTGGGAATGGTCTGACAAATGGAGCCTCTTCTTTAGAAACTGGGCAGCAGGTCAACCATCCCAGAGTTCAGGATCTGAGTGTGTCGGCATGTCAAGAATCAATTCTGGGAAATGGGCTCATGAAAGCTGTGATCTAAAGCATCCTTTTATCTGCCATGGAGGTGAGTTTCCACAGTTAACAGAATCAAATGATTCAAACAAGAGGATTGCATGTTTTCATGTTTTTATTTATTGGTGTATCTTCTATATTGAGAATGACTTTAACTCTGTATTTCTCTAAAAGATGGCAAGTTGAAACAGATCGTCAAACTGAAATTGTCCTGTAATGGAAAATGCACGTTGAATGATCCTTCCATACAGACTGCCATCCTGAATGAGGTTTGTCTCTGCCTTAAAAACTGTTTAGTTTCAATGTCAAATTTTGAATGCATAATAGCACCATGACAGCCAACCACAACATCATATAGTATTGTGCTCTTGATGCTCTCATATCACATATTGTTGCTGTTATTATGTTTGATTTTTATTTTATTTTTTTCCTGGTCTTCTCCAGATAAGTGAAAAGCTGAAGAGCATGGGGCTGGAAAGTGACAGCAAAATAAGCTGGAGAAAAGGGGAAGGTGGAGAGGTGTTTCATCAGGAGATCAACCGTACTGCAAGTTCCAATAATACATGTAATAAGAAGTAATCTTTTATTTAGGCCTTTATATCAAAATTCAAAATATACTCAAAGAATATAGAGGGGTTTTTATTTTTAGTAACAGTAGATTGCTTTAAGGAATTGTGAAGTAGTTGTAGCAGAATTATCAGTTATTTAAAGTGCCCCTATTATCCTTTTTTTAAAGTTACCTAATTTTGTTTTGGAGGTCTACAACAGGTTTATGTACATCAGAGGTCAAAAAACACTTTAATTTTCTCATAATATACATTGCACAAGTGGTGGCTCGTCAGGGGAGGCGGATAATTTACCCTAATGTTAATAAAATTCCCAGTTATTCATTTCATTTCATGTCTCAGAATGTGTATTTTTGTTTATAATTTCACCTCTGTAATACCATAACATGTTACTGATATCAAAAGCACCGCTGTTCTTTTACAAACATGACGAATCTGCCGATGTCAGTAAAGCACAGGGGATAGAGAAAGGGAGGTGGAGGCACATGAGCGTAGCTCGTCTTGTGCCTCAGTTGGTAAAAAATTAGGCAATCATCATCGAGTGTTTTGCATTCAGTGCTTAGGAGAGTTGAGAAAAGATACATTGCAGGGGAGGCTAGCCCAGAGATTGTATATTAGAGGGCGATGAGAGGGTCTGTATCTCTTACCATTGGAGAAAGCATAACAGCTAACTTAATCACGTGTGGCACCTCTCAGCCTATCACGTAATGGCAGTGACATCAGCCGCAACATTCCCTAGTCTGCCTTCTCTTAAAAAAATACATTTTTATCAAGCTAAAATCTACATAGGCCTATGGTTCCCAATGAAAGTATTGTTTAGTGTAAAACATGCTGAAGATTAGCAAACAGGCTGTTGATTAATTAAATTATTAGTTTTTCCTCACAAAAGCTGTTTAATCAGCATAGTGAAGCCTCTCATCCATTGACATCCATTCAAAAAACAGCCTCTGGTCTCCTTTCCTGCATACCGCCAGGGGCGGAGCGTTAGCATTAGCCGCTAAGCTTTTTTGGCTGAAACCTCGTTTACATTTCACGCGTCTGCGTTGCATCACGGCTCCGGCAAGGTTTTGTTCCATCTTTTGAGCGGTGTCAACTCACACCAGAAGCGTTTGAGAAGCGAAGCGGCTGGATTCGCGAGACCACAAGATTTTTTCGTGTTTTTAATGGCTAAATGGTTATATTTT
The DNA here is from genome assembly GCA_036281575.1 of Ancherythroculter nigrocauda. Taxonomy (NCBI): domain Eukaryota; kingdom Metazoa; phylum Chordata; class Actinopteri; order Cypriniformes; family Xenocyprididae; genus Ancherythroculter; species Ancherythroculter nigrocauda. Next base: position 41,622,820 of record VTFQ01000008.1, on the reverse strand, counting down.
GTCTGGTTTGATTGTGTTTATTGATATGCCATACTTTATGTAGCTTACAAACAAAGTTAATACACTAAAAAGTCAACAAGAACAAAGAAATTTCAAGTTTTTCAACTTCGAATCTCTTGTCTTCAGTTTCTGGCCTCCTAGTGATGTGAAATATGAGTGGGAGTTTTCACAGGGTGATTATTTTGACTTTATTTTGTATTTGAGCTGCGCGTCTTGGATGCGGCGTCCGTCAAAAATAGGCGAGGCACCTATCTAGCGAAGCGGCGCGGTGAGCCGCTTCTGGGACACTTCACTCTAGTGGCCGCTTATCAGCTCCGGTAGCCGCGTCGCAGCCGTAAGGCACCGCAGATGTGCTGGCTTGCCTTCCAGTGGCTTTGGCTAGCCTCCCTTGGTATATCAACCAATCATCATAGAGACGTAAAACAGGGCTGCCAACTTTTGAGTTCAGCTTAGAGTGAGATTTTGGGGGGTGGGGCTTTAGTTATGGGGAGGGGCTTATGGAGGGGCGTGGCTTGCTTTTGTACTGTTTTTTATGATAAAGTTATGTAAAATAACTGCTCAGTGCTGCAAAACAAACAACTCTGCTAATGCTAACTTAATTCTATATAAACTATTAGGGGTGTGGCGAGACAGGTATCTCACGAGACGAGACTCGAGATTGAGTTCATGAGAAAAGACAAGATGGTGAAATACATGACTAGAAAAAGTAGTCTGCAGGTGTATTTGAAATGTTTTAACTAATCATCTTGTAATAAATGTCATTTCAGTTCTACTTTCTGAGACTGAATTATCATATGCAGTAAAAGACAGCAATACTCAAGCACTGTAAAAGGTTTTACCACAAACTCAACTGACTGACTTCTCTTCTGTATGATTTCAGTCTCTTCAGACTTTACTGTACATGATTTATGAGCTTCTACAACTTTTGACCTCCTGAACTCCTTTCCACAAACTGATTATATAATAAATAAATAAACAGTATAAATAAAAATGGTAACACTTTACAAAAAGGTTTCATTTATTAACATTAATGTATTAACCAACATCAACTAACAATGAGCAATATATTTGCTACAGTATTTATTAATCTTTGTTTATGTTAGTTAATAAAAATAGTCATTCATTGTTAGTTCATGATAGTTCACAGTGCATTAACTAATGTTAACAAATGAAACCTTATTGTTTGTGCTTAATAAGATTAAGAGAAAACTGTTACTCATTTTTATGGTAACACTTTACTATAAGTGCAACCATAATCGCACTCTCTCTCAATATTCAAAGTGCAAAAACCAATTTTTCTTTGATACAGAGCTAAGAGATGGTTACAACTACACTGCCCAGCCTAAAATAGCTTTCATATTGAGAGATATCTATATTCATCAGGGAGCCGCTTTCAAATGTATTGAAATCGCGTTTGGATGCGCGCTCGCGTTTACTTTCACTTTCGTGATCGCGCGTGTAAATATGGAGCGGCGGCGACCGTTATCCAACTGAATTATTATTATTATTATTTATTTATTTATTTTTTTTTTAAATACAAAGCAAAACGACAGTGGAGGCGCAATGTAAACGTAGCGGTGGCATATTCTTTCCTAATCATCCTTACACTCTGTCATAGCAATATCACGAGAAATTTCGCCTCGACGAGAAATCTAGTCACACCCCTATAAACTATATAACAGCATATTAGGCCTAGTTACTAGCCTAAACTGGACGGAGACACGGAGCGCCCTGTAACTCACTGACCTGCCTGCGTTCACAATTCACACGGTGCAGATGGGAGGGAGAACAGAAGACTACACAGTTTATGGGAATAATTGTGTATTTCCCTCACAATTGTCACAAAAAACTCACTGTCTGTCTGGTCTCTCTGCGCGTTGCTTTGCGAGATCATGCGGCGCGATTTTTTTTCCTCACTTCTGCACGAGTCTGCGTGAGAATATGGGGGTGTGGCGTGAGAGCGTGAGAATTGGGTCAATTGCGTGAGTCTCACGCTGAATGCGTGAGAGTTGGCAGCCTTGCGTAAAATATGTGAATAACATTACATGATATTAGTTTGAACTGCTACCACCACGCTGATAATGTACCAGATATCTTATTTATAGATAGTAGCAATATTGAATATTTGATCGCCAACAATTTACCAAGCTAACGTTCAAACAGTCTCTACAAATTAAAAATGAAGGAACGCCATGCCTAGGTTGGATATATACTCTAGGCTACAGCAGTCAGCTCCACTAAACGGCCCAACGCACTCTTTTAACACAGACATTTAAGGCGGGATGGATGTTTGCTTCAGGTGAGTGAAATTGTATTTGTGTCATCTTGCTGTATATGTGTCATTTGTTTAAAATTTTAAACAATAATAATAATAAAAATAATAATAATAATCTTAGGCAGCGATTTACAACATAGTGTGCCTCCTCTATTTTAAAACCCATGAGCTGCAACTGCATTGTACATCACCACATTTTTCAATGATTCTGAAACGACTCGTCATTACGATTGGTCTACTGCTTACAGCACGTGTCAGAAACGAAATACTCATTACCATAACTGAACTTTAGCTCCAGAAACATCAGTCCTCAGTGATTGTACACACTGTAAAGACAGTAACAATGGTGTCGATTTTACCATATCAGTTCGAGTGAGTCCGATGATGAAACATTGGAAGAACTAGTTGTTGGAACATTCATCGCAAGGACGACTTGAGCAGGACGTTTCTCAGTGATACGCTACTCAGTTTGATGTACATTATAAGATGTAATTGCAACTGTAATTCCTCACCATGATCAACATTAACAAGTGTCCATCAACAAGCTGATGTGTATATTTTATTAATTTATTGCAGTGTACATGCGGGAACTGTATCATTAACTGTATCAATAAACAATAACAGCGTATGCATTAGCACTAAGGTGAATGACTGATGCAACATCAAAGTTTGCTCCATTCTTTATCATTACTCAAAGTAGAAAGAATAACATACAGTCTTCTTTAATGGACACAATTCAAAGTGAAACCTGCACTGAACTCCACAACAAACATGGGTACACGACAAAAGATTGGGATTGTAGAATTTTAACCACTGATTCTTTGCAGCCTCTTCACTCAGAAGTGAAAATAAAACAAAAAACACACGAAAAAGCTACAGAGCTTGATAGTGGGTCAAGTCATTTGCAGGTAGGAGAACATAGGAGGGCATTATGCAAATGTGTTACCCAGTGATGTGTAGCTGTAATGCAGTGAGAATGTGGGAATTTGAATTCCTCACAACTCGTTTAGGCTTTTCAGAGTTGATTCTTTCTTATGAAAGGTATATTAAAAAAAAAAAAAAACATAATAGGGGCACTTTAAAACATGAAGTGTCAATTTAAATAATATCTATAGTAAATATATAGTTTTGAAAGGTAATATTTTTTGTAAAAGTATAGAGAACTTTATACAGGATCTAGAGTGCAGAAATAAGGGATGAAAGTATGATGATATCTTTCTTGTAATTAATCTGAAAGAAATTTGATTGGCAGAAATCAACCTGTGCGTATTATTTCCATTTTTATGTGATGCCTAGATGTTTCATAATTTGAAATTATATATTTTTTGTGCAGATTTAAGTAACTTTAATATGCTATATGTAAAAAATAGAATTCATCAGCACTGGTGGAATAGATGAATCTCTATCTCTCTGCATTCTGATGCTATATGTGTTCAAAATAAAATTTACTTTGTAAATTTTTGTAAATAATTGTTGTCTATTTAATTCTTTCTGTGATGGCAAAGCTCCATCCTCAGCATCATTACGCCAGTCTTCACTGTCACTGTTACGATTTCCTCTATGTTCTGTGAGTTTTGTGTTCAAGGCCTCTTCTTTTGATATTCTATTGTCATTCTGTTTCTGGTTTTCTTTTCCTGTGGTTTAGTTCCTGTTTGCCTTCTTAGTTGCCCTTGTTTGTCACCATAGTAACTCATCACCCACACCTGTTCCTTGTTAGCCTCTTGTTTTCCTATATGTTTATACCTGTGTTTCAGGGGCCGGTTATACAACGCTGTTTTCAACTAAAAACTGAAAACCTTTTATGCGTTTTGGCTGTTCATTTACACAGCAATGGCGTTTTGGGGGTCTGAAATGCAAACGTTTGAAAATGCACGTTTTTGAAAACAATACCATTATCGTCCCTGTGTAAACTACAAAAACGTGAATTTGTGAAAATGGTGACATCATGCACTTGCATACTATTTGTTCAGTCTATAGGTAGTGTTTCTTTACAAAGTAGCATCGCCAACTACTGGCCTGGCATGCAAAAGTGTTCTTAAGTGTGCTTCTTCTAGGCTTGCAGTCTATGAAGATCAAGGCAGCAACCTTCCAGTCACCAGCTCCAAGCTTGCAAAGCCCACAGCACACTGTCTAATGTGTGCGAAAATTTGTAATCTACCTCTCAAAGCATGTGCACAGTACATGTACAGTGTTCTGTATGCAATCACCACCCCCTTTATCAATGACTTGTTTAATCATCTTTCAGTTCCTCTTATTTTCCTAAAACAGCAGCACACATATACTGTACAGCAGAGAGGATCTGTGTGAGCAGTCATGGACGGGAGTCTGTTTGTGCTGCTGCTGTCAGGTTGGTGTAGTCATTTGTAATCTGTATTTATGATGATGTGTACATGGATATATGGTTTAACATGTTGATTTTAACAGGGCTCTTCTGGAGCAGTTCTGCTCTTTCTCGTCAGTACCACTATATAAATTTAAGAAAGTCATGGCCAGAGGCTCAGAGTTACTGCAGAGAGAAGTACACTGACCTGGCTACTGTAGACAACATGGATGATGTGAACAGGCTGGTAAATATAGTGGATGCTGGATACAGCGGATCAGTGTGGATTGGACTGAAGAGAGGGACACAGGTACGCTGGGCTTGGTCTAATGGAGAAGACATGACTTCTCACTATTTAAACTTGGCTTCTTCACAGCCGAATGGACATGGAGATTGCATATCTACTCATTCTGGGCTTTGGCATATGATGGCATGTGATTCTCTAAGATATTTTGTATGCCAAAATGGTGAGTTTCCCATTCTTTTAAATTTATTATTGTGTCATTTAACTTGGAAAGAAGAGCTGTGAACTATTTTTTTTTTTTTTTTTTTTGCATCTCTCATTAGAAAATAATGGATACATCTTGGTACAAAGCAATAAAACCTGGAGTGATGCTCAGAGCTACTGCAGAGAGAATCACATAGATCTGCCCTCCATCCACAACTCTGAGGAAAATGACCAGATAACTAACGTTCTGTTAGCTGGACACCATATCTGGTTTGGTCTGTTCCTGGACTCTTGGGAATGGTCTGACAAATGGAGCCGTTTCTTTAGAAACTGGGCAGCAGGTCAACCATCCCAGAATTCAGGATCTGACTGTGTCTGCATGTCAACAACAGATTCTGGGAAATGGGCTCATGAAAGCTGTCGTTTAAAGCGTCCTTTTATCTGCTATAGAGGTGAGTTTCCCCAGTTCCCCAGAATCAATTTATTCAAACAAAAAAAACAGATGTTAAAAACAACTGTGATATGTTTTCCATTGTTGGTGTATTTTCTATGTTGAGGATGACTTACTCTGTATTTCTCTAGATGCCAAATTAATTAGAAGACAGACTGTCAGACTGAAATTGTCCTGTAATGATAAATGCACACTGAATGATACTCCACTACAGACTGCCATTCAGAATGAGGTTTGTATCATATCATCATCATCATTATTGTTATGTAGGATGATATGTAGCCTTTTGGTGTAGCATGATTTTTCAAGTTTTATTTGATTATTTCTTGCTTATCTTCCAGATAAGTAAAAAGCTGAAGAGCATGGGACTAGAAAATGACAGCAAAATAAGATGGAAAAAAGGGGAAGATGAAGAGTTGTTTCATCAGGAGATCAACTGCATGGACAATTCAGATAATGAATATAATAGGCAGAATGAATGTCCCTATTTAAATTTTTAAAACATATGCAAGGAATATTAAGTAATTTGCTATATTGTTTTGAGGACCTGTGAAGTATTAATTATATCCATTATTTAAACATCATGACTATAACATTATATAATATACTAATTTATTGGAAACAATTGAGAAGTTTTGAGAAGTTCTGTCAATAACTATAATCATGGGCAGCGCTAGGGAGGGGCTAGCAGGTGCTTCAGCACCCCCAAGAAAGACCAAAGCACCCCCACAAATATTTTCAGCAATTATATACAGGTTGTGTGTTATATTTAATAAATAAGTTGATTATGAAAGCAACAAATTAAATAAAATAAAAACATTTGACTCGTTACGCATACATGACGTGATTTGCAGCTATTGTAGCACTTTTTGTAATAGCATTTTATTTTAAGGAGTGGTTCCTTGGCCAAGAGGTGCCCCCAACTAAAGATTTTTCTAGTATTTGTTCATTTAGGCCATTAATCGTTTAGTCGCACATTTATAGTAAATTAATTAATATAATAATAGCCTACTAAACCATCCTTTAATAACCTATCTATATAGCTACAGGCGTGATATCACATTCCGTGTTCAAGCTCGCGCATAAATTTTGCTGCAAAACACTGGCAAAAGTAATGATTATGAAAGTATTGTGGGGAAAAGAACACATTTTATACTATTTAAAACATATTTAAACTAGAATGCTTTCTGAGTCAGTGTCGGCTGCAGCGATGACGTTGCTGATGCTGACAAAAAAAAAAGATTGCATGTGCACCTCCTAGCTAAGCACACTAACACTTAAGATACCACACTCCTCCGCATTAACACTAACTTACTTTTTGGACCATATAAAGATGCGTTTATTGATTTGTACAAACTCCTCTCTATATTTGAGAGATCTTTGACCTGTTTCCAACATTTGAAGACATACACTATATTGCCAAAAGTTTTGGGACTCCTGCCTTTACGTGCACATGAACTTTAAAGACATCCCATTAGGGTTTAATATGGAGTTGGCCCACCGTTTGCAGCTATTACAGCTTCAACTCTTCTGGGAAGGCTTTCCACAAGGTTTGGGAGTGTGTTTACGGGAATTTTTGACCATTCTTCTAGAAGCACATTTGTGAGGTCAGGCACTGATGTTTTGTGAGAAGGCCTGGCTCACAGTCTCCACTCTAATTCATCCCAAAGGTGGTCTATTGGGCTGAGGTCAGGACTCTGTGCAGGCCAGTCAAGTTCCTCCATACCAAACTCGCTCATCCATGTGGAACAGGAAGGGGCCATCCCCAAATTGTTCCCACAAAGTTGAAATTGAAATTGTCCAAAATGTCTTGGTATGCTGAAGCATTAAGAGTTCCTTTCACTGAAACTAAGGGGGTCAAGCCCAAACCCTGAAAAACAACCTCACACCATAACCACCCTCCACCAAACTTTACACTTGGCACAATGCAGTCAGGCAACTCCATTCTCCTGGAAACCATCAAACCCAGACTCGTCCATCAGATTGCCAGACAGAGAAGTGTGATTCGTCACTCCAGAGAACACGTCTCCACTGCTCTAGAGTCCAGTGGCGGCGTGCTTTATACCATTGCATCCAACGCTTTGCATTGCACTTGGTGATGTAAGGCTTGGATGCAGCTGCTTAGCCGTGGAAACCCATTCCATGAAGCTCTCTACACACTGTTCTTGAGCTAATCTGAAGGCTACACAAAGTTTGGAGGTCTGTAGCTATTGACTCTGCAGAAAGTTGGCGACTTCTGCGCACTGTAAGCCTCAGCATGTGCTGACCTCATTTTGTGATTTTACGTGGCTGAGTTGCTGTTGTTCCCAATTGCTTCCTCTTTGTTGTGATACCACTAACAGTTGACCATGAAATATTTAGTAGTGAGGAAATTTCACAAATGGACTTATTGCACAGATGGCAACCTATCACGGTACCACGCTTGAATTCACTGAGCTCCTGAGAGTGACCCATTCTTTCACAAATGTTTGTAGAAGCAGTCTGCATGCATAGGTGCTTGATTTTATACACCTGTGGTCATGGAATGCCATTGGAACACCTGAATTCAATGATTTGGAGGGGTGTTCCAATACTTTTGTCAATATAGTGTATAAGCAACTGTGGGGATGTCCGAAACAGCAGCTTGGCACATCTGGCCATAGTTCATAGAGAGCAAAGGCTGGTTTGAGACTTTAAATATCAACTAAATGTATCCCAGTGTTTTTTGTTGTCATAATGCAATTGACTGAAATTCCGAAATGCTTCTTCTGTGAACGTCTGGCTTTTAAAAAACACTGTATTTAAATTGTGCAGTCAAATAATATGTTAAAAATGTGGGTGAGTGGGTGTGTTTTCCTCATATTTATTTTATTATATAAAAAATAAAACATTTTTGCACATATTTACAAGTAATTGCCCAGCCCCCCCTGTCAATGACCTAGCACCCCCTCAGCACCTGTGTTCAAAATTCTCTGGCACTGACCCTGACTATAATGAATCTAGCTTAACTTACACATAGTTGCATTGTGTATTGTTTTTTATTTTTAATTGTAAATTTAAAATATAATTTCCTTAATAAAGTGTATTTATTTTTGTACTCGTACTTGATTTCTGGACCTATTCCCTGTGTAAATATTTGCCTGTGGACTTACCTGTTTTGGATTGTTTGTTTTCCTGAGAACTTTACTTACCTGGGGTCCATTATCATACCCCGCTCAACACTTTTGAGATGATTTGACAGATGCCAGATCTTCTAATCGTGATAACTGATCTCTGGCTAATTTGGTTCTTCAAACGAATTTGTGGATTTGATTAAAATATCTGGATTAAGTTGTCTGAGATTACTGCACATTTTTGTGTTCGTTGAAAAGGGCAGATATATACTCAAAACCATGATCAGCAGTGCAGCGATTGGCTGGCAGCAAGACATAATGTCATCATATTAAAAAAGAACATCACACATGTGATGAAAAACCAGAAGAATTTCTGGACTTTTATAAGAAAACAGCCAAGTGACCAAAACAACACAAAAGTTATAATAGATAAATGAAGTGTGTACTGTTTGTTACATGATTCCCAATTATTTCCATTATTTCATGATTTCTAGTATTTGTACAGGCTTTACATTTTTAGGTTGTAATGTTGTAATTAGCTATTCATTTTTTTTTAATCTCTCAGTGAGTAAATTATTATTATTAGGGGTGAAACTTGGCCAGATGGTAGGTCTCAATTTGGGGAGAGGTTGACAGACTATGAACCTGATTTGCTAATAGGTGGTGCTACAGCAATTAAAAACTCAAAGCTGCTCATAACTCCTAGACCATTTGTCATAGACTCAAGTGCCTTATCCCTTTGGAACCCTTGACTCAGGAAAGACAAAACATATATCTTTCATTTGTAATGTGGAATTTTTTTCCCCGTAACCTATTTTGCGAACTAGTCCTAGGTTTTTTGACCGATCAGTTTGACACCGATTCAGTGCCAAAACATTCGAAGTGATCGAGACCATTTTTACTTAAATGGCTATAACTCATGAATGAAAAAACATGGCTGTCATCAGTGAATGAAATTTGAGCACCTATTAGACAAGGTTAACGGAGGCCGATCGGAACGAAACTTGGTGGGCATGTTCAACTATTCGAGAATTTTGAAAGAAATAATGAGTTTTATGCCACTGTAATCACGTGGTGTTTTACACATACAAACAATATAAATATAATTTGTTAGATCTCCTCACACTTAATAAATTTGCCTTAGGAACCACTGCTGTCAATCAAATCGTTCATTAAATATTCGTTATTATGTGAACTAGTCCTAGGTTTTTCACTCAACCTCAATAAACTCATATTCAGGAAGGTATTCAGGATTACATGCAGGTGAGTTTTATCAGGGTGTAATCGACCAGTCTCTTTTCTCCTTTTTCCACCGTAACCGGCACTGGATTTCGTGCCGAAGATGGTTCGCGTTCAGCGGGGAAACTGATAACTTCAGACCGCCGCCTGCGTTTTACTCGTAGCCAAAATATGCTGTGACTCACTCCATAACCTGTCCATAAATAATCAGTGTACAATTCTGAAAGCATATTTTAACATCCTAAGTATTTATATTCTGTATCATTTTGAATAAAATCATAAAATTTTTGGACTTAGACTCTATGGAGATCAAGGCAGTGACCTTCCAGTTACCAGCTCCAAGCTTGCAAAGCCCACAGCACACTGTCTGATGTTTAATTAAGAAAATTTGTAATCTACCTCTCAAAGCATGTGTACTGTACATATACAGTTTCTGTATGCATTACCCACCCCCCTTATCAATGACTTGTTTGATCTTTCAGTTCCTCTTATTTTCCTATTCATTAGAACAGCAGCACACATACAGAGCAGAGAGGATCTGTGTGAGCAGTCATGGACAGGAGTCTGTTTGTGCTGCTGCTGCTGCTGCGGTCAGGTTGGTGTAGTCATTTGTAATCTGTATTTATGATGATGTGTACATGGATATATGGTTTAACATGTTGATTTTAACAGGGCTCTTCGGGAGCAGTTCTGCTCTTTCTCGTCAGTACCACTATATAAATGTAAGAATGTCATGGCCAGAGGCTCAGAGTTACTGCAGAGAGAAGTACACTGACCTGGCTACTGTAGACACCATGGATGATGTGAACAGGCTGGTAAATATAGTGGATGCTGGATACAGCGGATCAGTGTGGATTGGACTGAAGAGAGGGACACAGAAACGCTGGGTTTGGTCTAATGGAGAAGACACACTCACAAAGTACAGTAAAGATGAAATAAAGCCTAAAGGTGTGGCATAATTTTAATTTTTATTTAACTCTTTCTTTCTGGTCCTCCAGATAAGAGAAAAGCTGAAGAGCATGGGGCTGGAAAGGGACAGCAAAATAAGCTGGAAAAAGGAGGGTGAAGAGGTGTTTCAGATAATAAACATATTTCAGATAATAAACATATACCTCTATAAATATATATCTATATAAAAATATATATACATCTGTTTACTTGCTTTTAAATCACTTCTAAAATAACTTTTATTTAATCATAATTTAAAACTTCTACTAACTTCTAACTAACTCATGTGATATACATCCTTTGACCACCAGATTTAAAGGGGTCATGAACTGCGTTGTTTTTTTGTTTTGTTTTTTTGTTTGTTTTGTAATGTTTCCAGGGGTGCACTTATAATGTTAGTATGCTTTTTACATCAAAAATTGTCATAATTTAGAAATGAAAGAGATTTTTCCTACCCTGATTCTAGCACTCTGATTTGAACGCTCTGTCTTAAGGGGCGTGTCTGCTGTGAGACTTCAGTGTAAACGCCCACTGCTGTGATTGGCTAACATCTTTCCATTTAAAATAGCCAACTTATTACTCACTCTTTTAGCATGTTTTTACTATTACAGCTCTCAAGATTAACTAATCGTGTTACATTACATTTAGATCTATGGCATTATATTTAGATCAGTGGCATGAAAGGTTGCAGTGATGAACACACATGAATCACAGACATGTTGTTGAGCACATGAAAGCAGCAATCTCGTCATTGCAACTCAATTTCTACATGCTAACGAATGCATTCATCGCAACTAACAGTGCAAATGCATTGTAATTAAGCGCTTCGTAAAATAAAAAGGGAGTCTTGGCGCGTGTCCAGAACTGATTTAATTGACAGCTTCAACGCGTGCCATATGATTGACAGCTCCAACGACTGCAAAGGGAGCGTTCTTTGATCGCTTTCTTTATATAGTTTAATCACCATTTAAATAACAGATTATTTTCATCCTACTTAGAGAAGTTGACCGTTTAGTCACTGGTTTGATTTACTGACACTTGGACAAAGAACATCTGACTGTACATCAATCATTATCAGATCTGGCATTAGAACAGTAGAAGTAACTCAGTTACTTACATGTTTATGCATTACTGTCGAGTCTATATCATAAAAGTCTGTTTGCAAAGCCTGCACCAAAACGCAATTGATTTACCAAAGAATCCACAGTGAAATATTGAATAGAAATAAATAAATCTCAACTGAGACATTCACATTGTTGAAAATAAATAACCATATTCCTAGCATAAGGATCCTTTGAAAGGTAATGTTATTTTTGTCCTGTTTTTTTGATCTCCTTTCCTCCTCATCTCACTAACATGCCAGTGGGCGGGCCTAACGTTGCAATGATGAAGTAACTGTTGATTTCTTCCATGGAGGTGGCATTTCACCTATCTATATAGGCACATTCCAGGATCAGTCATTCAATGGGCCTATAAAAGCTTTTACTAACAAGGAAGTTTTCAGTTCTGAAACTTACAGGATATTCTTATAATATGATGACCCCTATAGTACGATGACCCTCAAGGAAAGGTTGATTTCTCAATTCACGTCCCCTTTAACACAAATTACACTGTTTTGAAAAGTGTAGAGTAATCAACCATTTTTATGATGCAGTTAAGAGGAAAGCCTCTGCTTCACAAAGTTTCCTTTCACCATTAATCATTTAAAATGGACACAAAGGATTTTAAGTAATAATAAGTAAAAATAAACTATCGTTAAAAACATAATGAATTTTTTTACTTATGTCAATATTGTTGTAACAACAACATGAAATACTTCAACATTCAAATAAACATTAAAAGTATAATGATTTTTGAAGAACTTTTTGAAGTTCTAGAGTATGCAAAGTATTTTGAGATATGTGTGAAGTGTATTCCCCTATTTGATTTGTAAAATGTGATGATATCGTTCTCATAATCTCATAATTTTCAGATGCTCAGACATGTACAATTTAAAATTTAGAAAAACACTGCTTTTCTTTTGAAATTGATGAGTAATTTAATACAATACCATACAAGTTAAATATACAGGGTTTTTTTGTATGTAAAGAAAGATTCGTTTGCATTGTAAAACTAAACGTTGGAAATTTGAACTCTATGAATTCAGCATGGTAGTAGCTTTTTTTCTGTTTGCATTAGGCTAGCTATTATGCAAATCTGTATGTGTTTTAAAAAAATAAGCTACCCTTTTATGTAAATGACTCTCTATAAGTATTCTAAAACAAAAAAACAAAACAAAAATAAAGAATTATTCACCCATTACAGATAATGCCATCACATTCTCATTCTTCATATTATTTCTTATTTTTATTAAAGTGTAAGATTCTGAAATGTGGCCTTCCATTCTGGCATACTGAGTCCAGTTGGTTAAAATTATGGATCCATTGTTAGGAATGAAAAGCATGTCAATTTTCACAAAGCTCTTTAAAATAGTAATTATATCTGACAAACTCCACAGAGGACCTTCTGATTCCCCTTATCCTTCCGATTGCACACTGCAATTTATATTGACAGTAATATAAACTGGAGAAAAGCGGAAAAACAAAACTAAAAGAAGCACTAATCTATTAATCCATCTACCTGTTATGTGAAGGCAGAATTGCTATTTTTTTTTTAAATGTGCTGATTCACTCCCATGTTTGACTTGTAAAAAAGCAGCTACTATTATTTTGTTTACACAACATCTGTGAAGGACTTTGTGACCTATTCAAAACCACCTGTGAGGATCCTGCCACTCCCTGTAGTCAATGAACTCACACAAAAATCTTCTTGTAGAATGTATTAAATTAGCAAATCAAGAGATTTAAATTCAACTTGATCAGCTTTGAGCTCAGGCAGACCACAAACAAACAGCTCCTCTTATGTGCTGTTCCAGGTCATAAGAGTTTGGAATGAATCTTGCGGGAACAAGTCATGGCTCTTTTGATGCTATGCTGCAGTTACATTTAAAAACACAAAATGATGTATAAAATCACAGAACATAAATTTTTTTGTATAATTCTGTCACAGTTCCAGTCATTCCCGGACTCCATTTCCCATAATCCTCCCTGCCAATCACCTGCACTCACTCCACCAATCAGTAATCACCACACCCAGCTGCAGCACATTATCTGGACTATTTAAGCCACTCACATCCTCACATACATTGCGAGGTCTTGTATTGCCACGGTGTACATTTCTGAGCGTTTGTTAGTCTGCCTGTTATTGAACCTGTCTGTTCCCCATTTACGATTCTCTGCTGCCTGCCCTTGGACTGTTTATTGTTTACTGGACTTGTGATTGATATCTGCCTGCCCTGATCTACTGCTTGTTGCACGACTACGATTCTGCCTTATCTCTGCCATACTTGTTTGACCATTGCCTGTTTGACCACGAGACTTGTTAATAAGATGGATCCCATGTCTCGTCCCGCCTCGTTACAAATTCACTCTTATACAACTTTATAGACTCTTATTAAACAAACAGCCTAACAGGCAGATCTATAGATCTAGAGGGACATGGTGAGGGAAAGAAATGTGAGATGGGAGGTATTACAAAAGTAGTACATTCCCCTGAGAATCTTTGCATTTGCTCGCAAAGAACAAAGCTCGCAAGTTTTTTTCGGGGAACGCCAAACATTTGACAGACAGGCTATGAAGCCTCTAAAGGGACATGGCGAAGGAAAAAAAAAAAAGATAGATAGATAGACCGTTTAGTGAAATTCAGAGAGATGCAAACGGGCACAGATCAGCTATCTAACAAATGCCATATTTGCATTTTCTTAATGCTGCATAATGTATCACTTTTCAAGAATAGCATAATTATAAATAGCACAAATACAGGCTGTATTCTGTAGTTCCAAGAACAATAAATTTATATGGAGAATTTCAATAAAATATTTGCATACCTGCTCAGCTCAAGAGTACTGTACAGATTAATAGTTATTATATTCACTTAGGGTAATTTTTGTTTGTCTTACAAAATAATTGGATCTTGAGACCTTGTTGTAATGTTTAAAAAAAAAAAACGAACAAAAACAAATGTCTAATAGGGTCCTGACACATAGTGCTGCTTGATTATGGCAAAAATTATAATCAAGATTATTTTGATCAATACTGAAATAACAATTATTTAACATAATTATTGGTGGGTGATATGATCAAAGTCTTATTTCATGATATGAGTCATTTTAAATGTCAGTGAAATTTTACAATTATATCGATACTTCAGCAAAAACTAATACTAGGTTAATTAATTTAAGTAAAATATCCTCAAAACAATTACAGAAGACAAGTACAGTCGGCAATACGATAAGAACAAAGAAACTAATTACAAACATAACCAGCAAAAAAATACAACAGAACAAAAACACAAAATAAATAAACAGTGCTTAAGTTTTTCAGGAAGATGAAAGACTAACAGGGGTTTTCAGATAAATAATAGCCTAAAACAAAACTTGAATAAAGTAATCTATATAAAATAACACTGCTATAAACATTAAATATATACTACTTTTTATTAAAACTATAAAAGTTATTCATTCAAGAGCAGTGAGTGATTTTATCTTTTGTTTTTTGATTAACCACTGATTAATTAATTAACCACTGATTCGAAACAAAAGATTTGTAAAGCTTTGAAGCTTCATGAAGCAGTGTTTTGAAATCGCCCGTCAGTAGATACTGTTGAATAAAGTCGTTATTTTGGGGTTTTTTGGTGCACAAAAAGTACAAACCCGATTCAAAAAAAGTTGGGACACTGTACAAATTGTAAATAAAAAAGGAATGCAATAATTTACAAATCTCATAAACTTATATTTTATTCACAATAGAATATAGATAACATATCAAATGTTGAAAGTGAGACATTCTGAAATGTCATGCCAAATATTGGCTCATTTTGGATTTCATGAGAGCTACACATTCCAAAAAAGTTGGGACAGGTAGCAATAAGTTAAATGTACATATAAGGAACAGCTGGAGGACCAATTTGCAACTTATTAGGTCAATTGGCAACATGATTGGGTATAAAAAGAGCCTCTCAGTGTGGCAGTGTCTCACAGAAGTCAAGATGGGCAGAGGATCACCAATTCCCCCAATGCTGCAGCGAAAAATAGTGGAGCAATATCAGAAAGGAGTTTCTCAGAGAAAAATTGCAAAGAGTTTGAAATTATCATCATCTACAGTGCATAATATCATCCAAAGATTCAGAGAATCTGGAACAATCTCTGTGCGTAAGGGTCAAGGCTGGAAAACCATACTGGATGCCCATGATCTTCGGGCCCTTAGACGGCACTGCATCACATACAGGAATGCTACTGTAATGGAAATCACAACATGGGCTCAGGAATACTTCCAGAAAACATTGTCGGTGAACACAATCTACCGTGCCATTCGCTGTTGCCGGCTAAAACTCAATAAGTCAAAAAAGAAGCCATATCTAAACATGACCCATATATTGTATAAAAAATAAAAAAAAGCTCTCTAAATAAATTACACTTTTTATTAGAAAAGACTTTTGTACTAATTTCTAAGATAGGACTAAATCCTTGAGCTTTTATTTTGATCACCAGATCACCAGCTGATCGCATGAGCAAATGTGCGCACTTGCAGCGCAGACAGACTGTATATATACTTAAACACTGTATTTTGCTGTTTTTTAAAGGCACAAAGCCATATCACGGTTTCGATTTTAGTTTGTTGGCAAAATACAACGTTAGAGACCATTTACATGTTTTAAATTTTCGGTTCATTATGAAACAGTGGCACCGGGTCATTAATGGGAAACACTGAATGAACGTTTAGCTGACAAATGTGCCAAAGTTGTATTATCAGCTGTTATATCATAACAAAAACCCTTCAACCGGTCCGAAAGAGAGTCTCGAGGCCTGCCGCTGCTCTGAGTGAGTGACAGGAGGCGTGGCTCTGTACATCTGCGGTGTGCGTGAACGGGCTGTCGGAGAGAAGAGAGAGAAAGCGCTACCGGTAACGCTGTATGTATGGATAGTACTGTAGAAAAGCGGTATAGAACTGTTTAACATATTTTAATAGAGAGATATGTTTAGAAAAATGATATTTTGACAGCACTGTTAAGAAACCTCAAACCTGAAAGATTCGGGGCTTGACTCAAAACATTCGGGGCTGAAGCCCCGGCAAAATCGGCTGGCGCCGCCCCTGGGACAACCCAAATTGTTATCAGCGCTCAGTTCAGAAGCCTGCATCTCTGATGGTATGGGGTTGCATGAGTGCGTGTGGCATGGGCAGCTTACGCATCTGGAAAGGCACCATCAATGCTGAAAGGTATATCCAAGTTCTAGAACAACATATGCTCCCATCCAGACGTCATCTGGAAGACCTTGCATTTTCCAACATGACAATGCCAGACCACATCCTACATCAATTACAACATCATGGCTGTGTAGAAGGATCCGGGTACTGAAATGGCCAGCCTGCAGTCCAGATCTTTCACCCATAGAAAACATTTGGCGCATCATAAAGAGGAAGATGCGACAAAGAAGACCTAAGAC
Source organism: Ancherythroculter nigrocauda (assembly GCA_036281575.1). NCBI lineage: Eukaryota > Metazoa > Chordata > Actinopteri > Cypriniformes > Xenocyprididae > Ancherythroculter > Ancherythroculter nigrocauda. The sequence continues at coordinate 41,605,506 of VTFQ01000008.1, read as the reverse complement.
AGTTGAGAAACTAGAAGCCTTTATTAGACAAGAATGGGACAACATTCCTGTTCCTAAACTTGAGCAACTTGTCTCCTCAGTCCCCAGACATTTGCAGACTGTTATAAAAAGAAGAGGGGATGCCACACAGTGGTAAACATGGCCTTGTCCCAACTTTTTTGAGATGTGTTGATGCCATGCCAACTTATTTTTCCCTTAAAATGATACATTTTCTCAGTTTAAACATTTAATATGTCATCTATTTTGTATTCTGAATAAAATATCGGATTTTATCAAAAACATCTTAATTTGTGTTCCTAAGATGAACTAAGGTCTTACGGGTTTGGAATGACATGAGGGTGGGTGAGTAATTAATGAAAGAATTTTCATTTTTGGATGAACTAACCCTTTAATTGCACAGCCCTACTAACAAAAACATTATTTTGAAAAATGTTGGCAGTAGCCATTGACTTCCATACTGTCTGGTTACCAGCATTCTGCAAAATATTTTTTTGTGTGTTCACCAGAAGAAAGAAACTCATACAGGTTTGGAACAACTTGAGGGTGAGTAAATGATGACAGACTTTTCATTTTTTGGGTGAACTATCCCTTTAAATCACAAAAGGCTGATCCTGAATCATCCCCATATATAAGTGTACTCACATTTTTGTTAAATTAATAAAGTTACAAGTCTAAATTTAAACAAAAATATACATCTGAACCTATGTCAGTAATCTCAGTTGCATGATGGGGATGGAACAAACAAATGGGGTATTTTTGTTTGCAAGATGCCTGTGAAGGACACTGTGTCCTATTCAAAACAACATGATGCTGACATGTGTCAACCAATCACTGCAACATAGATATAATCATCACACATGCATGCTTGGTTCAGATGCCATCTTACTCCAAACACAAGACGACGTGAGATTTGACACGCTGCAGGCATGAATGTGATAACTGCACTGCTGTTTTTTCTCTCAGGTAACAAATCTTTTGCATTTTCATAAGTGGACCAAAGAGATGTCACTGATTCTGTGCAATAGATTTAAACATTGTGAAGTGTTCTAAATAGGTTTAGTCTGTAATTCCGTGTTTTGATGCCTATTCTCTCTTACAGGTGTTTTTGGTGGTTACTCTCTTCTTCCCAAGCGGTTCTTTTATGTAACTAACGTGATGACTTGGACAGATGCTCAGAGCTACTGCAGACAGAAATACACAGATCTGGTTTTTGTATACAGTGAGGAGGATATAGACAAAATCAAAGCTTCTTTACCATTGTTTGTCTCAGTTAATGCATGGATAGGGGGGGTTGATATGAATTTTGAGTCTGACTCACAAAACAGTACGGAAAGTGAAAATACCCAGACTCAGAACTGTCTCACAATAGACACTCATTCTTGGAAACTGGCAAAAAAGAGTTGCACACTCACATATCCATTTTTCTGTAGCCAAAGTGAGTATCTCTCTGCATTTTAGCAAATGTAATGGTAATTTAGACCTAAATGTATTTTTCTTTGATGTTCATATGCATTTTTTTTTTGTACCTGTGTCCTTAGATGAAGGCAAAAGGGTGGTGTTGCGAATGAAAGTGAATACTGATGGACAACTGGACCTCAAGGACCCTGGAATAAGATCAAAGATGTTAGATAAGGTAAAAGTGACTTCTTCTGTGTGCTCTGAAATGTCATCAATACATATCAAAATCACATGATGAAATATAACAATATATTTGTCAAAAAGGGTTTTGTTGTTCCATTTTAGTCATTTTTTTCCTTCAGATCAATGAGAAATTCAACAAAATTGGGTTTGGTGATGCCATCAAAATACAGTGGATCACAACAAGGCGAGAAACACTGGGGAAAATGAGAGCAAATAACACCTGCGATTTGGATACTAATTAGTTTTTATTTTTATTTTTATTATTTTGAATGAATTTTTAAAATACAATTGTAATAATCACATATAATGTCTCGTTATGCGTTTTGGGTTTTCAATACATTGTAAAGAATGCAAAGGTTTTGTTAGAAAACTGTCACTTCATATTAAAAAAACAGTAGTTGTATTTATCTTTTTCTTAAAGGGTTAGTTCACTCAAAAATGAAAATTCTGTCATTAATTACTTACCCTCATGTCGTTCCACACCTGTAATACCTTCGTTCATCTTCAGAACATGCACAAATTAAGATATTTTAGTTGAAATCCGATGGTTCCGTGAGGCCTTCATATAGGGAGCAATGACACTTCCTCTCTCAAGATCCATAAAGGTACTAAAAACATATTTAAATCGGTTCATGTGAGTACAGTGGTTCAATATTAATATTATAAAGCGACGAGAATATTTTTGGTGCGCCAAAAAAAACAAAATAACGACTTATTTAGTGATGGCCGATTTCAAAACACTGCTTCAGGAAGCATCAGAGCACAAATGAATCAGTGTATCGAATCATGATTCAGATCGCGTGTCAAACTGCCAACGGTTGAAATCACGTGACTTTGGCGCTCTGAACAGCAGATTCGATACATTGATTCATTGTGCTCCGATGAAGATACAGTGGTTCTATATTATATTAATATTGAACCACTGTACTCACATGAACTGATTTAAATATGTTTTTAGTACCTTTATGGATCTTAAGAGAGGAAATGTCATTGCTCCCTATGAAGGCCTCACGGAACCATCGGATTTCAACTAAAATATCTTAATTTGTGTTCCGAAGATGAACGAAGGTCTTACAGGTGTGGAACGACATGAGGGTAAGTAATAATTGACAGAATTGTAATTTTTGGGTGAACTAACCCTTTAAACAACTATTTTACTATTTTAATCGTACAAATATGACGACAAGAAGCTGACTGTGGCTAAAGCTTTTTGAAATAAGTAGTGCTTGATTCTGATTGGTCAACAGCGTCATCGGAAGTAACATGAGCATTCAGCGATCATTTTAATTGAAGCTGTGCAGTAAGTAAAGTACATACGTCGTTATCGCGAAAAAAAAAATGGTGTAAACTGTGAATTTAATAATGTAGTTTTTCTTAGTTGTCGTTTTAGGACTCTATCACACAGATTTGGGGTAGCAATTCCAGCAATTCTGCATGGTTAATATGTATAGAGATATTGTTGTAAAAAAACTTAATGGAAATAAAATTGATTAATTAAAAAAACAGTAAGTATATAGTTTTTTCACCGCCTCCAGAGAGCCATATTTTGTAAATATGTCGTAGTGCGTCATTACCACTAGAGAGCAGTACAGCTCAAGAGTCAGGGGCTAGTTTCATTGAAAACACAGAAATATAAAAACTTACTTGTATATTCAGGTCAGAAAAACAACTATATTGATTGCATACAATATGAATAAGCATGATAAAGATAAATTGTAAAGGTGTGTGCATTAAAGACATTCTAAAACAGGCTTTTGTGGCTTTTAATGCTAGTCTCAGATTCAGTGATTTGGCTGGTTAGCATGGCCCTGTCTGCCCCTGCAAAAAAAAAAAAAAAAAATCATCTTTCTCCACTGACAGCCATTCCAAAATATCAGTGTATTTTGACCAGTTAAAATTTCCTACAAGCAATCACAAATATTTCATTATCAAAATAGATGTTTTACCAATACTCGATTTATTAGTGCCCTTAAAAGTGTGAAATTAACTTATTTTTTTCCAGCTTCCTGATTCAGTAGAAAATATGTCACCACAGGAGAAAAGGACATTTGATGAGATCTTTAACCTTGATTAAATGATTGCTCAGTTAATGATTTTATTGAAATCGTATATAGGTTAAACATTTAAATACTTGTTTAGTCAGATTGCATTACATTTGATAGCTGGCACTGACCTTCAGTAACTTTACAATCATTGGTTCTTACCTGAATAGGCCTAAATGTGAGCAATAAGGGATCATATGTACTACTATTATCTAGAAAACAAATTACAGCTGGAACTGCCAATGACCACAGCATTAGTGCTCTGTATCAACAATAATAGCTCATGCCAAATAGCTTTAGGGTGTTGTACTATTGAGTAAATACAATCATTGCATGTTTTAAAGAGTTTGTCATGTGTATAATCTGAAAGCTATTCCATGCAATTTTAAAACATATCATCTGTGGGTCCAATCAAAAATATATGTCTGTGACGCACATAATATGGCATTCTGAGGAGAGAAAAAAACAAACCCTGCCCACCATCTGCGTCAAGTCACACTGTGTGTGGTTTCCGAACGGTTTCACAAATGTGGGAATTACAGCTCCCACCTCCTCCGTGATAGCGCAGTAGATTCAATTCTACAGTGGTGACATCTGATTGAAGCTTTACTTATTTAATTAGTTTGTACAAGTTTCCTTGACTTTCAGACCACATTGGGATTTTTTTTATTCAGTTGAACCTGCAAATTAACAGAGTTTTAGGATTTGCAAAAATGTTAAAGAAATAAAGGTTATGGCATCAGTATCAAATGATTATTCTGTCCATGCCAGCTTGGTTGCTTGCTGTCATTAAGGCAAAAGGGGGCATACCAAACATTAAGAAAAATGAATATTTTTATTATTTTTATTGACATGTTGGTAATATACTTTGTTAGAAAAATGTAAAATTAAATGTTATTTTTTTCTTGATTTACACACACACACACACACACATATATATATATAGAGAGAGAGAGAGAGAGAGAGAGAGAGAGAGAGAGTTTTGGATGTTGTATGTGTATGTAATTTTAAAAATATATCAAATGCTGATTGAGACTTTCATTTTAGTCAATTTTTTTAGCATTTAAAATATATATATAAACCAGTGTTTGATACTTTTATATATATATATATATATATATATATATATATATATATATATAAAGTATCAAACACTGGTTGAGACTTCGTTTGGATGATTTGACTTTATTGACTGACATGAAAACTACAAAACGTGTAATGATTCAGTGGGCAAAATGAAGGATGCCAGAACCGTGGGTGTGTGTTAGTAGGAGTGTGGTGGCGCGTGATTATGTGTGTGTGTGTGTGCAGGGGAGGTGAGAAGATATGCATTTTTAAGTGGGTGAATTGTGATGCATTTCCGCCGGCTCATCAGGTGTGGGAGGCAGAAACACCTCTCTGTGTTTCGATGCTAATGACTTAATATGAGCATGAATTTTTAGAAGGGGAACTCTCCTTTCTGCATCAGCTCAGATCCATGATGCATCCTAATGACATCATTTATTACAGGAAAGGACTGCATTTGTTCGTGACTGTTTTTACTCTCAGATTGGTTCGGCCTCTATGAGTTTTAAAGTTGCTATGAAACGAAAGTAGTGTCAGATCTTCTCCTCCGTATTGTGACGTACATCCGAGTGTAATAGATTACTGAAAAAGAAAAAAATTTAGGACGGGGAATTATGCATTGGTTGTTGACTGGATTTTGAGATGTGGCCGTTGCACTGGAAAAGGGAAGGAGATGAACATGAGCTTGCAAGGTCGGTTTAACCAGATGAAATGATTGGAGAAGTCCTGCATACCGCACCAGAGACAAGAGAAAAAAAACATACACATGGATGAACTGTTCACAATAAGAGCTAAAAAAAAATAGATCTAAAACTGAAATTTTTATTTCATGCTGACTTTAATCTCTTATTTAACATTTAAAGGGGATATATGTAAGAATTTATGTATTAATTACATTTATATTGCCAATGTGTTAAACAGTTTGTAACTAAACAAAATCGAGACCTTCCTCGACCTACTATGAAAGCCTGACTGATTTTTTATGTTATGTACAGATGGGTGTGTTGAATCAGGTTTTGATCTGAACTCTGCAGGTAGGTAGATATCCAGGAACAGGATTGGGCACCCCTGGTCTATAGCCTGAAATATACATCAGAATCAAACTATCAAAACAGTTTACTTTTAATTACATCATCTGTCAACATAATGCCAGTGAATCGCAAAGCTTGTGCATATCCAAACCTCTATGATGATGATCAGATGCTTTCTTAACTGCTGCATTAAATTATATCAAATATCTGCAAAGGTATTTCCAACTTCTTTTTCACTTTAATCAAAGAACAAAAAAGAACCTTGCCCTGAGGGGCATTGAATCAGGTTATTGCCTTAACGGCCACCGGTGTCACTAATAACAAGACTTTAAAGGGGTCATATAATGGTACATGCACTTTTACAAGTTGATTGTACTGAAATGTGTGTTGGCAGTGCCTGTACACAACCATCCTATAATGATAAAAATCCATCCAGTGTTTTTTTTTTATTTTTATCTCCTTATATGTTTTCCCCTGTCTCAAATCGAGCCGTCTGACCGTGTGACGTCACACGGTCGGACGCCCCTCCCACGATTGTTAATTTACAGCAGCGTTTCAACACATACCCGCCCTGAGCGATCTGTCATCATAGTCCGCCATTGTTGAACACATCAGTCATTTTGATGCTCTTAAATACGAACCGCTGAAGACGCAGTGGCTGAGTTTTGTTTTCGAAGGGAATAATCCCCCCGATCAACGTTAATGCTTTAACAGTTAACTTGACAGTTGTACCTAACACTGCATAGATAATGTTCCGCATCACTGACAAGCCTACATTTACCGAAAAAAAGTTTTTCATGACCATTAACTGTAACATCAATCTGTCAATGAACTAACGTATACATCAGTAAACACATAGCATTCGTATCTCACTACGCTACCCTGCCAGTACATACAAAGATAGATCAAAGAGACATTACGTTAACCAACCATTCAGAAACGTCCTGTTCGAGCCTTAATTCGTCTGGGCCGTCATCTTGTTTCGGGTCCGACTCCGGTTCAAATTGATACGGTTGCATAGATGTGTCCTCAGAGACTACCGCTGCCATTCTTTCTCCAAAATATACCCTCAGCTGTTGTCAAGGCAACACTCCATGTGTGTTGTGTCAAAACGCCCCACAGAACAGAGGGGCGGGGTGAGCAAAGCTCATTATCATTTAAAGACACAAGCACTGAAATGGCTTGCTGAAAACAGAGCTGTTTTTGACCAGGTAAAATGAGTGTTTTCTTACAATACTAATGAGAATTTTTAATTAAAGTGTATTACAAACTTTTCATTTAGACCCTAAAGAATCATATTAACTTGTACAAAAATGGCATTATATGACCCCTTTAAAGCTGCAGTCTGTAAGTTTTCCCTCTTTGTCACCATCTCTGCAATTGCAGTTACATACAGCCATTTCTTTTTTCAAGTTGCGTGCGAGACGGTCGTTGATACTGTGGTGGCTGTTACTGACTATTTAAATCTATTGGGTTTGTTGTGTCCGTTCCATACCATTCCATACCGAGCCATCCCATGCAGTGGAAAAGTGCCATATGTATTTAGTGTATATTAGCACTACCTGTAGATTTCAATTTCTGTAGCCACTCCGCAGTCTGATGTCTTTTGCTTTTGGCTACAGGTGAATATCCAGTTGTCACTGATGATTGTCGTTTGGATCTTTCTGGATTACAATCCGCCATCAAAATGATAAGTTTTATTATTTCAGCTGCTGTGAGAAAAGGCTATAAATGATCCGCTACCAGCAGCATCCTCATGTGATAAAACCGATTAGCCTGGGCTCCTTCCTTTCTGTTTACGGACGTGACGTAATGACGCACAGACGAACTGCTGCATGCTCAAATTACCCATGGAAATCCACCATGTCGCTCTTATTATAAAACATTATTACAAGCTTACCGTTGTGAATCGAGCTAAGATAATGAGATAGTTTTGAACACTGGCTTTTTATGTACTTGCTCAAAAATTGATTCTGGATCATTTTTAACCAAAAAAAGTTACAGACTGCAGCTATTTAACATTAACAGTGTACAACATCTAATCTAACATCAAAACCATGTAAGCATTGTCTTATAGGTTGTATGAATTTGAAAGAAATTGTTTTTGTTGACAACAACCACAGATTTCTAGATTGCGAGGGTTTTACATTAGTTTCCAGCAGTTTGAAGCAAATCTATTCAATTTAAGTTTTTCTAGAAATAAGGTTTTCACCTCCTGACCACCCATTCACAGGGCCCCATGGCTGTTCCTAAGCAACATCAGCAGGAAGTCATTCTGAAAGAATTCAACACAGCATAACTGAGATGCTTCTCTGAGGTCAGAACTTCTCTGCCCAGAGTAATGTGTTTATTTTGAATAAAATAATTCCTCTAGCACTACATGTGTTTTTGACCTTGATGAGTATGTGAGAAACAGCCCTTAGCACTACAACAATAAATGATTCAAGAATATTTTGTAATGCAACATGCTGCACCACAGTGTGAAAAAATAGATCCAAATAGAGGAATATGAAAGCACTGCACAACAACACCTGTCCACCATACACTTTTGGAAGAAAAGGTTCTATGTAGAGCCATAAAGGGTTCTGTCAGACACTTCATATATAGAATTTTTAGGATCATTTGGATTCATTCATTTTTAATTTTAATTAAATGTTATGAATTAAACAGCGATTAAACATACTTTATGACATTGAAATAACCTGTTAAACATAAAAGCATTATGCAATCATTTAAGACATATAGAACCTTTTTGGCATAAAGGGTTATTTTTAATTGAATCAATATAGAGTCTAAATAGAACCCCGTTTGAACTTTGTCATGTTTCAAAACAAGCTACATGGCAACATCTTAAGCTACTTAAAGATCTAGTTGTCATGACAGCAAGAACGCAACAAAGCCTTTAACTACTTAAAGTACCAGAATCCTATTAAACCTTTTTTTTAATGATGATTCAATGAAGCAGATTAGGATGCTTTTTTTAGCACTATTTGGTGGACTATTTGGTGGCCTTAAAAATGAGTTTTGGCTAAATCACCAACCTCAGATGTAAAAAAAAAAAAAAAAGCCTGGGACTTTGTAAGGAAATGCAAGTTATTTTTCTTTTAAATTATTATTTTTATCATTTGCTAAAACTGTAAATTGTGGTTGTTGTTTGATTCCCATTGTTGTGTGATGGTTTTTTAATGTCCTCTTCCCGAGGCACTCCACAAACCTTCACTCCTAAGCCATGAACAAACCCACGCATCTATCCTTAAGGATTTACGTCATGGAGAGAAGTGGGCATTTACAGTTAATTCTTGTTTATACTTCTCCGCCTGGTGTCCTTTGTTAACACTTTTATCAATAGAATCAGTTTTCTATATCTGAAGGGGAATGATGTCATATTCTGATCTTCTGACTTATTGTTTTAAATGGTGTATAGCTAAAACCTTAAAAATTATTTATTTATTTTAAAACTTCAATAATTTTGTAAACCATTCCATGAACCATTGTGAATAACATTATAATGTAAAAATATAAAAAATATGTTGACTTATAGTTATTGATTAAAGATATGATGTCATATTCTGATCCTCTGACGTATTGTTTTAGATATAGCCTAGTATAAACTCTGCAATTGCCTGTGAATTTAATCTTTTACAGTAAATCTATTAAAAAAAACAGCTTACTACATGCTCAAGACTTCATGGTTTATTTATTTAAAAACTTCAATAAAGACTTTTGTCTACTTAAATCCTAAATGAAGTATTATGAATGATGTTATAATCTGAAAATATAATATAAAATAAAACTTGATTTATAGTCATTGATTGTATGGTGTCATATCGATCTTCTGGCATATTGTTTTATAAGTCACTGAAACCCTAATTGATTGTAATCATTTAAATCCTTTTAAAAAAACAACTCGCAAAACTCATGGTCATGACATCCATCCATCCACTCATATGAAGCACTGTGAATGATGTGATCATTTGAAAAAGAATATAAAAATTTTCACCTATAGTTGTTGATTAAAGGTATAAAACATGAAAAAATATTTAGGATCAGATATATATAAATATACATATGGTTTGCAGTTGTAGGGAGAATGACTAATGATTCGATTATGTTCGAATCACAATTCTTCATGGAAGTAGACGGTCACTGCTGAACTGACTTACGACGATCATCACTTAATCTTACTTGCATGGTATATATATATTTTTTTTTCTTTAATGGTTATATGTTGTTGATAAAAATCTGTTTTTTGGGAGAAAATTAATTTCTGGATTATTTCTGCTGGTAGAATAAAATGTGCTTTATTTTGTAACAGTGTTTTGATCACATAACTGAGCTCTATGACACTGCTCCACTAACAAAATATTTCTTCCCTTATGATGCAATAGCTCATGCATGGCACGGACGCTGCTGTCTGCTTAACTCATACTAAACTCCACTGTAAGAGGAAAAGAGAGGGGAGGGTTGGCAGCTCCAGGAAGTTTGAGGGAAGAGATCATTTAGAGACAGCACGCTTTGACCAGGCGCCAGGCCAAAACCTTTTCCGTCTTGGTCATGTCTGCTGCTGGGTTAAATATATGTTTGGTGATGTAATGCTCAGGACAGCATCCAAATGACAACTCCCCTTTTCCTCCAGACAGATGTAATGGAAAATCAGGGGTGAAGAAGGCAGTTATATGAACTACGCACTGCGCTAGAGTTCAAAATGTGCTGAATATGCTGAAGTTTAACAGCTTTTTAAAGTGTTTTCTTACAATGCAGGAGAATAAATGAAGAATCTGAGATGTGATTTCACTTTCCCCAAAGAACTGAATGTGTTCTTTTAAATAGGAAATAAGCTTCTATATTTAAGGACAAAGAAATCTGAAACTCTGTAGTACATGAAAGAGGTAGGTACAGTCAGTTTAAATAAAATTCACAATTATCCAGCAGACAGACAAAAAAGCATGCCTCATTTCACCTGATTTCTGATCTTAAAAACCAGTATATCTACACCTCGTTCCACATTATTATGCAAGTGACATATCAGTAAGATTTCAGTAAACATTCAGATTTTAGTTTTTCTAAGAAAATGTATGTTTGTTTATTTATCCATGTCTTTTTAGATAACTGGTATCAATCTCAGACAAAATAATTTGCCAGATGTATGTAAACCCTACTTAGAGGTTGTTCCACATTATTAAGCAAGTCACAGTTCTCATGCAATATGGGGAGGAAGAAAGATCTTTCTGAAGATGAAAAGCATGAAATGGTCCAATGTTGTGCAAAAGGCATGAAAACAACTAATATTTTGTGAAACTGAATGGAGATTATCAAATTATCATAAGATTTGTGAGTGATTTAGAGCACAGCAGAAGTCGGTCTGATAAAGGCTTATTAATGAAAGTTCCTGTCAAAAAAATTAATTGTATTAAAAGGGCAGCTATAAAAAAGCCAGTGTTGAGCAGCAAACAGGTATTTGAAGCTGCTGGTGTCTCTGGAGTCTCAAGAAGCTCTCCATGCAGGCTGGCAGTTGTGCGTAAAGGTGCATTTTAGACACCACTAACCAAACCTCACAAAGAGAAACATTTACAGTGGGTGTAGAAATACATTTTCAAACAGTTTTATTGCTGTGGTGTTTTTTTTGCAGCATGGGATAGTGCATAGTGCATTGTATTTCAGAAGGCACTATCCTCCTTTTTATAGCTGAAAATGGCCAGTTATGAACTTCACATATCTTGCAAAAGTCATTTTAATACCCTCAGAGACCCTAAAGGGACCTTCCATCTCACTTCCCAATATTCCAGCCCAAATCATCACCCGCCAGGTCCTTGCTGACGTTGTAGTCTTGTTGGAACGTGGTGGCCATTCACCAACCATCCAGAAATCCATCCGTTTAGACCATCTATTGTAGTACAGCATTGTCAGTGAATAAAACTATTTAAAAAATGAGTCTTCATGTATTTCTACACCCACTGTTAATGTTGCTCTTTGTGAGGTTTGGTTAGTGGTGGCTAAAATGCATCTTTACACATAACTGCCAGCCTGCATGGGGAGCTTCTTGAGACTCCAGAGACACCAGGAGCTTCAAATACCTGTTTACTGCTCAACACTGGCTTTTTTATAGCTGCCCTTTTAATACAATTAATTTTTTTGACAGGAACTTTCATTAATAAGCCTTTATCTGACCGAGTTCTGCTGTGCTCTAAATCACTCAGAAATCTTATGATAATTTGATAATCTCCATTCAGTTTTCACAAAATATTAGTTGTTTTCATGCCTTTTGCACAGCATTGCACCATTTCATGCTTTTCATCTTCAGAAAGATCTTTCTTCCTCCCCATATTGCATGAGAACTGTGACTTGCTTAATAATGTGGAACAACCTCTAAGTAGGGTTTCCATAGATCTGGCAAATTATTTTGTCTGAGATTGATACCAGTTATCTAAAAAGACATGGATAAATAAACAAACAAACATTTTCTTAGAAAAACTAAAATCTAAATGTTTATTCTACTGAAATCTTACTGATATGTCACTTGCATAATACTTTGGAACGCAGTGCATATCTGTTCCAGCATCATGTTACAGAGTTTATATCATGAGAATGGAACTCAGCTTTGATCAAATTAGGCCAAACAGATGACATTACCTATACAGCCAACCTGGTTATGACAGAGAGAGTCACTGAGTGTGAGTTCAGCACGAAGTAGGACATGAAGCTTGAATAACTCACATTTAACAGACATTTTAATAGGCTATACAGACATTTTAATAGATTATACAGTTTAAAACCAAATGACTCACAGACACATTAAAGGAAACAATGTATTTCACATCCAGAATGAGTTAAGCATTTCACTGTAGGTCATAACTGTTAAGCTTTAGAAGCTTTAGCTAATAATGCATTACTATAAGCATGAATGAATGCTTTATTTTTAATGTAATAAACCTATTTTAGGCTTTCCAACACTGAATGAATTCTAATTATAATCAAAATCTTTGCTGCTTCCACCATCTTGGATGGATTTTTCCCCCAACTAAGGAAGTCATAATGCATTATGTGATCGTCTTCTCAATAAAGGACATTCTACCATTGAATTCAACCAAAAGTTGGTCTCTTAGATTTTACATGCAGAATATGCCATTTCATTCTCCATGAATGTCATTCATTACGAAACAATCCCCCCACACCCCTCAAAAAGGTCACCCCATAATAAAGCAATAAGTGCACTTTTTGCTGAAAACCACTCTAATAATGCATAATTCGAGAGCCTTGTTATGGGATTGATTTGGCCCTCTGTCGTCTTTTACATGCGTCACTTTCACAGCATTTCACAAAACCCAAAAGAACCAATGACAAACACACTCAAATACCACTAAAACGGCCTTGATCCGATGAGTATCTGATAAAAGTGGAACTATTAAAAATGGTCCCACTCAGTTCACTGACTCATGGCTTTCTCAATTATAAAGTGCTTCAGCTAGGACTGTAAACATTACACCCACATGTCCCTGTTGGATCAATTGGACATTTAGAGTGTTTGCATCCTCATTCATGCCATTAATGAGGACTTCCTCTTTGATCTGTCATGCTTCCCATTTGTGTACTCACTATCAGGCCTCAGTTATGGAATGACCAGGGCTGGAAATGGGGGGAACAAGGGGGGATGGAGCTCCAGTTCAAAATGTAGAGGATATCCATCTTTTATCCATGTAAAAGCCTCCAAACGCTATGCAAAATAGTGGAATTTTCTGAATCTCTAGTTTAAAAATATAAAATATGTCCAACTAGGGGCCCCCCCAGTAAATCTCCACCATTTTCAACACTGAAAATATTCATTTTCATTTTTCAGTGTTTTAATTTCACTGGAGTACACAATATTCTATCTGGATCAAATCATTTGAAATATTAATACAATGGCCTTTGCACTTTCAGAGTTCATTAGTGCTCAGAAACGGCTGGCAGCAGACAACACTATAATGATCAGCTGTTAATAATGTATGTATTTGCTCATATAACAAAATACCTGCTTCTTATTGTGCATATAGCAGAAAGCTTCTGAGCATTTATTGTGGCTGTGTTTTTTAATATTCTCAGAAAGAGGAGCAAGAGACACAACTTGTTCTGTATCTGTTGGTCTGGTGTGATTTGTTGCCCAATCTTGTGGATCCATATTGGAAGAGATGGAAGCCATCTGGTGTTATTGAGATTTATTTTAAACAGCTTTGTGTGTAAATGAGAGGAGAAAATGTGAGAAATCACACACAAAAAAATCCCACCCATCTTCTTTGAGAAATTTATGTTCAGTTGGATCACCTCAAGGTATTAAAATGTGAGTTCATGTCCTCACTGATTTTTATTGCCATATTCAGTACAACAGCACAATTGCTCATGTGATATTGCTTAAATGTAAGATGGAACTGAAATAATGAGCTATTCAAAAACAACTGATTGGAAATCATAATCATGGCAATCACAATCAGCACAATTCGCCAAAGAATAAACCGTGTTTACCCATCACATAAATGGCTGTTTCAGCAGATCAGACCAGAACATTGCCTTGAAATAAGTAAAAATAAATGAATGCAGGAAATGAAAAACAATTACTGGGAAAAGGCAAGATGACTCCTCTACTAACAGATGGGGATGGAGAGTGTCCAAACAGAGAGAGTGTTTCCTGCTCATACTGGTATTGTGGGCTCTAATAAACTCACATATCCAGAGTGCTTTCTGAAACACTTATAGCCTTTATTTATTTATTTTTTTTGTATAATCTATGGTACAAGGAAAAAGCCTTCCTGGGAAAACTGATTTATTGCAAAGGATGCTCAACCTGAAAGATCAACATTGCAGCTTAAACATAGGCAATATGCAGTTTGACTAATAAAAGCAAAAAAAACAATACATGAGATCTTATGCAACAGCATCTTTGTTATGTGTTATGAAATGCCAAAAAGTTATTGAAATAAACCAAGAGTGCAGTAGGGTTATATATTATATATGCGTATATGTATGTATTACTCGAAGATAGGTAAACTTTACTGCGAGAAAAGTCATCTAGAATAATTTCGAGCAATCACGCACGTCCATCCGAGGTATTCTAATAGCATCACATGCCGTGTTTCGCTCATACAGGGCGAGACCACATTGACTGTACACACACTTGTATAACCGTTTGTATAACGCTCAGCGTACTCGGCTTTCCCGGACCAACCACACGCTTTTCCCTCTTCAGCGTCCCATTCACCAGCCTTTTCTTACTACTGATTTGTCCATACGCAGCGCACTCCGTCACTGGCCATGGGTGTCCACGTGAGGCGTATGACACACTTATGTAAAAAGACTGGCGGACCTCTCGGCCAATCACAGTGCGTTTCTGGCATTTCCGCATTTTTTGCATGCAAATACGCTGCGTTTGGCCAATAGGAGTGTAGTGTGGGAGGTGTTTGAATTCAGGTCATGCTGCGAGCTCGGGAGATCCAGGGCAGCGGTGTGAGAGAGCGTTCGGCGGTGAAGTGTGTCAAACTGACGCTGCGGCTTGACTGGAATTTTAGGAAGATATTATTTTATTTAGCCGGACAGGACGGAGACCTGCTTTGAGACATCCAACCTGTACGAAAAGGAAGACTTTTTAAGTTGTCAGGTAAGATACATTCATGTTGTTTAGAAGACTCGGCTGTTAAAGGGTTGTATAACACTTTCCATTGACTGCAATGTGACCGGTTCTCTTAAACAAGTTTATGTCGTGAACACAAAGTGGTGCGCATACAGATGCACAAGTCACATTTGTGATATGTGATATACATCTGTTCAGTCATATATATGTCAAATATGTATGTTTTATATGTGTTAAACTCACGCGTTGCATAACTGTGTCAGTTAGGTCATCTTCGGTCAGTGCTCCAGAGCAAAGCCCTATTTATCACTACAGTTTTGTCCTCCTTGTTTACCTCAATGAAGAAAAGCCATATAACTGTTTTTACATGCACCCCATTTACTGAGACTATGAAACTGCTATGTATTTTGCTAAAAAGTGAACACTAGTTATGAAACAGCCTACTAGCCTCGTTTGTGATGGCAAGCCATTTTAACATTTATTTTTTTAAAAACTCAATTGTATAGCCTATGTTTTTGTTATTAGTATTTATTTCCATTTTTTTTAGTAATAAATCCAATAGTGAATAATATGTTTTTCATTTGCACTAGCAGCTATTCAATGTGTATTCAAAACTGACTAGTAGTAACTGACTTGTAGTAACAACTGAAATAGATACTTACATTTAATACATTTAAAAGTTTAAGTGTTTATTCAGTTTGTTATGGGATAACTAGTACATATTCTAGTAACTAAGAAATATTTGATATTTCCTAATAAATAGTTAGGTGAGGAATAAGTAATAGTTCCTTGTGAATAAGTACCAGTGCCATTGAATAGTTACTAGTAAAATGTAAAAAGATACCAATAACCATAAATTAGTAGTAGTAATTGGTAGAAATTAAAAAAAGAGAAGTACTAGTAACAAAAAATATACACTAGTAATGAAGGAATAATTGCTAAAACAGCTTGCCACATGTTTCCCCTCACAAAATGAATTGAATGAATCTCAACCTTTACTACCGTATGGGTCTGGATGTGAGCATTATACATCATTGCAGACTGTATATATAATTGTCACGGGTAGAGTCATGATGTTAGATAATGTCTTGCTGTAACACATGCCACTGATGCACACATAAGACTTATGCTTGAGACAATGAGGCACGTATTGCATAAGTTTTAGTTCACATGAATTAATTCATACACTTTAAATCAAATTCACTGCCAGTATGTGGTCATTTTAACTCTGAATACTGGAAACATAGTTATATCTTCTGTATAACACAAATGGAGATGTTAGGCAGAGTGATAGTCTGAGTCACCATTCACTTTAATATGAATCTTTTTGCCATTCATTGAAAGTGAATGGTGACTGAGACTATCATTCTGCCTAACATCTCCTTGTGTTTTCCATGAAAGCAAGAATGTCGTATGGGATTAGAACAACATGAGGATGAGTAAGTGAAGGCAGAAAAACATATTTTTGGTCAAGCTTTCACTTTAAATTGATTTTAAACGGGTAAATATAGCCTGAAGTTGGCAGTTGTCCACTAACGTCGCAGTGTATGCTGGGTAGTTAAGCTTGAACTCAGATACACAGAGGTAGGCAGTGGGAAGTTTGCAGGTTATTATAGCTGACCTACTCCTAAGAGGTGCTCCAAATACCTTAATCTGCCTCTACTGTATCGAGCACATAAACTCTGCATGTACATAAACTGTTTTTATAGTACTTTTTTGTTTCAAAGCAGATTTATAGAAAATCATGGTTCATTTTTAAAATATCCTAATATCTTCATCCTTATATCTTTCCTATGCTGTTTTTTCAGCACTTGATTAGCTGGTCTTTTTGTCAAAGCTGACCTCTAATTGATCATCACAGTTTCTTTGCAATCATTTCCCAAAATCTTTTGTGTTATATAAGCTAATTTGCATTTTCATTTGCATACGTTGTGATTTATTCTATTTAAAATGGACAAGTTTAATGAAAGGTAAATTTTGTAGATGTTTTCATTCAACATCTGCTTTGATTTTCATATGCTGCATTGTTTAAACGAAATCAGGAGTGGAATGCCATTTTTCTTGTTGGTTTTTTTTTTTATCGTCTCATATTTAGTCTACTTTCTTGGCCAAGACTGTGAATGTTCCAGAGCTTGATCCAAATGAGAACCTAGAGACATGTAATTGTTGGGTCTATTTTTGGTGGTGCTGTAAAGAGACTCTGGAATAATGGTTGCACATGCAGCACTGACGTAGTCAGGAGCTGACCATCATCTTTTCCTAACAGTGGTTGGACACAATTCCTAATACTAACATGGTTTAGATTTTCAAGAAATTGTCATTTAGCACCTACTATGAAGGATAAATGCAATTTATGTAATTGATTCTTTAACAAAAGAAATAAAGAATATGCTTTGCGTGATCTGTCTGAGTGGAAATATTCTTCAAATAAAGCTGTTTCAGGTACATGTTGTAGGGCCACATGGGTCGTTGTTGAACTTCTCACTCAGGCTATAAAAGAGAAAGTGTGGGCGAGCAGTTTTTGGTGGTGTGTCTGATATCAGGACTCGCTCAACAAGATAGACGATGGGATTGGCTGCTGGAGCAGAGTATGCAGTGGGAGGGTAGGAAGTAATGACGCACGAAGAGTGTCCTCGGGTGCATTTTTATGTATTTAGAGACTATTGCTGGCTCAGAGCCACACGAACAGTCCATCAAGCCAAAGCATTCATTGATGCTATCTTTCCAAGTTGCGGGTTTATTCTGTTGAGTGGTTCAATGGGAATTAGATGAGAAACAGAACAGCCATGGAATTAGATTACACAGAGGATGTGATATTTTAAACTACAGCTTTATTCCCAGTTTTTCTCTTCTTCTTCTTTTTTTTTATTAAGGTAATTTTTCGAAGGCTTTAAAAGTCTTTTTTTCGGCATTAAATGAATTTACCTTTAAAGAAATGTATGTTTAAAGTTATTTAAATTCGAATAATGAGGAATGGCGTCATATTGGTAGCCTAATAAAAATCATTTTATTCTATGTGGAGTGGTTCGCCTATGAGGGAAGACATATTGGGAGAACAAGACCAGCTGAATACAAACTAATGGAGGTTATGCATAACAAACTTCCATATTCATATTCAGCTCTTTTGTATTCGCTTCAATAAAAAAACATAACCGATGTCCATCGCACATGCCGATTGACATCTAAAAGTTTATTTTTCTTCTTCTCACTATCATTGGATTATTAAAACTTAATAAAACACCAACAATAAACATAATTAGTTAGCAAATTAGTTAGCCATGTTTTGTTTTTTTGCTGGTGATGGCTCTTTCACTGCTAAAATCAAAGCATCTCATTGGAATTCGCACTCATCTTCTGTGAACAGTAAGCCCCGCCTTCTTTGATTTGATTGGCCAGCTCACTCATTGGTGGTTTGGCCCTGGGATGTAATGAGACCTGTTTTCCTGTTTGATCATGTGATGTTCGACATAAAGCCTATTTAATCTCTTTAGACACCTACTATTGGACGGTTTTGATCATAGAATAAAATAACAATGGCTGACTGTGAATTTTAACATTGGCATTTGCACGATGCATGTTGCAAAATTGAGTGCACATTTAGGTTATTTGCACAATTGTAATTGTGAAAAAAAAAGGTTTTCCGTAAGTATTTCCATGTTAGGAATATAATGGTAGTCAAAGCTAGTGCTGTTTCATTTGTGGCAAACTTTCAACTATTACAAGTGTTTGGCATGCATACTTAGTTTTACTGGATTACATAATTGACTAGTGCAAACAGAATCTCATATATAGACATGGATCTCAAACACTGCACTGTCATTAGATTTTATTAGTGTGTAACCTGAGAAAAGTCTCCCCTTTCAGAAATCGGTCTGACCCACACAGCATTATTACCACTACGCATATATGCTTTGAGATAACAGTTTTGATTTCCTGGAGGGGTTTTCCTACTGACCTGGTCCTGCTGCTTTCACCTTCTCTTGTGGCCATGTATACACCTACAGTAGATAGACAAGCAGAAGTGTAGATAAGGAATTGATTGATAGTGCTTTTTTTCCTAGGCGAGAGAGGAAGATATCGCAATAAGGTCTTCCTGTGTTGGTTGAAACCAGTTACAGCTGGATACGCTTGTTGTATTCTGTAATCTGTAGTAAAATTGATACCACGATAAAGGCTTTGCCTTTGTTTGCTTTGCACGCAAACCTCAAGAAACACTGGCTTAATTAGTATATTCGTTTGCTTACCTGTCTGAAACACATTTTTAAAGTTGTTTCAGAGAGCTCAAAAAGTCCCATATTCTCAGCTATGCATTGCAATAATGCACAGAGTAAATAAAACATGCTGAATTTAGGTTTAGCAAAAGGATGAGACACTTATACAATCTAATCTGGAGGTCTCACCTGCCCTTGTGTAACCACAATCACACACGTCTTCTTGGAAAGATTTGGTTAGCTAGCTACCCAGCATTATTACCAAACAGCTGTTTACAAGGGCACTTTGGAATATGACTACCAGAAAGACTTTGGTGTTATGTAAGGACAGGAGACACTCAAGCAGCTACATCATTACATCAATTTTGGTGAGTCACATTGTAGCGAATGGCTTGTTGTTAGTTATTCAGCCATGTGCACAGGTAGTTTTAATGGCAAATGTGCTTGCTTTCTGCTTTTCCAACATAAGCCACATCTTTAAAGCAACAGTAGCACATTCGAAAAGTATTTACAGACTGAAATTGGTCGCAATCATGTAGTTAATAAAATAAAATTTCCCCAAACAACATCAGGACTCAATACTAGCCCGATCGGACCAGTTTAATTCTACTGAGTTCTACTGATACTCAAACTAAAAGTATCCAAAACTAGGATATATGTTGTGTTTTGGTATTGCATTGCAAGACTGTAAGCTCATGAATCTGTACCATTTCAAAATTTGAATATTTGAATTTTATCAGTCCAAAAGCACAAATGTGTGCCAAAAGATTGTGTAGTACAGCCTAACAACAGTTTTTCCACCACGCGCTTCTCCGGAAAAGTGTGTTCTAAGCCTTGACCTGAAGGCACAGGATTCACATCATGACATCATGGAACACAGACACCAATCTCTTGTGTCTAATCTTTTTCAGGACTGTTGAACTCAATGTCTAAATATCAAATACAAGGTTTAATTTAGAGACTTGAGTCCAAACATTTACAAACTAGAATTGATGCCACTTGTATGAATGGAAAATTGTGTGGTTTGTTTTGGTCTACTGGTATATTTGATGAAAAATCCCATTAGTGTGCAGTATTTTACAATGTGTACATTGAGTTTTGTTTATAGAACAGGATAGCTAATTTGAACATTTTTAACCAACCCTATAACTTTAAACCTTGACCTTAAACCGAGAACAATCTTAGCCCTGTAGGATTGCTTGGTAAATGTCTTATTTACATTTGATTATATACATACATTGAATTTTACATTATATAGATTTGGTTTTGATGCCAAATGCAAGTACAGAAGTGCGTCAGAGGGTTTTAAGAAATAAGTAATATCTTGTCTAAGAAATATTTGCACCATAAAAGATGCATAGTATTTGTGTCGCCAGTTCTTTAATTTGTGCTAATTGTGTACAGTTATGTTCAATTGTAAGCATCTTTGAGGAATATTAACCATTTTCATTCAGAGGTGTCTGTTAACTTATGTAAGTCCTTATATAAAGCATGTAGTAGCCCATGTGCCATTGCTACACATTCAATTACATAAATGTCTCTAACTTGATACTGAGTTATAAAACTGTCTTCAAGGTGGTTGGTTGTGTGGTTCATGTATTGTATCATTAGGTTTAGGGTTTGTTTGTCTGATCTTTACTTAGTTAACATACAGTAGATTTTTGTTTTTGGTGTTGAGTGGAAATATTAATTATCCTGTATAATTATGTTATTCAGCTTATGGAAGGTTGTTGTCTTGTCCCATTTGATAATTTATGATTGAATTAATTGCAATGCTGATTATTTAAATTAGTCATAGTACAATAAAAAATATATATTATTGAGTAGTTTGGGTAAGAGGTCAATAATTTCTTATTAGTCATGCTAAATTAACACAATAAATTGATGACTACTTATTTTATTTGTATATCTTTTTATGTCTTTCATGTGTTGTAGACAAAAAGGGCTGAATTCAGCTAATCCATTTATTGCGCTAATTATTTTTTGTACAATATATGGAGTATTTGTAGGTCTTTGAGCTCAGTGGCCTGGAATAAAAGTGCTGAATCAGCAGTGAGATTGGGACTTTAGACTTATGAATCAACGCTGGCAGTGGTTTTGGACATGATATTTTTAGCAGGGTATATTTACTCTAGAGGCCGGGAGGGTACATGAACTTGCCTCGTATAAAGATTTTGAACATTATTGGCTTGACTGCTTTGAAAGTCATTGCATAATTTGTCTTTGTGTCTTTTAACAATGGTTTAGATGTATACGTTTAATGGATATAATTGATATTGCAAGCAGTTTTTTTCCATCATTATCACTTTCGTTTGTCTGGTTTGATACTAATATACAGATAAGATAGTAAGGACTTTGCCTCTGTAGAGTTAGTCTGCTGTAATAGCTACACTTAATTAAAGGGCAACATAAATCTGGTCTGTAAAATGTTAAATTTGCTTTTATGTGCTTCAAAATTTGTGTTTAAAATAGTTTCTTATGTTTAGTTTTTATTAATCATTAATTTTAAGATCTGTCCCATGTGTTAGCCAATGTGCTTTTCCCATGAGCACCTATGATTGTATTAGAAAAAGATATCAATATAAGTATGTCAGCTGTAATTATATTAAAATGCAGTGTTCAGCTTCATTGCCCCCAGGCAACTAATATCACATGATACACCCTTAGGGTTCCACAATAATGGCTAATAATGTGTCATTTGAAGGTCACGTCTATAGAGCACCTGTTCTACTCTGACTTTAAGAAAGATAAAACTGCCTCCGTCATTTTCTTTATAGGTTAAAAGGTTATAGTTAAACATTCATACTGAAAGGCTGAAAGACAAGTTTCCACGTGCTGAGATGCATAACCTTTACATAACCTTATTTGGTTTGCATCAAATATATGGCATAATAAATGATTCTGTCAATGATTACTTAATTTTCTATCTCAATCAGCAGTGTCGGAGTGACTTGCCAGTGTGTCACTATATGCAATAGAAAATCCAAAGGTTAGCCTTGTGTCATCATCCTGTGGGTTACTGGGTTACAGTAGGCACTCAGCCAGACACATTAGCGTTTCATTGGTGCTAATAAGTCAGACAGGTGTGATTTGAGTAGTAGGGCATCAAAAAGTCATTGACGTATACCGTTAGGGCTGGCATTATGATAGTAGTGTGTGATTTTATAAATTATATAATTTTGCTGTAACTTTTATGCTTTATTTGCATGTGAGAATGACAAAAAAAAACATGAAGAAAAGTTAAGTGGCAGAGTTTTGCCAGCAACCATGCAACGTGCAATATTAATGAACTGATTAATCAATAGAGATGCCAAATTATTTGTTATAAGTTACAATTATGCATTTTGAAAGTG
Source organism: Ancherythroculter nigrocauda (assembly GCA_036281575.1). Classification (NCBI taxonomy): domain Eukaryota; kingdom Metazoa; phylum Chordata; class Actinopteri; order Cypriniformes; family Xenocyprididae; genus Ancherythroculter; species Ancherythroculter nigrocauda. The sequence continues at coordinate 41,582,565 of VTFQ01000008.1, read as the reverse complement.
TAATTCACTGTATTGTTCAAAAATATGTATCGCCACATAATTATTTAATACAATACAAAAGTTGATATAATTAGTATTTTCCTTTCAAGTTCACAAAGGTGTTCTTTTACTACTGACAATGTATATAATGGGTCTACATGAGACAATATATATCAGTCATGCATGGTAAATCTAGTCAGGTCTTGGTCACAGGTAATCCACTAACATTCTCTACTCTCTGGCAATACTACAGGTGTATTTTTGGCTCTTGGGTATCAGTCATGAGTTGGGAATCAGTCTTGAAGGTGTCTTTCCTTAATATGCTCTATCTCAGGTCCTGACCAGGAAACTTGGCTCAGTCTTCTCTACTCTGGTCAGACTACTATTTATTTCTTTAGAGCAAAGGGATAAGAGTTTATTTTTTCCCCTGCCATTTTCATGGCAACATGAAGGGATAAAAACCAGTCAGGGCCTGTTGTTGGTCCAGACAGCTGTCTAACACCTTTAATGTGCACTTGCTGGGATTAATCCTTTGAAGGAGGCAGTGTTTACAAGCCGAAATGCCACATCTGTTTGTTTAAAGGACACGGTACAGACACAACGAGGGGACTCGAGGGTCGCCCACCTTTGAACACTAAGTTTAGGCTCTTTGGGCCCAGACAGAGGCCGACCTGTCTATAGATTGTACCACAGAAGTCGATCAGACAGGGTTTTGCGTGCTTCACTTTGATGTACCATCTGGCTTTGTGATGAACAGTCATGAATTTGACTTGTTCAACTTTTGCTGTTATAGGGGAAGATCGTGCAACTAAAGACATGATTGTATCAGTGATAGCGTGCAGATTCTCTGTCCTATCTTGCCCTGGTTTCTTTTGATGTGCTTAAGTGCTTCACCCTGTACCTTTCTGACTAAAGGGGCATTCACACTACACTTTTCATACCATTGATATCTATTTATACATATGCGAATGTGGAAGAAAAGAAAATGCAAGCTCAAGCTAATTTGGCTGCATTACAAAGTTTATGTTTGGTGTATTTGGACCTGCAAACTCATATCATATAAAGACATGTGACCAATAGAAGATTGATACGCCACAGCGTGACCTTTCAGCTGAACTAAAAGAACACAAACTTTAATTGCAGCATTTCAGTAAAGTGGAGTAGATTTCATATCTTTATATTTTTATGTGTTTTTTAAAACATGACATAATTTTGCGACCATTGCAGTGTCTGTAAAATTTTGCGTACTCAAAGTCTAGTTTGGCCATGGTTTATGGACAAGATTTCCTGACGTTTTCAGAAGAAAAATAATAACTCTTGTTCTGTCTGTTTTTTATTTCCATAGGAAACCGTGTGCTCATCTGAATTCCCACTTAAAGCCCCACCATGAAGATGGGTTGATCTGATTGCACCTTGCTTCACTTCTTCAAACCCAGTCCGATGTCTGAGGACTCAGATTCCAAACCGTACCTGTTCTCCTCCCTTGAGGGGCAGAGCAAGGCAGCCGGCTGCAGTTCGATGGCGACGTTGCATCGGATGGGCAGTTTCGCGGAGGGGGCCGAACTTGGCCTGGCATCTGAAGGAAGTGACAGTAGCCAGGACCCTCCCGCCTCGCCCCATAACAACCGGAAGATGACACGTTCCCTCCATGAGGATGTGGATATGAAGAGTAGTGGGTCCAGTGGGAGTGGAACAGAGTCCCATGGTAACGAGTCCCATGGTAATGATTCCCATGGAAACGAGTCCCATGGCAATGAGTCTTCTGGGAGTTCCAATAGCCGAAGCAAAGACTCTGCACTATTAGAGTCATCAGGGAGTAACAAAAGGTAATTTAGTTTGTTATATTCTGTTTGTCTGTTTTATATTTAAATATTTGGACACTTTGGACAGCTTCTTCAAAGCAACTTTACAGTGATAACAGGAAAATGATTCAATGATGCAAACTGTAAATTTCAGCTGTACAGCAGCTCTAAAATAGTGTCTTTGTTGTGCTGAAGTCAGTTCAGTGTTGATTCAGTTCTGTTGTAAAGATCATCAATTATTAAATTAGTTAATTTCATCTTTAAAACAGTTCTGCAGAAAACAGTGATGTCCTCGTTTAGGGCAGTTCAGTTCTCATCTAATAGTGTCAGTGCAGTCAGATCAATAATATTGTTGAATTTTAAGTGTCCCCAACTAAGCAAGCCTGAGGCAACAGTGGCAATGAACCCAAACTCCATCGGTGACAGAATGGAGAAAAAAACCCTTGGGAGAAACCAGGCTCAGTCAGGGGGCCGGTTCTCCTCTGGCCAACGAACGAACATGGTGTGGTTATGATTCAGGCTGCATCACAAGTCAGAAATCAGAGTGTGGATCGGTAGCATTCAATATTTCATCCAGTTCCTTTTTCTTGAAGATCGCATTCATCACACCAGTATGGAGACGAAGCTGGTCATAGGTCTGTGCAGAGGACCTGTCGGGTTTTCGTGGTCTTTGCTGAGGATCTGTGCCGATGGCTGTCGTGTCGATGAGGTCTTCACAGGGGATTGTCTAGTTGACAGGATCTCTGCTGACATTCAGGGCTTCGTTGTGGTCGTGTCTAGGTGCAGGTCCACCATCTGATCTGGATATGGACCGGAAACGGCTGACTACGGTAACCTCGGGATAAACAGAGAGACTAATGTTAGCATAGATGCCATTCTTCTTATGAATTAACAAGTACGTCGGGTGTTATTGGAGTGTTCTCGGGTCTGGTTGACCTAAATTATGCAGCCTAACAATCCTTTAACAGATGTAAATTATAGAAATGTGATAATGTGTTATGTGTATGCCAGGTTAAAGACAGAACAATCTGACAGAGTGTGTTCCAGAGTTTAGGTGATAAATAGGAAAAGGATCTACCTCCTGCAGTTGATTTTGATATTCTAGGTATTTTCAACTGGCCAGGATTTTGAGATTGCAATAGATGTGAAGGACTATAATGCATTAAGAGCTTGCTCAAGTACTGAGGAGCTAAACCATTTAGTGCTTTGTAAGTAATTAGCAAGATTTTAAAATGTATTTGATTAGGGAACCAATGCATTGTTGACAGAACAGGGTTAATATGGTCATACTTCCTGGTTCTAGTAAGAACTCTAGCTGCTGCATTTTGGACCAGCTGGAGTTTGTTTATTAAGCATGCAGGGCAACCACCCAGTAGAGCAGTGGTGGGGAATGTTGATCCTGGATGGCCATTGTTCTGCAGAGTTTAGCTCCGACCCTGAAAAAAACACTCGCCTGTAACTTTAGTAATCCTGAAGACCTTGGCTGTGTCTGAAATCGCCCCCTATACCCTTAAATAGGGCACTATTTGAGGGGACAGCCATTTGTATTGGTGTCCGAAACCATAGTGGATGATAATGAGTGCACTCATTCAATACCACCGGAATGCACCGCAATAACGAGTGTACAACGATGCATGCTCAATGGCTAGAGAATATCTATAAGGCACTGTGAGAGTCACGCGCTGAATGAATTCTCGCCAGGAGATGGCGCCCGCAGCTGAATCAATCGTCCATTCATTTTGGTCCAGCATAATATCATATAAGTATAAATTAATTGATCATTAAATTGTTTAATTAAGGTTTATATATGCTAGTTTCCATAGCAGAGTTCAACATATATTATCATTACTTCTGGAGCTGCCAGTTTGTTATGTTTCATAATAAAAAGCAAGCACGAAATCTGCTTCCCAGTTCCTGCACACTCAGTGTCCGAATTCACTCACTCATTTCATTCGCTCCTTTAAGTGGACTATGGACACAACTCTTGATTAGCTTCAGGTGTTTAATTAGGGTTGGAGCTAAACTCTGCAGGACAATGGCCCCCCAGGATCAATGTTCCCCACCCCTGCAGTAGAGCATTACAATAATCTACCCTTGAGTTCATGAACACATGCACTAACTTTTCTGCATTTGTCATTGAGAGCATATGTCATAATTTACATATATAGTTTTTAAGATAGAAAAATGTGGTTTTACAGTTGCTAGAAATGTGGCTTTCAAATGAAAGATTGGTATCAAAGAGCACACCCAGGTTCCTAACTGACGTCAATTGGATTACACTATAAAAAATTGAATGGCAAGCATAATTTGGATTGCACAATTTTTAGATTAACTACCATAGAGACAGTTTGTTTGTGTGACAATATTGACTCTCATAGTCACGTGGAAGCTCTAGGTCGAGAGGTTGCATGCAGATACTTGTGTGATTTGTTTAAAGATTAAAGCCCTCTGGAATTGTTTTGGTTTGGCAATAGACGGTAAACCATAACACCATATCACCATCCATCACCGTCGGTGTGTCTAAGGCACTATGACGTCTTTTCTAGCCTCAGTTCTCACCTACTCTTTCTGGGGTAATTGTAAGGTCACTGGGAGCTATTCTGTGTCATAGACATGCATCACTGTCAGGATAATAGCTCGATTGAGAGTTCACTAAAAAGATGAATTCTTTGTTCTGCATGTATTTAAATTCTTCAGTTGCCAGGCCCAGACTGGATCTAGAGACTTACTTCACATTTTCTGCACTGATTTTTGGACATGGATGGATTTAAACATGGTAAAATGTCTTAAATGGAGCAGCAAGCACAGCAGTCTTACTGGCAACTGGATATAAAATAAATTAATATTTAAGGGATGAGGGATCTGTTGGCTAGTAGGCTAATGGCTCAGCCATTTGGCTGCAAATGTTATCCTGTGAAACATAAAATTATCCTCCTCAAGGTAAAGACTTGAATATAATAAATTTAAAATACAGTGAGAGAGTAAATGGGAGAATTCTTGTTTATTAAGCAAGTGGTGTAGAAATGATAAACTTCTGCTTTTATGTTAAAATAAAAGCGTAAATCATGGCTAGGAAGTTGGATGCTGACCATGCCATGATTCTATCACCTGTTCCACCACGTTAGTGCGTTAAATGCTCATTCATTCAAAACCTCTCAGCAACCATTGCTCCATTTCGGTTTCTTTCCATCTCCAGTCCTCCACTAATGGGATTCTCTCATGTGAAGACTTTCAAGAGGTATAAAAATAGAGTCATGATGTTCATGGTTGCCATAGCAGACATTACTTACTGGCAGTGGCAACTAAAAAACTTGATGTGAGAAGTCATTGAGGAATCTTTTCAAAATGTTCATGTGCGTTATGTTTATTTTTCAGGATTAATTTGGTCATTTATATATTTGTGCTCAAACAAGGACATTAAATAAAGTCAACAAGAGTTATGTTGATAATCTGGCAGGGGCGAATCTAGATCTTTATTTTATTTTATTTTAGCATTGACTACAAGTTTCTAGCAGTAAATTACTTAAATCCACTAATATTCAAAAACTCTTGTACTTGAGCTGCGTTTAAACGTGGAGATAAGAGACCGTTTTTGTTGAATCTGTTTCACGTCGCATTACAGCATCAGTCCTTAATTTCTTTTTTGGCAGAAAGTGTAACTATGACTGAAATATTAGTTATTTCAGTCATGGTTATTATTACGAAATTCTGCTTTTGTTCAGGCAGGATTGTGCATCTCTTGAGATGGTGTGAAAAAATATTATGATTGGTTACTGTGGATACCTCAAATATGAATGCTGTTTTATAGAGCCCAGTTCAAGAAATGATTGAAAAAAAAAAATAATAATAAAAAGAAAATCTTTAAACTGCTAAATGTTACTCTGTTATCTAGTAGAATATTACTTAATAATAATAATAATAATAAATATATATTTTTATTATTTTCCCAGAGGTTATAAATTGACCTAGAAATCTAGAAACTTTCAAAGACTGCTTTATTCCTCTTGCACTACTCAAGTTGGCATCTATAAAGCTAATAATCTCTACAAACTTTTAGAGCATTTTTCCCTTTCCTTGGTATATTATTATCTTGGTTTTCCAGACATCTAGTGCTAAGCGTTTTGAATAGGAAAGCAAGGGGAGAGTCTGGGCAGCTGCCTCACTGTGTTAATGGAAGTACTTCCCAGACATTTACACCATGACGGTTTCCATTGACAACACACTGTTTTCTCTTGAGTGCACAGGATGGGTGTGGCCAAATGAGAACAGTCTGGAACAGTTTCTTCCTTTTCATCATTCTTTTGTTTTATTCTTTGGCTATAAGTCAATTATTTGACTTTATAGAAAAATATATTGATTGCTCTAATCATAAAGTTAAAAAATTATTCATTTTTATCTTATTCCCATGTGTGTGATATTCTTCCCCTCAACTGGAATCTGAACCACTCTAAGTGCGTCATTGCGGCAATAGAAGTGCTCCCTACACTTAGTCGCTCAGTGACTCATGCGTTTCTTATGACAACTTGTGCTTTGTATCTGTACACACTGGATGGGTGAGGCTAAGTGAGAAGCCTGGAACTGTTTGTTCTCTTTCTCTTTCTCACACAAAGTTATGTGCCTAAAACTGTCCTGTTTTCCCTGTTACAATCCCTCTTGCATTGTCAATACAAGATCTTGACCAAAAATTGATGCACCTCTTGATGGAAATAAATGTTGTGATGTTATTTCCATTAAGAGGTGCATCAGTTTTTGGGTTAAAAGAACTCCCAAAAATATAACATGCTAGAAACATAATAATCGCAGCAATAATGATCCACTCATAGACTCCAATCATTTTTTTTTTTTTTTTTTTTTCTGACTGGGCAGTGTTTATTGGCTAAGACATTTGATTGGTCATTTTGAGATTATTGGCAAATTATTGGACGACAAAAGATCTTCATATAGTACATTTTCTGTTTTCATTTTTTGAAAATTTGACACATAAATATTTATTATAAATGATTATGATGATGATTTATGATATTTGTAATGTATGCCAGTCATTAAATTGTATTATATATCATATTTAATATATTACTGGGATAATATCAACCATGAACTATTGGTGAAGAAGACATTTTCCAGATCTTTTGTTGTTGATGACAAAAGCTGTGCATCAAAACTAAATCCAAACACAGTAAATGCCAACATGGGCAGGTTGTGTGACATGCCCTCATCTTTAAAAAAAACACATGAACAAAACTAAGCAAGGGAAAAGAAAATAAGACTCAGACTAAAGTAAATAATCATTGGTTGCCAAATACTAAAGCCTAAGTACAAAAATAAAACAGAAAATTGAGATAAAGTTTAAAATTAGAAAAAAAAGACTTATTCAAGAAAGACTAAATCAAGACTTTTTTTGATTTATTGCACTGTATCAGCCACAATGTTCTCTAGACATTGCATCAGTCATTGAACCCATAATAGTTACAGTATGTGTAGTTATATTATGCAATATTATATTCCTGTAGTCTACCTGTAGACGTGTGGATAGGTAGATGTCTCAAGCTTTAACGCAAAGTCAGCGTTTAATGAGGCCACACTTCCCTGCATGTGTAGTTGTATAAATAATCTTCCAAATTCTCTGATCTCATTAGCCTCCTGAAATTACTGACTGTATCAATAGCACCAAAACACATTGCCCTGCTAGATTAACACAGATGTGCTTTATATAATTAGCTCACCTACTGCTAATAGCTTAAACATGTGAAGCCCGTTTCTATTCTAAGCTACTTAGTGGGCTATTTGTAATCACTCCAGGTGTATTTCTGTCCCTCAGCATGTCACCTGCAGCTGGACTTTGGCCTTGCAATAGTATCAGTGCACTAAGTTAAGCGGTTTAATCCATCTCGGTCTGTCTCGGTTACTGGAAGCCTGCAATACAAGCCATTCTTAGTCGTGCTAATGGTGGCGTGGCTGGGAATGGCACATGGCATAGTGTTTTTGAGGCAAAGAGAAGACGGATGAAGATTATATAACCTAGATGGATGTCCAAGTGACCTCCATGTGGAAGAGAAGCACCCATTTTTTGTTCGATTGTCCACAGTGATTGAAAATGTTGTGTGTGAATGAGGTTTTGACCTGAAGCTACTGCATGATTTTTCGAATCACTTTATTATCTTGCAACAGCTGGTCCTGACTAGCTTCAGCTGGTGTACTGAATGAATCATTTCTCAATAATGCCATCATGTTTGTTGCAGTGGCACACAGGGTTTCCAAGTGCTGGATGTGATGTTGAACAGTTTGCAATTAATGCAAAGATATTCTGTGTGCGATTCCTCACTGGTTTGAGGGCCGCGTTTTTCACTTTATACCTCGCTTAATCACAATAGTAAAGCAATCAAAGGTAGACGTGCCTGTTAAAATAACATCTGCCTATTAATTTTTCTGTCTTCATAAAGTCAGTTTATGACTTGTTTTATGATGGCTTTTTGTGTGTCTACTCTTTTTACAGCTCCAACTCTCACAGTCCCTCACCACCCAGCAGCACAAACGCCTTCAGCCTTCTGAGTGCCAGCTCAGAGCAAGACAACCCGTCTACCAGCGGCTGCAGGTTAGACACAAACACACCAGACAACCCCTTACTACCAGTGACTGTGGATCTGATTTTTTAATTAATGTATTTATTTATTTACTTTATTTTACTTTTTATTTATTTTTTATTTTATTTTACTTTTTTTTAAATAATTAAAAACATATATATTATATTATATTATACTTATTTTGCTTTTTTATTTTTTATTTATTTTTATTTTATTATATTTTACTATATTAAATTTTACTTTATTTTACTTTACCTTACTTTACTTTTTATTTTTATTTTATTTTTTATTTATTTTATTTTACTTTATTTTGTCATTTTTTATTAATTTATTTTTTTATTCATTTGAATTTTTTATTTTATTTATTTATTTGTTTATGTATATTTATATATGAGGAGTTATGTACTTTATTATTTCATTTGTATGCATGTTGTAAGCATTTGGTTAACATGGGTTTTATTGCTGACATGTTTGTGCATGTGTGTTTTGGGCACCTGCAGTAGCGAAGAGTCTGCCAAGGCAAAGACGCAAAAAGAGTTGCTCAAAACTCTGAAGGAGCTGAAGCTTCATTTGCCGCCAGAGAAGCGGAACAAGGGCAGCAAGTCAACAACACTCAACACTCTGAAATATGCCCTGCGCTGCGTCAGGCAGGTGGAGGGTGAGCAATACCTTTAAATTATCATTACACAAGTCTTCAATCATGCAGAAGCACTTCCCTGGCCACAGGGACATAGTCCTGCTTTCTGGTAAATTATTATTTTATTTTGCTTGGCTACAATGAAAATGTAGCCAGGCACATAAAACAACAACTAATGCATTGCAACATGGAAACAGTGCAAGCAGTATTTCAACAAATCAGGTGAACATCACGTCATGTGATTAATAAGCTGATGAATTTTATACAGTGGCATGAAAAAGTATGTGAACCCCTTGCAGAATCTGTGAAAATGAGAATTATTTTAATAAAATAAGAGGGATAATAAAAAATGCATGTTATTTTTTGTTTAGTACTGTCCGAGTCAGATATTTTACATAAAAGATGTTTGCATTTAGTTCACAAGACAAAACAATAGCTGAATATTAAAATAACCCCATTCATAAGTATGTGAACCACTGATTCTCAATACTGTGTGTGGTTACCTGATGATCTACGACTGTTTTTATGTTTTGTGATGGTTGTTCATGAGTCTCTTGTTTGTCCTGAGCAGTTAAACTGAGCTCTGTTCTTCAGAAAATTCCTCCAGCTCCTGCAGATTCATCAGTTTTCAAGCATTTTTGCATATTTGAACCCTTTCCAGCAGTGGCTGTATGATTTTGAGATTCATCTTTTCACACTGAGGACAATTGAGGGACTCAAACTCAACTATTAAAAAAGGTTCAAACATTCACTGATGCTCCAGAAGGAAACACGATGCATTAAGAGCCGGGGGGTGAAAACTTTTGAATTCAAATATCAAGGTAAATTGTACTTAATTTTTCTGCTGGGAAACATGCAAGTATCTTCTGTTTGTTCCGAAGGGCAGTACTAAATGAAAAACAATGTTATTTAAACAAAATAAGAAAAATTGTGACATCTTCATCCTGTTCAAAAGTTTTCACACCCCGACTCTTAATGCATCGTGTTTCCTTCTGGAGCATCAGTGAATGTTTGAACCTTTTTTAATAGTTGTGTTTGAGTCCCTCAGTTGTCCTCAGTATGAAAAGATGGATCTCAAAATCATACAGCCACTGCTGGAAAGGGTTCAAATATGCAAAAATGCTTGAAAACTGATGAATCTGCAGGAGCTGGAGGATTTTTCTGAAGAACAGAGCTCAGTTTAACTGCTCAGGACAAACAAGAGACTCATGAACAACCATCACAAAACAAAAAAACAGTCGTGGATCATCAGGTAACCACACACAGTATTGAGAATCAGTGGTTCACATACTTATGAATGGGGTTATTTTAATAAATTCAGCTATTGTTTTGTCTTGTGAACTAAATGCAAACATCTTTTATGTAAAATATCTGACTCGGACAGTACTAAACAAAAAATAACATGCTTTTTTTATTACCCCTCTTATTTTATTAAAATAATTCTCATTTTCACAGATTCTGCAAGGGGTTCACATACTTTTTCATGCCACTGTAATGTGTTTTCCCATTTTTAGATTGTTCCTATTTATCTCAATTAACAATAATCAATTATTGCAAAGGACTATGTGTATTTATATCTATGTTGGCTTATTATTTGTGTAGTATGAGAAAATATCTAATGTAGGATTGATTTGTTACTTGTTATTTAGTGGATAGAATAACAGTCAACAAATCAAAATTTAGCTTTGATATAGTATTTTTTTGAAATTTCGTTTTTTTATTTTTGTTTTTATTCATTATTAGGAATATATCACATACTTAAACTGTACAGCATTACACCAGATATGTGAATTAGATTTGCACAATAGATTTATCTTGTTTTTTTTTTTGTTTTTTTCTGCATTTCTATTACAGCAAATGAAGAATACTATCAGCTGCTTATGATTAATGACAGTCAGCCATCAGGGCTTGACGTCTCATCATATACCATAGAGGAGATAGACAGCATCACCTCTGAATACACCCTCAAAAACACAGTAAGTTTGTTTGTTTATGCATTTATTGATTCATTTATATATCCATTTTATTTATTTAATTTATTTATTGTGTTCCAGTTAATTTGCTTTGATTTTTCAGAAACATTTGCATGATTGGACATTTCAGTTCTCTTTGGTAAAAAAAAAAAAATTGATCATGTGATCTTTGTTGCGCAGGATATCTTTGCAGTGGCAGTGTCCCTCATCACTGGGAAGATCGTCTACATTTCAGACCAGGCCGCCTCCATCTTGAACTGCAAACGGGACGTGTTCAAGAACGCTAAGTTTGTGGAGTTTCTTACACCGCAGGACGTTAGCGTGTTTTACAGCTTCACCACACCTTACAGACTGCCGTCCTGGAGCATGTGCACTGGTGCAGGTATGACACACAGACACAGTAGCAATATCTACAGATAAGTTAAAAGACATGAAAGAATCATTAAAAATCTTTCACATCCTTAAAAACACTGACATCAAATAGACTTGGTCCACAGCAAAGGTTAATCTGTCCCATTTTCCACACTGCGTTTACAGTACAGTCCTCTGACGGGACAAGGAAATTCTCAGAGATGGACCAGTTGACTCAAACTATTTTGTTTAAACATTGTTTTGTTTTACTGACTTCCAGTCAACGGTGAAATAAACATTCAGATGAAATTAGCAATAGACAAAACACAGGCCCAAATGGCTCAAAAGACTTTCCGTTTCTCATTCATTAAAGCTGCTGTCCGTGATTTTTGGCCCTCTAGCGCTTAATAAACAGAACTGCATGTGTCTTGTGGAGGAACATTCTAGCCGGAGCTACTTTTCTCCATGTATGTCTATGGCGAGTCACGCAGTTACTGTGATACTCTGCGGCGAGTCCTACCAGTCCGGTCTGAAATAGTCCGAATATAAACACTTATTATAAGTGTACCGTAATGATTCAGGATAAGACAAAAACACGGTTTGGAAAATGGATTCATGTTGTACATTCTCATTATATAATTTTTGTAAATTTTTAACACAAAAAAAGTTGTGGACTGCAGCTTTAACAAAACCAGTGTTAATTAATGAGTTTTCTTTGTGGTCCTTGAATGCATGATGCCACAACTGGTATTAGTTTAAGTCGACAGCTGATCTGCTCACCTCTGAAACACAACACGCTGTTGAATTAAACCAGAACTCATGTCATTCTTGTTTTTGCTCCTTAAAGAGTCGTCACCGTCAGACTGCATGCAGGAGAAATCCTTCTTCTGTCGTATAAGGTGAGTTTGTGTGTGTGTTAGAAGTAAATGTATACTGACTGCGTCCTGTACACCATCTGCTCAGCATGATTTTATTCATAGATTTTCCTTTTTGGATCAGTCTGTGGAAATTAATTCTGGTGATCTTTTGTCCCTGTAAATAGGAAGATTGATTACTAGTGCATTTGACATTACCATGAATTAGATTGCATTCAGCATAGTGAAGTGAATTACTAATGAAACTTGGGGTTGAGCACTTGGGTGGTAGAACAGGGTTTAATTTAGCATTTACTAATAGATTAAATAATATAAACAGATACAATTTTTGATTTTAATAATGGACGTGAGCTAACCTGAACTAACAATGAACAGCTGTATTTTAATTTACTAACATTAACAAAGATTAATAAATACTGTATCAAATGTATTGTGCATTGTTTGTTGTTATTAATTAATGCATTAACTAACATTAACTAATGGGACCTTATTGTAAGGTGTTACCAGGATTTCTGTAACTTCCCAATTCTTTCTGCACCTCTAACTTAGATCCTAAACAATATGAAAATTAAAAAGTTTGGACAAAATTTACAGAATTTTATGCTTCTATCTAAAGGTTTATGCTTAAATGCTTGAAATTTGTTCCGTAGACATAAAATGTGGCTACGTATGAGTTGCTTTTTGGAATGGATAGGGAAGGAAAAGCTCACTTTAGGGCAGATTTACTAACAGCTTGCACCAGCACAAACCCTCTTTTGGCATCATCACATTATTTGCAATAGTCAATTTACTTTCATTTGGACCACAATTTAACCCAGATTTTTTTGTTTTTTTTTCCATTAATCGCAGCCGAATGACATAGCTGCGATTAATGATTAATTTGCAAGTTGTCAGTAGATCACTTGCAGAACTTTCCACACCCATCAGCGCTTTTATGGGATTGCAGTCTCATGCTGATTTGCTCCATTTAGTAAATCTGGCCCTAGTTTTTTGACTGAGCCGATGTTTATTTGCAGGTTTTTGTTGAAAGTATGCGAAACTCTCTCTTGTCCTCTTCTCCAGTGGTGGTAAAGAGTGTGAAGGAGATCTTCAGTACTATCCCTTCAGAATGACTCCTTATCTGATGAAGGTGCAGGATACGGAGCACTCTGAAGATCAGTTTTGCTGCCTCCTGCTGGCCGAGAGAGTGCACTCCGGCTATGAAGGTCAGTTCTTTTACATGTTCTTCTTATGTAGAACATATTTTTTCAAGTAAGCAGTGGTGCATTTTTATTAATATCATATTATACTACACATCCAGGCTGAGAATCTAATAATCATGCACTCTCCTAGATTGTGTTCCCTCAAGTAGCATTGAGAAGACTGAGCAAATCGATTCATTTGAACAATAGTGTTCAAACTCTACAGTATAGCCAGCTGTTTTGTTAGTAACTTGTTGTATATTGAACTACTTTCCAAAAAGGTTGACTATAGTTTAAATTGTTTAAATTCTGAGTAGTTTTCAGCTTGAAAAGTTTACTTGCAAAGTAGCTTCCTCAGTATGTGTACACACTGAAATGTACTTTTTCATGTAAAACATTGTCAAAAACTTTTATGTTGATTCCTCAGCTCCCAGAATCCCCACGGACAAACGAATCTTCACCACAACGCACACACACAGCTGTGTTTTTCAGGATGTGGATGAGAGGTACGGGTGTTAATGCTTCACTGTTGACGTACTGGATGAAGATTAGCTGGAAATTTAAGCGCTGGGTGTTTCACACTACAGCACACCTGCTTTTTTCCATTTCTCATATTAATGCATATTAAAGGCAATAGCTGTTGTTGTGCAGACTAATCAGAATTGGTTGTGATGTTTTTTTTTCTGTAGGGCTGTTCCATTACTAGGATATCTTCCACAGGATTTGATTGGCACACCTGTCCTTCTGCACCTGCATCCCAGTGATCGATCAAGCATGCTTGGCATCCACAGGAAGAGTGAGTGCTTTTTTTTTTTTTCAAGAAAAAAGCTGAGACAGCCTTTAAAGTCATAAAACAAAAACAAAAAAATAGCCCCTTTTAGTGCATTGAAGGTGATTTTTTTTTTTTTTGGACGGTACTTTTTCCTATCACTTCTTAATCCAATTTTTTGGAACAAATTGGGGCAGATCCATTTGTTTATAAGCAAAATGGGTTTTAAATTTACACTGTAACTTTTTGGTGCCCTAGTGGTTAATAAGCAGAACTGCAGGCGTCTTGTGGAAGAACGTTCTCGCAGATACTGGGCATGGGCATATTTTGCAGGGGGTTGTCGTCCCGCTTGGTCTAAAATAATCAGAATATAAACAATTATTATATGCATTTTAGTGATTTCGGATAAGACAAAACACAGTTTGGAGGATGGATTGATGATGTACTTGCTCATAATATAATGTTTGTAAATTTTGAACAAAAAAAAATTACAAAGTGTACCTTTAAATATCTTATTTGCAAATAAAATCTTCTTTCTATATTTGTCTCATCAGTCCTGCAGTATGCTGGCCAGCCGTTTGATCACTCGATCCGCTTCTGTGCTCGTAATGGAGAGTACATAACCATAGACACCAGTTGGTCCAGCTTTGTCAATCCTTGGAGCCGCAAAGTGTCTTTCGTCATCGGCAGACACAAAGTTCGCATGTGAGTGTGCAGGGTGAATGAGGGAATGTGTCTGAATTTCCCAAGATAACCTTAAAGGTATTGTTCACCCAAAAATGAAAATATTTACTCCCATGTTGTTCCAAACTTGTATGAGTTTCTTTGTTTTGTTGAACAGAAAAGAAAATATTTTAATGAATGTCAGCTAATGGTAGCCATTGACTTCCATAGTTTTTTTTTTCTACTATGGAAGTCAATGACTACCGTCAACTGTTTGATTAACAACATTCTTCGAAATAATCTACTTTTGTGTTCAATAGAAGAAAGAAACTCATACAGGTTTGGAACAACTTTAGAGTAAGTCATGACAATTTTCTTTTTTGGGTGAACTATACCTTTAATATAAGTATTTGCTGAAATTTAAGGAACCAGAATATTGTATCACTTTAGTTCAGCAAAGATGCATTAAATTGATTAAAAGTTAGAGTAAATACAATTAAAGATTTCTATTTCAAATAAATGCTGTTTTTTTTTTTCTATTCATCACAGTATGCTAAAATTAAGTAAAATTAAGCAGCAAAACAGTTTTTAATATTCATAATAATAAGAAATGTTTCTTGAGCAGCACATCAGCTTATTAGAATCATTTCTGAAGGATCATGTGACACTGAAGACTGGAGTAATGATGCTGAAAATTATAATATAATTTAATAATATAATTTTACAATATATTTTATCAAATAAATGCAACCTTGGTGAGCATAAGAGACTTCTTTCTAAAACATTAAAATATCTTGCCGACCCCAAACTTTTGAACAGTAGTGTAACTGTATTTTTCTTCCATACTACCAGGGGTCCAGTGAATGAAGATGTGTTTGCAGCTCCGGCCACAGCTGAGGGCAAATCCATCGACTCAGACATCCAGGAAATCACTGAGCAAATTCACCGACTCCTGGTGCAGGTGCGGAAACTCATTCATAGTTAAAAGAGGCAGATTAATTGATTCAATTGAAATAAGAGCGTTTTAACATCCAGACTGTGTAACTAGAAAGTGTGCGGTGGTGTGTGATCCTCGGTTGTTTAGTGTATGATGCCCATTAGTATCTACAAAGTTTAAAATCTCCTAATTTTGTGTATTCCAGCCTTTAGAATGAGAGCAATGAAAGTCACTGGTTAAATATGGTTTTTGTGTTTTGTAGCCGGTGCACAACAATGGCTCTAGTGGCTATGGCAGTAACGATCATCTGATGAGTGTGGCGTCATCTAGCGAAAGTAACGGTAATGGAACACGTCAGCGACAAGAGGAAGAGGATGGCAATAGAGCCAAGCCGGTGAGTCACATGATAATTTCTGGTTCTCAACCTTTTTTTTTCTTTTTTCAGGCGAGCTATTTTTACAAGTCTAATGTTTCACATTCACCCAATGGCATTTAGCCATAGCTTTTTTTAATTCATGCAATGAGAACCAAAAGGGTCTCTGGTGGATTTATTTATGTTTGTATGTCTGTGATTTCTCAGAGGAGCTTTCAGGAGATTTGCAAAGGAGTTCACATGCAGAAAAACCAAGAGCAGCAGTTGAAGAAGAGCCCTTCAAGTACGTACCAATATCCACCACCATCTGTGTACCTCATCTGTCGTCAGTGCACCCTCATGTCATCAAAGTCTGTGTATTTTTTTGTGTGCAACAGAAATGTGTCTGAAAACTTTGGCTCCACTATATGGTATCAACAAGTATTGCAATTGTGATTTGAACTGTGGAACAAAAATGCATCAAATCACTTTGAAATAGCATACTGTATGTTAAAATCCTTTTTTATCTACTGTAAAAGAATCTTTTTTTCAGTTGACCTAAAAAATTGTGAAAAACATCTAACATTTGTTGTCACATGCATGTTAATGATTTTAATATAATATAATATAATATTTATTTAATATATTATTTATTTACATCGTTTAAATATACTACCATGTAAAAGTTTAGGGTCAGTAATTTTTTTTTGATTGTTTGTTTTTTTTGAAGAAGAAATTATTAATTTTATTCAGCAAACATGCATTTTTATTTAATTTAAATACTGTTCTTTTGAACAGTTCTATTAATTATAGAATTCTGAAAAGACGTGTATCACGTGTCCACAAAAATATTAAGCAACAACTGTTTTCAAGCAAATCGGCATATTAGAATGATTTCTGAAGGATCATGTGACACTGAAGACTGGAGTAATGATGCTGAAAATTCAGCTTTGACATCACATGAATAAATTACATTTTAACATATATTAAAATAGAAAACAGTTATTTTAAGTTGCAATAATATTTCACAGTAATCTTGTTTTTACTATATTTTGATACAGCCTTGGAGACTTCTTTCAAAAACATTTAATAAGTCTTACTAACCAAACATTTTGAATACAAGCATATATTATTTCATTTATTCTTATTAATATAATAAATATAATATAATATTTGTTTGATTAAATTGCAATCATTAATAATCACACTAGGCCACAGAGCAATTTTGATTTTAAATCGACTTTAATTAATTGTGCAGGCCTTCTGAAAACCCTACATTCTTCCCTGCAGAGTTTGTACAGAAAAGTCCAGTGGTTCGACCCAAAGACTCTGCGTGTCTCGCCACCTGGAGAGAGTCTCCCGAGGAGCAGCGTGCCACTGGGCAAGAGGAGCTGGCCTTCAAAGACCAGACCGTCTACTCCTATCAGCAGATTAGTTGCCTGGACAGCGTAATCAGGTACAAAGGTGTAAAATCACAGCACAGTGAGAACTGATGGGACATGTTCTTGACTCACTTAGCCAAATTTAATTGAGATGTTGATCCTGTGGTGCAAAGAGAGTATGAACAACTGAATTAAGCATGCAATGAAGAAAAATAAGAACTTGTTTACATAGGTCAGCAGAGAACAGTACGTTTTGCAGGATGTGGAATCTCATTAGCACATCAGCATAATGCTAATGCATAATATAATGCATAATAGTTCAACCTAAAAGCCTAAAAAAGATAGATGGAAAGTGATACAAAAATACATCAAGCTCCTTTTTAATGCATTTGGCTGTTGTGTTTTATATAGTTTAAAAAATTCCCTCATGAAGGTTGAAGTCGAATATTTACTACAAATATACACCTGAGATTTTCAATGGCGATTTGTCCATCTTTGTGTAAATAGGCCTTCTGTCTCCTGTTTCATAATTGAGGACCTTTATTTTCAATGAGGGGTTTCAAAGAGATTAGAGCAAAAGTAATAGGATTACTACACGTGTGTTGAACATGTAAACCCCAATAAACAAATCATTTTAGAGGCTTAATGGTACAAAACAATGTAATAAAAACAAAACAGAGCAGATCAAACATGCTTTTATTTTCCATTCATCCTGGTTAGCCTTTTGTAAACCTTGTTTCCATTGCGATGATGTCTTTCTTTCTCCTTCAGATATTTGGAGAGCTGTAATGTGCCCATAACAGTGAAGAGAAAGTGCCAATCCTCCTCAAACACAACATCCTCAGACGAGGACAAGCAGAGAGCTGTGGAGAGCTCCATGCAAGTGTCTGAAGGTAATGGAAAGGACCAGTTTGCTTAAAGAGCAGGTTATTTTCTCCAGAGAGAATTTTGAACAATAGCATATAAAATGTTTAAAACAGACCTACCATGAGCTGTGAGATTTTAAGGAAATAGTTAACAGTTAAAAAATCTAAATGTAATTTTTAAATATTCATTTATTGTATTTTTTATATAATTGTATTTAATTTATTCTTTATTTAATTTATTTTAATTTTTAATTATAAATAATGTTTACGAGATTGTACTTAAAACATTTATTTGCTTTTTAATTTTACAATAATATCTGCATTTTATACTGCTATGTTATGCCATGACAGATATAAATTCATAATAAAAATAAATAAAACAATTCTGGGAAAACCATGGGATTTTGAATGTATCAGACAGTTCCATCAAAACTAATAACATTACTCTGGTAACATATTTAAATCAGCAGAATTTGGAATTTTGGAATGTTCCGACCATCACGCAAAACCAAATGTTAAAGTTTGCAAAGCTTAAAAACACATTTACAAGAATAACAAATGTTAAATTAATCTACAGTGCGTTAACAGGCTTTCTTTGGTGTTATTTATATATATATATATATATATATATATATATATATATATATATATATATATATATATATATATATATATATATGAGGGTTGTTGAGTGACCGTTAACCTTCTGTTTATTCTGGATTTTCTCTGTATTCAGCAACAGGCCATCTAAAGGACCAACCAGGACTTTCGTCATTAGACGTCTCTAAGAAGCCTCCAGGCTCTGGTGTAGTGACTCCATCTCTGACCCCTCTCCCGCTGCCCAGTAAACCTGAAAGCGTTGTGTCCATTACCAGCCAGTGCAGCTACAGCAGCACGATTGTACACGTGGGAGACAAGAAAGGTAAATTGATTTATTCCTGTCTGTCTGTCTATCTGACCTGTCTGTCTGTCTGTCCGTCTGTCTTGCCTGTCTGTCTGTCTGTCTGGCCTGTCTTCCCTGTCTATCTGTTCTTCTAAATAATGTTTCTATTCCAAAAACTAGTGAGCTGCCTGGATGTCTGCAGCTCACTAGGTTTTGGATACGTTTATCGGATTTAGAGCTGTATGTGATTTCTCTGTTCCTTGGTAAAACACCTTTTTTGTTTTAGTCGTATCCTCAACAAGACACATCTCTCCAAAGCAAGAATTCTCTACCAAACTTCACTTGCAAAGTTAGTAAAATCTTACCACAACATGGGGACAAAAAATTGATCGCAAAGACTTTTGATTGAATTGATGAGTAAAATAAAGGTGCAAATCAGCCATGCAGGACTCCAAAAAATGGTGCATCCTGCTTGCATTTTCCCCTGATTCCCATCCCATCATGCATGAGATACACATGAGAAGTCTTTGATGCAGCTCTTAAACAAGTGCTGGTCCTATCACCTGTGAGAGAGCACTGCACTCATTGTTGAGTTAAACGTCTTTTTTTGTTCTTTTGTAGAGATCATTGAAGACGTCCCCAGCGCTGAAGGAACTGAAGGTCAGGGTCTCGCTGTCCCTCCGGCTGCACTCTCACCGCACAATCCAGAGCGAGAGGCTTACAAGAAACTGGGCCTGACCAAGCATGTTCTGGCGGCACATACCCAGAAGGAAGAGCAGGCGTTCCTCAGCCGCTTCAGAGAGCTGCGAGGTGTGCATGCTTTTAAAGCCGACTGCTCCCTGTATCTGGAGAGACAGAAAGGACAAGTTACATCTGAGGGTAAGGAAGGATTTAATAGTCTAAACCTGAGGCTGAATGTTCTTGTGTACACAGAAATCTTCCATTTGCTGCTTGTGGAATTAAGTGTATAACATCAGGTATAGAGAATTTTTTTAAAGGCTGCACGATAAATCGAAAATAAAACCAAAATTATTATTGGTGTTATTAATTAAATAATATAAATAAAGATTTAATTAAATAAACATATGCACTGTTTCAGAGTGAAGCACAGTAGGGCTGGGACAATAAATCAATGCATCGAAAATTCTGAGCTTAGTTTTTAACAGCAGATGACACTGCATGCTTTAGAAACAGCCATACTCTAGCCCGAATGCTTTCAGTTCTTTACACACGCCACTTAAACCTATAAAATAATCATTCATAAAGTTTGAAAGGGTTAAAGCAAATTACAAGGGTGTGTGCAGTGGGCTGTTTACATTCATCACAAGTCATAAAAGCATTCTGAGGTGCAAGTACATTCTCAGACTCAGCCTGAAGCATGAGTGCTCTTCTTCGTGAACGTTTGAGCGTGCAGTTTAAAAACTAGTCTAGAGCGCCATCTGCTGTTAAAAACCTAAGCTTAGATTAGATTCAAGAGAGGATTGCGATGTATTCGGAAAATCTCAGAATCGATTCACGAATCGAGATGCATTGATTTATTGTTGCAGCCCTAAAGCACAGCACTGGGTTCTTTCAAATCCTGTGTATTTTAATGTTTCAAAGCAGCTCTGTTCTGCTCTGAGTTTGCGTTGCTTATACGTGCAGTCAATCTTCCCACTCTTGTAATGAGAAGATCTTAAAATCCAGCTGTTGTCAAAAAAACGAGAATTTTTAAGTGCTTTCTGTGTTTTTCTACCAAAATGAATGTTTGATGGTTTAACATTTGAAAATGAAGAAATTAAGACGGCTATGAATATTATTATTGTAATTTTACAGTTTTTTTATTTAATACTCTGTTTTTTATAGTAAAATATTACACTTGTTACATTTCTTATTTTGTTTAATATTTTTATTTAGTAATAAAAAATATATTATTATTATTATTATTATGGTAACACTTTCCTTTACACTTTATAGTGTCATTATACATTAAAGTACTGAGTAATATTAACATGTACTTAATAGAGAGTTATATAAGCGGTTGCACTTTATTTTACAGTATGTGCACTTATGTGTATTTACAATGTACTTACCTAAGAAAGTACTTGGTAATATAAGGTAACTACATGGGTTAGGTTTAGGTGTAGGTCCAGGGTCAGTACTTAGTTATTACACAGTTATTTGCAATTAATAAGTACATTGTATGTACATGGGGAACAGGACTGTAAAATAAAGTGCTACAGGTTAGGATTAGGGTTTGGTTGGTTGCATATAATTATATATAATTTACTGTTATTAGTACATTAGTTGCCTCTGGCTTGCGTAGTTGGGGACACTTAAAGCATTAGTTCACCTTAAATGAAAATTCTGTCATTAATAGTTCTACACCCATAACACCTTCGTTCATCTTCTGAACACAAATTAGGTTATTTTTGATGAAATCTGATGGCTCAGTGGGGCCTGTATTGCCAGCAATGCCACCGAACTTCTCAAGATCCAGAAAGGTACTCAAAACATATTTAAAACAGTTAATGTGAGTACAGTGGCTCTACCTTAATATGATAAAGCGACGAGAATACTTTTTGTGTGCCAAAAAGCCAAAATAACGACTTTTCAACAATATATAGTGACGGCCGATTTCAAAACACTGCTTCGGATCTTTTGTTTCGAATTAGTGATTCAGAGCACCAAAGTCATATGATTTTAGCAGTTTCGCAGTTTGACACGCGATCCGAACCACAAGATTCAATGCAGCGTTTTGAAATCAGCCGTCACTAGATATTGTTGAAAAGTCGTTATTTTGTTTTTTGGGTGCACAAAAAGTATTCTTGTCGCTTTGTAATTTTAAGGTAGAGCCACTGTACTCACATTAACTGTTTTAAATATGTTTTGAGTACCTTTCTGGATCTTGAGAAGTTCAGTGGCATTGCTGGCAATGCAGGCCCCACTGAGCCATCAGATTTCATCAAAAATATCTTAATTTGTGTTCCAAAGATGAACGAAGGTCTTATCTGTGTAGAACGACATGAGGGTGAGTAATAAATGACATTATTTTCATTTTTGGGTGAACTAGTCCTTTAATATTCAACAATATTACTGATCTGACTGTACTGACACTTGAATGAGAACTGAACTGAGCTGGACATCATGTTTTTGCAGAACTATTTTGTAGAAGAAATTAATTTAATAACTGATTTTTACAAAGGAACTGAATCAACACTGAACTGACTTCAGCTGAACAACAGCCGAAATGGATAATTTTCCTGTTATTACTGCAAAGCTGTAAATACATCTGTATTGTAAAAAGTGCTATATATAAATAAAGGTTACTTGACATTATTATAATTATTTTAATATTATTTTATAGTTATATTGACATATAATCACTAAATTGTATGTGCAGCCCTACAAACAAGAATCTAAATATCATTTAGATATTTCCCCAAACCTTGTATCCCTAGAGTTTACTACATGTAGTCCATAACGTTCACGTGAAGAACCACTTTTTCCGTTGCCATGTTTATTAAGTTAACTGTCAAGCAAAAAAAAGTCAAAATCTATTTTAAGTCAATAACAGCTTCCTGTCTTTCTCTCCAGCTGTTCCTGCTGCTCGCTCATGTAAGCAAGGTGGTGGCGGTGCACCAGAGACCACCGGAACCCGCCGGGGTCGCAACAAGAAGACCAAGTCCAAGCGGATCAAGCCGAACGAGTCCTCTGACAGCACACCTTCCGGCCGTAGGTCGACACCCAGACCTCAGTTACAGGGCCTCAACCAGACATCCTGGTCTCCCTCGGACACATCCCAATCCACCTTCCCTATCGCCTATCCAGCTGTGATGCCTGCGTACCCACTGCAGATGTACCCGGGAGCTGGCGGCATGCAGCCCAGGGTGGATGCTCAGATGCCAGGCTTCGGGGAGGCTCAATGCAGTCAAGATCCACGCATCCCAATGCAGCCCATACAGACGCCATACTCGGCTCCTCTGGTCACCCCCATGGTGGCGCTTGTACTGCCCAATTACATGTTCCCACAGATGGGCAGCCCTCCACGGCAGCCGTTCTACCCCAAGGAGGGAAGTTTCCCTGCGCAGCCTTCCTTTCAACCTCAGCCTAGTTTCACCACACAGGCGACATTCCCTCCGCAGTCGACCTTTACAATACAGACCCAGTTCACCTCCCAGAACCCCTTTACCCCACAGGCTCCATTTCAGCCACAGCCATTCCAGTTTGCTAGCCCTGAGGAACCCCCAAAACGAGCCGACCCTGAGCTGAGGGAGGAGCTGTTGCGAACCCCCACCCCACAATCCATGGGAGGAAGCAGTCCACCCTCCCCGCCTTTGTTCCAGTCACGCTGCAGCTCGCCTTTGCAGCTCAACCTGCTGCAGTTAGAGGAGACCCAACGCTCTGCTGAGAGGCAGGAGAGCATGGCGCCATCTGTTGTACCACAAGGCAACTGCAGCAGTAGTGTGGAGAAAGCAGGGAGTGCAATCGGGCAAACCAAAACTGACAAAGATGTGCTACAGGTTGGGACCCTTTTTTCTCACATTTTTGTACATGGTAATACCATGCTGCTCTTTTCAAATTATTTTCTTACTCTAACTTCTTCATTATGTCTTTCATTCAAACAACACACACAAAAAGAACCCCTCAAATGCAATGCTTTGTATTGACCAACAGGTGGCAGTATTTACTTTTCAGCAAGACCTAAACTTTCAATCCTTGCATCATGTTGCAGTCACATGAGGCTTAAAGCATGCAAAATTATTGCATGGTTATTACTGAAAAATTAATATCTGTATTTTAAGTTTGTATTCTGCACATTAGGCTTTAAAGCAGGATCTCCCAACAATATGTCACACCCAAGTGCTTCTGTAATAAAAATAAATAATTAATTCTTTAATAATAAATAAAAAAATACCATTTCCATTTTCTTTTATTGAAACAAACCATGCAGCATAAAAGTTTGCTTTCTTCATATTGAACCTAGGGGTCATTCTTGGACATTTAGATCCTTAAAGGGTTAGTTCACCCCAAAATGAAAATTCTGTCATTAATTACTCACCCTCATGTCGTTCCAAACCCGCAAGATCTTCAGAAGACAAATGAAAATCTTTTTGATGACAGAATGTCCATTGACTGCTTTCACAACTAAGACTTTGACCCTTCAAAAAGTTCATAAAGTTGCGTTATTCAAGTTAGGTTGAGCTTTTGTTTATGTTTACTGATAAATGTTTATTTGCGGGTAAAAGCCTAAATTAAACCTGTTCATCATTAAAAGTGATCGTGTCTCTTTAGAAAATTTGGACTAAACCACTCAATTCACATGGATTAGTTTTCTAATCTCTTTGTGAACTTTTTGAAGCGTCAAAGTCTCAGTTGTGAAGGCAGTCAATGGAAGGAAATCTGACAGCATTCTGTCATCAAAAACGTTCTTCATTTGTGTTCTGAAGATGAACGAAGGTCTTACGGGTTTGGAATGACATGAGGGTGAGTAATTAATGACAGAATTTTCATTTTGGGGTGAACTAACCCTTTAAGTATGTAAGTTTTGTATACATCTGGTATGCAGGGATATAAATTAGCAAATAAAGAACTATGCAGTTACTATTATGGGTGTATGAATAGTGAAGAGTTGCCATGGTGCTTACATGTGCAATTAGTGCATTTAGCAAACTTTAGATGCTTTACATAACATTGTGTAGAAATCTGTAAAATTAATGTTAATGTTATACTCTATTTTTGTTGTTTTTCTAGGATGAAGGATCACCTGTCGATGGTCAACATAGCGATGAGTTCTCATCATCTAGTGACCTGCTGGACATTCTCCCAGAGGACTCGCGCTCCGGCACCGGCTCTGCCACCTCAGGCTCCATGGGCTCTGGTTCTAACGGCTGTAGAACGTCTGCCAGTGGCGGATCTGCCAGTAGAACTGGTGAGAATTGGAGTTTATAGTTTATAGATCTGAAATGACACATGTCCTGTTAATTCCTGATCTTGAAGTGTCCTTTGTAGCGTGCAGATTGTAGTGCAGGGTTGTCGCTATGCCATATCAAAAAAAATATAATGATTTTTTATACCAATTTTGATGCTGCAGCAAAAACTAATATGCTGCTGAACACACACCTTAATACATTGCACATTGATATACACTACTGTTCAGAGTTTGGGGGGCAGTAAGATTCTTTTAAAAAGAAATACTTTTATTCAGCAAGGATGAATTGAATTGATCTAAACTGACAATAAAGACATTTATAATGTTACCAAAAAGTTTTATTAAAAGTAAATGTTGTTTTTTTTAACTTTCTGTTCCATCAAAGCATCCTGTAAAAAATGAATTGCAGTTTTCACGCAATATGAAGCAGCACAACTGTTTTAATATTGATGATAATGGTAAGAAATGAAAAGTACCAAATCGGCATATTATTATGATTTCTGAAGGATCATGTGACACTGACGACTGGAGTAATGATGCTGAAAATTCAGCTTTGCCATCACAGGAATAAATTACATGAAGGCGCATGAAAGCGATCCTAAAAGAGGAAGAATCTCATAATCTCATCTAAGCCCACAATGATAAAAATAAACCAAAAAGATTTTTCCCACTTCCTCTAGATTATTTTGTATTATGTCTGGTTTATCCAGTACAGACTTTCCATTAGAAAACTGTAGTTTTTAAAAGGTCCGCTTCTCTCACCACCCCTTTTATTTTTTTCTTCCTCAGGAAGCAGCAACACAAGCAACAACAGCAGTAACTACTTCGGCAGCGTGGATTCCTCCCAGAAGTCCCGTAAGGCCAAGGGGCAAGGCTCTGTTGCGCTGGATAGGAGTGAGAACCTGATCAAGTATGTACTGCAGGACCCACCATGGCTGCTCATGGCTAACGTAGACGAAGATGTTATGATGTCATACCAGTTACCATCTCGGTGAGTGGGTGAAGAAAGAAGAAATAGAACCCACCCCACCCCCCACAACTAGCAGTTATGCTCGCTTACCAGTAACCTCTCCTCCCCTGCCTTCTTGCCCTTCATCCTTAGACCTTTATGGCACCGATATACTCACTGCAAAGTTCTTTTTCTTTCTTCGATCAGGGGTAAAAAGAAGTTCGAAATACATTTTCAGCATATACTGTTAGCGGACATCCCGACACCGGCCACGCTGCTGAGAGTGACGTTTAGATGAATGTGTAATTATGTGCTGCGTGCTTTCCTCTCAATAACAGAATAAGCGCAACAAAAATGATGAGGTGATGAGAAAATAGCAGTAAGGAAGCATCTTATCATAGCGATGGATATGGATATGTTTGCACCAGCTCTGTAATTCGGCACACCAGTAAAGTCATGTCACGTATATTTATATTGCACTTTATACAATAGAATACTTTAAAGCAAGCAGCTTTACAGTATTGGACATGAAAAACAGTGACAGTGTCTCTTTCAGTTAGAATTACAACTTCAGTTTCTACTATAAAGCGGCTCTCCAATTTGTTCATGTTTTTACTGGTGTCTGTTCTCGACGCACTGAACCAGAAAAGATTTTCACGTCAAAGAATGCGAAGCCTCAGTGCCGCACCCACTTATTACGTAGTCGGCACAGAACAATGGTAGTTCATAGGTGTTTACCAGCTGGAAAGTTCGCTTTGGAAACCTGTTTTGAACTCCCAATACAAACTCCAAACGAACTTCATTTTAGCCTGATTTTGTTTGAAATGACATCACACCAGTTTCTTCTTTGATTTTGCTTTAAGTATATCGGGGCCTTTAGAGCTATTGTGTTTAACCAGGTGAAATGTCACTCATGTTGTCACAATGTTGTTCCAAACTACATCTAATATATATATATATATATATATATATATATATATATATATGATATGCCCATTAGAGGGCGCTACATAAATGTTATTTGCGTGTACTTGGCCACTGATTGAGTGTGTATGTGTTCATATTTTTTTACATCTCTTTTGAAATTGTTTTATTTAGCTTTCACTTTTACAAAGTCAGACCACATTCAGTTTTCAAGCTTGTATCCACCTTTTTCCTACAATTATGGGAGTAACTTCTGTTATACTGTTAAAAAAAATAAAATAAGCATTTTCAAAAACTGGGTACAATAAAGGAGCTCTTGCCATTCTTGTCACATTAAAATACCAAACATTACGTTATTCTCCTGCTGTCTGAAAATAAAACATGAAGGAGATTTTACTGCTCATTCATTCAAGCTGGATTATTTGTAGCACTTCCTTATGATTTGAAATGATTTGTTCAGTCTTTTTGAGTGAAACTTTCCCAAACTGGAAGTGCCTCCCATAATCTAAAACGCTGGATACGTTAGGAAATAGGTGGATAGGTTTTAATCTTGTATTGTATTGGATTTTTGCCATGAAAATATCCATGGAAGCCGGCATGGCATTAAATCACAAACAAATTCTTCTCTTTTGCAGTGACATCCAGAAGGTTCTGAGGGAGGACAGGGAGAAGTTGCGGCAGATGCAGAAAAGTCAGCCACGCTTTACAGAAGATCAGAAGAGAGAGCTGGCAGAAGTGCATCCCTGGATGAGAAGAGGCGGACTGCCCAAAGCCATTGACGTCAAGGTCTGTATACATTGATATTTTATCGAATATGTACTGAGGTCAGTTTTTAATGCATAAATGATGTCCTATTATGATGCATGGACGATATACACTACAATTCAAAAGTTTGGGGTCAGTACGAATTTTTAAAAATGTTTTTGAAAGTCTTTTATGTTCACCAAGGCTGCATTTATTTGATCAAAAATACAGTGAAACAATATTACAATATATAATAACAATTTTCTATTTTAACACATTTTAAAAAATAATTTATTCCTGTGATGCAAGATGAATTTTTAGTGTCTTCAGTGTCACATGATCCTTCAGAAATCATTCTTGCTGGTTTGCTGATCAACAAACATTTATTTTTACTATCAATGTTGAGAAAAGTTGTGCTGCTTAATTTTTAAATACATTTTCTAAGGATTCTTTGAAATAGAAATTAAATAAAAATAGATTTTTTTTGTGACATAAATAGTTTTAGTGTCACTTTTGATCAATTTAATGCATTCTTGCTGATGGATAAAAGTATTCATTTCTTATTGACCCCAATTTTTTGAACAATAGTGTGTGTGTGTGTGTGTGTGTGTGTGTGTGTGTGTGTGTGTGTGTGTGTGTATATATATATATATATATATATATGTATATATATATATATGTATATGTATATGTATATATATATGTATATATATATATATATATATATATATATATATATATATGTATATGTATATATATGTGTATATATATATATATATATATATAATATTACAGTGGTCAAATGTTATGTGAAATAGAATTTTGTTTTTAGATATGTTGTTGTAACTTTCATCAAAAAGTAATAACTTTTACCACATTTCACTATCTAGTCAATTCCAGATGGATAAAATCAAGCGCTACATTTTTTAATGGTAGAATAGAGAATAAAAAGAGTTGCGCACTCCATGTAGACTAATAAGTGTTTATTTGCAGGCGTGTGTCAGCTGTGAAGAGGTCAGTGAAACCCTGACAGAGGAGGATCCACCAGATCTGCACATGGGGGAATCAGAAACCAATGATGTCACTGCACCTCCAGCCAATAGCAGTGAAGATCCTTCACACTAAAGAGCACATGGCTGTCCGGGCCTTGTCACCTAAACCAGACCTCTTTTCCACATGTAAAAACACAGACCTCATCTGATCAGACAATGCGGACATTTTAGCATCAAGAAAATGCTTCTGCCGCAGCCACAGACCTTCACGAAGACTCGTTCTGGTTGCTAGTTTGTGTGAGTGTGTACAGATGTGTAAATACATGAGTGAGTGAGTGAGTGAGTGAGTGTGAGAGCATATCAAAGTCGACAGAGTATTTCCAGACAGTCTGAACTGTCTTTAAAGCCAGACTCTGTGCTGTTCAGTTACCATTACTGTTGGACTTTAAAATTAAGGAATAATATTTCCTTTTCAGTGTTTCCCTGGCAGTTTTTCCCTGTGTATATATACAAACTAACTTATTTTCTTCTTTACGACTTTCTTTTTCTATAAAAGAAAATATTTTATATGGTTTTTTTTTTCTTCTTCTGAAAAGACGTAAAAGCGCTTGACACAGTTCTTCTGGTGTTTGATAGTTGTGTTGTGGGATAGATTTCTGATATCCTTTCAAATTCACAATTCTACACTGAGGACTATTATGAGCTGAAATATAATTTATTAAACTAGGGAAGTTGAAAGGTACACAAACCACGATAACTTTGCTTCAGCACTTGCAGCGTATTTGATCAGATTGTGAATGTGTTAAGACCTCAAGTGCAATGCATTAGTAGCATTAGGTGAATTTTTCAGAAAAGTATTTTGGGCTAAAGAGTTTAGGTGCTATTGTTTTGTTCAGACTGTTTGTCTGATTGTCTGTTGCTATATAGACTCTCAGTGTTAAATGTCTCCTTTTATTAGCCCAAACATAGGTTGAATCTGCTGAGACAGAGGTCTAACCCTGATCTCTCTGACTGCCCCCACCTAAACCTGCTGTATAACCACAATTACCATAAATCTACAGTTACTGCAGCTCAAAAACACCTTATACATATGGGCAGAATGAAGGTTTAAATGTCAGATTCAAAGGTCTCCATGTGAAGGTCAACTTGGCATTAAGCTTTTAGTATTGAAGAAACTATTTCACAACATTAAGCCCATGTTGTATATAAATGTTCTTGCATTTTGTCACTTTCAAACTTGTGGTGTTCCTTTATGCTGCCCCTTTTTGTTGTTTAATAATTTGAAATAAAGTCTATTTTTTAGAAAGAAATTACTCTTGGCTGTCTTTGTTCATGATTATCAAGATTTAAAATACAGTATATGAATTTAGTACAGTGAGGTTGGAGAAATCGGACCACTTTTTGGTAAATCATTTAGATTAAAATGTCTATGCATTTAAAAATATTGTACATTTCTTTTTATTTTACTTTAATGTAAAAATAAATGCATATGAATTTGATGTTATTTCGGTTGGACTTTATTTTACAGTACGTGCACTTACCTAAGAAATCAATATAAGGTACATGGGTTAAGGTTAGGTTTAGGGGTAGGTTCAGGGTTATTACCCAGTTATTACAATTACTATCATAAGTACATTGTAAGTACAAGAGGAACAGGACTGTAAAATAAAGTGTTACCGTTATTCCAAATGCATTTTCCCGATTGTGCAGCTTTTTACACTATGTACAAATATTCATTGAAAGTGAAAATGACATAATTTTTTGCAGATCTGCTTCATACATTAAATGAACTAATTTTAAAATTGATTATCTTTACAACGAAACTGAATCAACACTGAACTGACTTCAGCTGAAATGCATAATTTCCCTGTTATCAAAGGTGACTTGACTTGAAAGTCATCTATTTAAGATCTTCAGAGTCCAAAGGAAAAGTCTTTTGTGATATTAAATGAGGTTGTTTTCGTCCAGTCCTCTAATATAGGCTATTTTATGTATATAACGTCACTTTGAAACATACTGTAGTATTTAAAATTCCTCTTTCCAAGTGTTTAGTTGAGCTGATAATGACGTTTTTGCTCGTCAGTGTACAGCCCGGTCCTGCGCAAACGGACCGTTGGAACAGAGGGGCCCATTCTGCGCCATATGTTCAAAGTCAGACGACCGTTAAAACGTTTTTTTATTAGTATACAGCGCACATCAGACGCACAACTTCCCTTCATGTGACCAGACTCTGCTCACTGGGGTTTGAGCCTCCACACATGAAAGGCGCGCTAGTTCCTTTCTTTCACACCTGCGCCAATTTGAGGACAAGGTGTGAATGGCTCCACCCGGCCTCCTACCAAGACAACAACCTTCAGACGCCGAAAATCCGGCCCTGAACCTGATGAAAGCAGTGGTAATACAACCTGTCAACAGTCTGTGAACCTTATATGTGGATTTAAAAGAGTTAATACGTATTTACATCAAACGTGCTCAAATCTTGGTTGTGGAAAACTGCAGTTTATATAAACTAAGATGGATCTTCAAACTATAGGTCATCCATTTGGACTACTCGGCGGTTATTCAGTGGTTTTAGCAGCACTTATTCTGTCAGTTTTACGGCCGCAGTCAGTTGAGGTTTAGTTTCCTGCAGACCTAGTAAGTTACACTTGGTTAATCTCTAGACTACACATTTGAAGTAAAAACAAAGTGGTTTGTGGCAGTCAATATTTGTGAAGTGTATCACCTCTGTTTTGTCGACGCCTGATACACAGAGAAACCGCTCGAGTAGCTAATGTTGCTAACCTCATGTGAAGCGACCTCGCGAGCGTCTATTTAACACACTCTTCTGACTAACTTTTGTTGGAATTAGCGTTTGTTTTTCACAGTACGCTAAATATAGACAAGGAATCACCTTGCTAACTTAATTAGCTGCTGAAACGTTTTCTGAAAACTCTGTTTATAGCGTTGCCTCTACTTTCGACTTAATTTGAAGTTAGCTATTTCGACTTCATTTGTAGATAGATAACGTATATATATTTCTGTGCTCAGCTGTGTAAGATTTAATGCTTTTTATTAATAATATAGTCTATATCTTCCGTAATCAAACCGTAACTTAAACCACGTGGGTTGGCGAGTATGGTTGCAGACAGGTTGTTTTATTTTTACTGTCCATTACAAATATATATAAAAAATACAATAGCAACTAAATTTGTGAAAAAATGCCATTTTTGCTATACTTACTTTCGATAACAGACTTGACTAGCAACACGTAGTCGACAGTAGACATGATCTGCAGCACACCTATTAGCCCTAGTCGTTCTGTGCAACACTAGTCGGTTATGGGTGTTAAGTTTTACACGTCTGAAGGCTCAAAATACCCAAAGCGGACATTCACACTTTCAGACACGTAGAGGAGGTGTGATAAAGCAGGTAACATACTCTGGTTATTTCATCAAAGCGTTCTGCAGCTGCCTAGAAACTCTATAACATCCGCTCTTCATCATCAGTTCAAGGAAAGCCTCAAATTCGCGTTAATGTAAAGGAAATTTAAAGAAATAACATGACACTTCTTACAGTAGGAAAATCAAAATGATATTTTAATGAAGGGTGAGTCACAATCACATATAAAACACATTAAATGTCATTACATATGACTTTTATTTATTTTAAATTCCTTTATCACAACGATTACATACACTTTTAAATGTCAAGAGATCTATATCTACAGCCACGACATTGAAATATTTACATCCTACCCTACACTCTTAAAAATAATGGTTCCAAAATAGAGTTTTCACAGTGATGCCATATAGGAGAACCATTTTGGGTTCCGCAAAGAACCTTTCAGTTCTTACAAGAACCAGTGTGTGTGTGTGTGTGTGTGTGTGTGTGTGTGTGTGTGTGTGTGAAACTATAAAGAACATCTTGTGCAATGGAGAGATTTCATGGATGTTAAAGGTTCTTCATGGAACCTTTATTTTTAAGAGTGTACAATAATTAGAAACGGGAAGACACTCCCTAGAAATATTATTTATCCTTACAGTGTTGTTTTAACTTAGCTTATACAAAAGAAAGCAATTAAATAAAAATGAAAAACTGGATTGAAATGCACATTGTTGCACCAAGAAGAGCTTACTGAGGGGTATCCACAGGTCGATGACAAATGACAAAAAAAGCAACATTGCAGATGCCCTATTCCAACTGTAGAACTGTCCATGAATGGTCTATCACAAATGTGCTCAATCCTGGACTAATGCAGGTTTTAATAGCTCTAAACTAATAAAAAATGCACTCAAATGTTCATGAATCGACACTACCAGGGTCTCCAAACGGACTTGGAGAGGTACAAGCTTGGCGCTTGGTCCCTTGCATCCACCGAGACGCGGCTGTGCTCCGTGTCCGTGTCATCCAGGTCAGAGCAAAGGTCATCGCTGGAGGTGGTTGAAGGGGCCGGGGACAAGGCAGAAGAGGCACTGCTGACAGCGGGGGACAGCGTAGCGTACGCCGGCTCGCCAGGCCAAGTGCCACCGTTGCTAGAGTCCGTCATGAGATCTGACAGGATGTCCTGAAAGCGATCCTCGTCGTTTAGAGGCATGCACTCCAGGAGGTGGTTGAGTAGGTCGGCGGCGATGGTCGCGTCGATTCCCGGACAGCTGGACACGAAGGTGTGCACCTCATGCATGCACTGGATGTATCCCGCGGCGAAACGCTCGTTAGCTTCGCGGTTCACGCTGTCAGCCTCTGCGGAGGAAGAAAGGCGGTATGACGTCACGACCCAAATAAACTACATGAGATGAGACTCGGGATTATTTTAAATGCAACGGAAAGCATCCGTTTTAGGCATGTGTGAAACTTGATATTGAAACAGCTCTTACCCTTCGCTTTGTTTTGTAGAATACTTTCCACGCGCTTCACGGTCATTTCCAACACCTCGGCATTCTCCATTTTTACCTGCGCCTAAAAATGACGCAAAGTGCGATGTTAAGACTCTCTTTGCACTGTATGTTGGCGGTGGATACAGATGCTTTAAGAAGTGATAAATGAACTTACATCCGGGTCGGCTAGCAGTAGCCTCAGCTCCTGTAAACTTTCATTTATGCGGGCGCGTCTCTTTTTCTCCACCAGAGGTTTCCTCGTCTGAAGAGGGAGAGAGAAATGCGTTTAAGTTGAGGGGAAAACGTCGATAAACTTTTCCTGGTGCTATCAAAAAGACATGTTGCGTACCTTTCTGTCTTTTATTCCGTAATAGTCCTCCTCGTGTCTGTTGCTGCGGGACGCAGGGGCCATATTGCTGCAGTTGAGACCGCTGAGAGGACGTCTGAATGGGGGGCAGATGGTCGGCGGTTCAATTCGAGACAAAAGTCTGTGCTAACAAGCACTACATATACTGTGCAAAGTGGGCGATTGAAGGGGGACATTTATGAGGTCTGATTTACATGTGAATAGACTGACTGGCAACCAATCAACAGCCATGCCTTTGTGCACTGTAAACCAACCCACCCTGTGAACCTGTAGATGGACCAAAGGACAATTTACTGAATAAAATTGAGCTCTGCTATCCTGAGTAGATAGATAGATAGTCATACTGCCCTTTAAAAATAACAATCAGGGTCAATAAGTTAGAATAATTTATTGAGAGACAAAATTGTAACTCTTTCTTTTCTTTGTAACACTGTTTTTAGTGACAGGTATTTGCCTGTCAAAAAACTATGATCTGTTAATGGTTTATTGTCCATTTTTATGTTTTTTTTATGAAGTCATTGAGTTTAAATTTACTGTGATATTGAAACTACTACAAGTAAGCAATATTAGTAAGTATATTAATATAGGCCTAATCAGTATTAGGTAAGTTACTCTAAAAAAGTAATTAATTACTAGTTACTAATTACATATTCAATAGTGTAATCAGATTACTGTACAAATTACTCTCTCCAAAAAGTAATTACTTATTACTAATTACTTTCTAAGTCCTATATCAACCTCAATGAATTGATAAATGATACAAGGATAGACGTGAAATGGCTCTTTAAATTCTTTCAAATATATAATATAACACTACAATTATTCTGGTCACACTTTAGGGTCCAATTCTCACTATTAATTAACTATTAACTATGACTTTTGCCTTAATAAACTCCTAATTACTGCTTATTAATACTTTATTAATACTTAATAAAGTAGTGGTTAAGTTTAAGTATTGGTTAGGGTTAAGGGATGTAGAATATGGTCATGCAGAATAAGGCATTAATACAGTATGTGCTTTTTAAGTACTAATAAACAGCCAATATCTTATTAATATTCATGCTAATAACAAGTTAATAGTGAGAATTTGACACTAAGGTGTTGCCATAATTCCTGTTAACTCACCAAAGTTTTTAAAGTGAAAAGGATAAATAAAAACATGCATTTTTTTTTTACATTAGACTTTAAATGTTGATGTTAAATCCACTATTGTATTATATATAATTGTTCTACAGTCTATACACAGTATTTAGTTCAATTACTTCAGAAGTAACTAATTAAATTACATAAAAAAATGAGAGTAATCCCTTACTTTACTTTTTCAAGGGAAAAGTAATTAAATTTCAGTAACTAATTACTTAGTAGTTGCACCCAACACTGGGCCTAATTATGTATCATAGTTCAGTAAATTGTGTCTGATTCATAGAGATTAACATATATATTGCTGTCCGTATAAACTGAGAACAAAGTGGTGACACTTCAACAGCATGTAATAGTTTTCAAACTCAAATATCTTCAATTAAGTTCAAAGTAAAATGGCAATGTTCTCACTGCAGGTTTTAACTGTGTAACCACTTTATTTAGGCCTATTTTGATATGATATGATATGATATGATATGATATACTTTATTGTCAGAACATGTCTGAAATTTTTCATGCATCACAGTATTTTCCATGTTTGCAACAATCATCTCTTACACAACATCACTTAATCCACACACTCAAAAAAAAAAAGAACAACACAGCTCCAAAATCTAATCATTAAACTTAGGTTTTCAAGTTTCAAGAAACTTGATGCTTGGAAATTACAGATGGAATTTAACTCTTCAGAAAGGTAAAGGGACATGGAATGAGAACTGACCTCAGAAACGAGAAGAGACACAATGAGGAAACTTCAACTGTACAGATATTTATTATTATCAAAGCAAATGGTACAGGTAATTCTAAAGCAACTTCATCTGTTATGTAATGAGGTTGACAGATAAACTCTAACTTCCTATTGCTTATCCTGACCCTAGATCTTACTAAGAGAATAAATAGGCCTATTCAAATAGCCTAAATGTCAAATACATAATCTAAATTGCTTATGTATTAAATAAAGCTGTATATGACAACTTCGCTTCAGGATTTCTGAACAGAACAAAAGTGCGCCCTCTACTGGAATTCAGTGCACACTCACGGCACCATTTCCATTAACGCGCACTTGATCTAATTCACGACGCCCTACTTCACCACCAGTGTGCGTATGTGGGACATCGTCATTGCCTACTTGTTAATAATGAGGCCATGTATGAAGGTAGCTACATATGAATGTAATTAATGCAAAGCATATGACAAGAAAAGCCTACTGGTGTGTTGAAATTTAACATGAAATGTTAGATCATGTCAGGTCAATATCATATTTACATTAATAATATGTATTTAGCTTACATTTACCAAGATAGCAATTCCCATTGTTTTAGTGAATAAAATAAACACATTTTACTAGCTGCATTTTAATATTTTATTCTTAACATTTAACAGGTTACATTTGACGACATGCATATGGTCAAATGTATGCAGTCAATTGTTAGCCTATTTATATGGACTTTAAACAGAATAACTATTAATGCCATTAAATCAATCTTTTAAAATAAAAAACCCAAAAGTGCTAAGATAAAACGTAAAATTCAAAATGATTCTGTTTCATAGCTTGTACATACTTGAGTATGATTTATTTGCGCTATAGACTATAATTTATAGATTCTAACCTGCATCATAGCCATAAAAAGCATTAATCAGTGTCAAGTTATTTATTGACTTCCGGCAGTCTGATGCAAATCAGAACGCGTAGTAGAACACCGTAAACGGCTAAAATAGAACCGGAATGGACACCCATTTGTGGAAAAATCCACAATAAAAGTCCAAGACGTGACCACGCGGAGATGAGGGGCTGATTTTAAAAATCCCATTGGATCATTTTTGTATTATTCCAGGTATTAGCCTACTTTTGTGTAAATTATTAAATGATATATATTCCTGTTAAAGTATGATCACATTCATGGTGAAACACTATTTTTGATATATCATTCAAGGTTATTAATTTGCCAAATAAACATGACACATTAAGAATTCTCACTTTCAATATTAATTATGCAAATTACAGATGAAATCTTTAATTTCAATGGATCATTATATAATTAAAATATCAGTAGGCTACATCAAAACTGATATAATACATAATAACTATCTTTAAACTGTAGCAATAATATCATATTGAAGAGTTAATTTAATATTATTATTACATTTTTAAGCACAAAAAGGTTTTCTACAGAAAAATTGCAAAATGTGATCTCAGTTAAAATCATACGGGAATAAATGAAGAATGAAAATCTTAAAAGAATGGGTAGATTGATGGATTGACAATGCTTGTGCATGGACACTTTGGAAACGTCAAAGTTGTTGGTGGTGTGGCACTGTGGGGTGAAAAAAACAAGAAACACTGTGCTAGTCACTAAAAGTTTGCAATGTATTAGAACCCAGTAGTTTTCTTGAAATAACAAATTCATATGTATAACAATCTGAATGTTTATTCAGTGTTTTTTGTAATAGACATTAGAAACCGCAATTAAAATATTAACCTGATTTTTTTATGGTTGCATTTAGAGTAAAATAAAGCATAGTAATTCTTATCCCTTGCAGCATAAATCGGATCTGAAAGGGTTAATAGACGAGACCTTTATTTATTTATTTAATGTGTGGAAATTGTGAGTGATACTAATTTTAGAAAATAGACACCGATTGGTGGACTCTTACTTTGAAGTGTACCGGAAGCGAGGGAATCCTCTTTAAGTTCGCCCTCTGTCGAGCATTTCATTCACAGCTCAGAACAGTCCTTGGTGGTTCAATCACTACTGGACGTCCTAACCGCAGAAAACTAGGAAGAAACGTCAAAATGGTGAAGATATCGTTTCAACAAGTAACTGTACAGAAGCCGGAAAAGGAGAACGATGGAGACAAAGAGGAAATTCACATGCCATACTCTCACGTGAGTTATAGCTTCCTATTTAAATGCACATTATTGTCTTTGTTATGTTGTCTGCTGTGAAACCATCCTTTGTCATGTCATGTTCCTCCTCGTAGCAAAACGAAATCTAAAATGCTACAAGCATTTATCTCTTTCTTTTTTTTTAATTGAAATTATTTTTACCTATGCTTTTAATTTTTTAACATTTAACTTTAATAACTGGACTTTATTATGTCTCTAAACCAATTAGGCGATTAGTATGCAAAACTAATGTGTATATAATATAATATAATATATACAGTTATTATTATCAAATTAATGCAATTATATACTATTATTATTTACTTTATCAGGCTTGTGCATGTTTAATGCAAGAATAGGAGATAATGTAATTCTGCAATGAATTGCACTTGATAGATGTGAGGCAGTATTGAGATGCACAGGAAAACAGTCATTCTTTTGTCTGTGTTCTAATCGGCACAGAGGAAAATGATGCTGACAGCAGATTTCAGAATTTCTGAGAATGCATCAGTTGCTGTCTTTATTCTACTATTACAGACTGATAATACGTATCAGATGTCTTATTTCTAACTGAACAGCTCAAGAGTTTTATGAACAGATTAATATTAAAGTATATATTATTAAACACTTTGACAGGCTTTGACCTGAGGTTCTGCATTGGTTTACATCTGATGGATGCGAGCCAGTATTGAGATACATAACAGGATGACATTACATCATCCCTCGGCGTGTAGCCGCCACTGCAGATTAGTGCCGAACAAATCGGCTTGAGCTACATTTGTGTGTGTGTGTGTGTGTGTGTGTGTTCTCTATATGGATGCTTGCTGTTTGTTCCCATGATAGTAGTTATTCAACTACAGATCCTTTTATCACCACCTGATTTGAGCTGTAACAATGCAGATGACCGCAGCCTTTTGTTTTTATGTGCCTGGAACACTCAGTTCTCGCTCCAACCCGGATAGGCACACGCTTGATCCTGCCATCCGGGGTGAAATAGGATCTTTTCCTTCACAAAATGGATGCCTGACATCCTTTTATTTATTTATTTCTCTGTCTGAGGCTCATAGGAATATGATGCTGACAGCAGATTTCACAATTTTCTCATTTCTGAGAATCCTTCAATTCAGAGTCATTGCAGGCTGTTAATATGCATCAAATCTTTGGGGTTTTAACTAAAAAGCTGATACCCAAAATAAAGTATCATTTATCTGAGTATTCAGAGTAACTGAAATCTAAATGCATTAAAAACTGGGACATTTGTGGGCGACACAGAACGTTCCCTTCTCTAGTGCGTCACATTTTCAATTTGACCTCATGTGCCTGCATTCATTTTCTCTACTAGAGTGAAAATGACGTGGACTCATCTAATCTGATACTAGTGCTGTTATTTTCAGCCTGGTACCCACACACTGTCTCCTACCCGCTGCTACTGTGTGTCCTCTCTACGTAGAAAGGAACTCCTGTACAAATAAGGAGCGTGGAAGTACAGTACATGCCTAAAAATATCGCTCTGCCAGGCGGAGATAGTAGCTCTGTCAGCAGTCTGTTTGATTCACGATGATCCAGAGCCTGCGTGGGCCGATCCGAGCTGGTGTCCTCGGCACCATCGTCTCTGAGAGACTGGAGGCGGATGGATTGCTCACGCCACCTGACGTCTTGAGACGCTGCCATGACTAATTTATTGGCGCAGTTGGATGCTGAAAGTAAAGAGCTGCAAAAATGGTTTTCTAACTTTGTACTTTTGTCTTGTTTTTTATTACAAATATATGTATTATAGCTATTCATATATTATGTCTTGTTTTCTGGGGGAAAAAAAGGAAAAAAGTGAGTTTATGCTTAAAACAAGAAATATATATCTGTCAATGGGGTCAGAAAAATAATCTTGTTTCCTCTTTTGAATAAAGTACCCATTCTTTTAATCATAAACCCACTTCATTTTGATACATTTTTCAGTGAAAATGAAAATGAAAATTTTGTCATCAGTTAACTCGCCCTCATTTCATTCAAAATCCATAAGACTTAGGTTAATCTTTGAAACCCAAATGAAAAATGTCAAATTTCTTGTCATCTCTTTATATGATCAATAGGTTTAGATTTATTATTTTTTTTTTTATGATGATAGTTTTCATTTTATTCTTATATAAACACACATTCTCTGTGCATCACATATCTTGTCAGTTTTGGTTACCTGGACAGAAACCTCTCAGATTTAATTAAAAATATCTTTCGTTTCATAGATTTGCCAAAGTCTTATAGGTTCGGAATGACAAAAATTTTTTTTAATTTTTAATTTTTGGGTGAACCATCCCTTTATTATCTTAAGTCTTTTTGCATTTCAAGTAAATGTATCTTGATTTAAGAATATTTTGGTAGTTATACTAGAAAAGAAGACAAAAATACTAAGTAAGAAAACCATTTTTGCAGAGTGTTTTATGGAAGCTTGCACATACAGAAAACTGAGATATGTAGATCAACCCTAAGCCTTATCAGTGCCTATACATTCAATAAGCATGCATGGTGTATTTGACTTGTTTTGTCAAGTATGAATCAGTCCAGACACAAAAAGTAGGGATGCACGATATATCGGCCACCATATTGGTATCGGCCGATATATGTTCATTTTTAATGTTATCGGCCCGATAAGAAAAAGCCGATAAATAAAGGATTATTTCCTTCAGATGTGCACTGTTCACCATGATGCTTTTGAATTGCTTGAAATATGATTGGAGTCACTTCAAAAAGGAAAATACAGTCAAGTACAACATATGCAGCGCAAATCTGTCATATAGGCTACATAAAGTTATAATGATATCAAATAACATCATTATAATTGTGTGCTTGGGGCATGGCTTTTTAATGGTGAGACTTTTGTTTTTGTAATCAGGCTCTCAAAAACGATATGAAAAATTAGGATTTAGATTTATAGGCAAATATATCGGTTATCGACTTTCAAATATAAAGAATTATCGGTTATCGGCCAAACTTTTTATATCGGTGCATCTCTACCAAACAGCCAATGATAAGCATACCAAGTGTTTGAATTCATTAATCCTAACTGTAATTGTTTTGTGTTTCCCAGAAGGATGAGTTGGTGCTTCCGGTAAGATCTAAGAAGTCTCCCTTTAGAGGCCTTTGGTGCGTCGTGCTCGGCCTTGTGATCTTCCTGTCAGGCTTGATCATGGCATCTGTATGCTTGTACCGATACTACTTCAGCCCTCAGGTGAGACTTCAGACGTCATCGGATCTGTTAATAATCTTTTATTCACGAACAAGTTCATTGCCATAGTGATCGCCATAGCAACACCTTGCTGGCTCTTTTACTCTGTCTTCTGTTCACTAGACTAGTTCAAGTGCCCTATAATAAACCGCTCTGCTTTCTTTCCTCAGATCCCAGAGGACAGTTTGTTCCACTGTCGGGTGATGTACGAGGACCCCCTGTTCGCCCCGTTACTCGGACGGCAGGAGATAGAGGAAAATGTTGGCATCTACCTGGATGATAACTACGAGCAGATCAGCGTGCCAGTGCCCGACTTCGGAAGCAGCGACCCAGCTGATATCATTCACGACTTTCACAGGGTGAGGATCTTTCCAAGTTGTGAAGTAAAGTTCTGCCCATTTAGCTCTAGCACAGTTTCTTCTAGTTCTTTGGCTGCACAAAAGATGCCGTTAGTCATCACAGCTCCCCCAGATGGACTGTGAACCATCTCTAAGGAAACCTTTTGTCTGCTGAAATCATTGTTTAATATGCAGTGCAATGTGCCAGGCACAGGAGTACATGCAAATGTTTCTGTGAAAGCCACATTTTCAAGTTTCCTAGCAGCTATAAATCTATGAGAATGTCAGTCTGGCAGAAATCAGAACTTTTTGTTCTCCTATATGGGTTTAATTGATCAAAAATTCAGTAAAAAGAGTTACATTGTGAAATATTATTACCAATATTATATTATTATATTCAATATTGCTTTTAATTTATACTGCGATGCAAAACATCATGATCAAACAATCATTACTCCTAGCCTTCAGTGTCACGTGATCCTTCAGAAATCATTCTAATATGCTGATTTGCTGCTCAAGAAACATTACATATTATTATCATGTTGAAAACAGTTAGTATTTTTGTGGAAATCACATTATTTGGATTAAGAGAAAGTATAGAAGAACAGCATTTTTTGGAAATTGGAAACTTTTGTGACATTATGAATGTCTACTGTCACTTTTCATCAATTTAATGCATAAAAAAAAGTATTTAAAAAAAAAAATCTTACTGACCCCAAACTTTTGCACAGTACTGTAAGTGTATATATATATATATATATATATATATATAAATTAAACATAAATCTCTCACATAATTTTCTAATTTTCATTTTTAACGGAGGTGTTTCTCATTAACAGGGACTCACAGCTTACTACGACATTGCGTTGGATAAGTGCTACGTCATTGAGCTCAACACGACAATTGTCATGCCGCCCAGGAACCTGTGGGAGCTGCTTGTCAATGTCAAGGTAACAGATTGCATAAAGTTTTATGTAACACTTGAACAAAAGGTATCAGTTCGTGAGTCACACATTTGATGTGCAGCCTTTATTTCTGAAATGTAAAATGTGAAAGAGTAAAAATGAGCCTTCAGAAATCAGTTGTTTAAAAAATATTTTTCCATGGTCATGGAAAACCAGAAAATATCAGGAATTTTTTTAAAGACATGGCAATTTCATGGAAACTTCTTTATAAATATACATTTTATATTGTATATTATAAATAAATTAATTTTTATTTAAAATTTTGTACATTAAAATTTTTTTATTATTCTTTTTTTCCCCTCATTTCTTGTAGAATTTATTTAATCCAAAAATGCAGAAAAAAATCATGGAATTTTAATTTTTCAGAATGTGTGCAACCCTTAAACGGAACTTGTCACTTCCCTTGCAGAGGCGATGCACAGATTTCTAATGTTTGATTCATCATAGCCAATGTGTCATTGTTGATGGAATGATGTCTGTAGTCCCATGTGACCGTTTGAATGCATTTGTGTTTCTTCAGCGGGGGATGTATTTGCCCCAGACCTACATCATTCAGGAGGAGATGGTAGTGACGGGACGTGTTAGGAACATGCGTCAGCTGGGACCCTTCATCCACCGTCTCTGTTACGGAAAAGAAATCTACAGGCTGAGACGCCGTAGTAGCCAAAGACGTGAGTTTCATGACTTTTATTATTGGTGTTTGCCAAGTCCGTGGGATTTGGGTTTTGAGCAAACTCTTAACACTAAGCATTAAACTTTGCATTCCAACTTACAGTATCGCTCAAATATTTTGGAATAATTTAGATTTTTTTTTTTTTTGAAAGAAGTCTCATCAAGTCTGAAAACCATGATACGTTTTTGGGGGATTCTTTGAATAGGAAGTTCAGTGAACAGCATTTATTTGAAATAGAAATTCTTTGCAACACTATAAATGTCTTTACTGTAGCTTTTGATACATTTAATGTGTCCTTGCTGAATAAAAGTATTAATTCTTTTTTTT
Organism: Ancherythroculter nigrocauda; assembly: GCA_036281575.1. Lineage (NCBI taxonomy): Eukaryota > Metazoa > Chordata > Actinopteri > Cypriniformes > Xenocyprididae > Ancherythroculter > Ancherythroculter nigrocauda. The sequence goes on along the minus strand of VTFQ01000008.1, from coordinate 41,539,043 downwards.
TTTTTTTTTTTTTTTTTTTTTAATCTTACCCCAAACTTTGAAGTATATCACGGTTTCCACAAAAATATTTAGCTGCATAACTGTTTTTAACATTGATGATAATAATAATAATAATAATAATAAATGTTTCTTGACTAGCAATATTATCCACACATTAGAATGATTTCTGAAGGATCATGTGACAATGAAGTCTGGAGTAATGATGCTAAAAATTCAGCTTTGCCATCACAGCAACAAATTACATTTTAAAATATATTAAAATAGAAAACAGTTATTTTAAATTGAAATAAAATTTGACAATATTACTGATTTAATGTATTTTTATCAAATAAATTCAGCTTTGGTGATTAGAAAATACCTAAAAAATAAAATAAAAAAATATATTTAAATAAATAAATAAAAATAAAATAAAAAGTTTTATTTATTCCAAACCAGTAACCCTATACCGCTACTATAACATCCAAGCATCATCTGTGACTTTTGCGTACTCCAAATTAAAAAGCTTTTACATCTTCTGAATAAAATACCAGTGATATTTTGTTCAGAAGACGTAAAAGCTTTTTTGTTTTTAATTGTGCCTTTCATTTTCTTTTGTTACTTGTTACTGGCACCTGCGCACACACACAGACACAGATGTGGCTGTGGTTTATCTCCTTATTTTCTTCCTGCTTCAAGTTATCTTGTGACAATCAACCACATTAACTGTTACACCAGCAGCATCTTCCTCTTTTTAGAGTTAGAGTACTTTGGTCCAATAGAAAATATTGCATTCAGATCTATATGGGCATGTAGTGCGTTCTTTCTAATCCGGTGCGTGTGGCACGCTGACACCGATCTTCATCCTGATTAATGCGTGTGAACGTGGGCGTGCGAGCATGACTCACGTTTGTATAGTACACAGAACATCTCCAGTTAGGAAACCACACAGAGGGGGATGTGATGCACGTCAGACGCTGATGCATTGTGGGAGTTGTCGTTTGGATCAAAGGGGCATCTCTCTTGGGTGATGCAGAGGCTGAGGTGTAGGTAGTGATGTGGCGTGGGAGCTGTAGTTTGGCTCCATGAGAACTTCCTCTCACTCATCTATGTGCAGATGGTGTCTGGGAAGCCACAGGAAATGTGATTTGCAACATTTGCGCCACACCAAGAATGACCGCTGAGTTCATCCTCTCAAAAAAGAATAGAATATTTCACAATTCTTTCTCAGTGTCCCAAACGGCCAGCCCCAAGATTAAGACATTTTTGATTAAAACATTTCTGATTTGAAACAAAAAAATGTATGTAGATTTCGGATAAAAAAGTGAGGGCACAAAAGTATACACAAACACACAATTCAAAAGTTTGGGGTTAGTAAGGGTTTTGTTTTTTATTAATACTTGCAATGATGCATTACAATGATGAAAAGTGACAGTAAAGACATATACTTTTTAAACTTTTGAATATCAAAGAATAATAAAAAAAAAAAAGCATCAGTTTCCACAAAAATATTAAGCAGCACTGAAAATAATAATAAATGTATTTAAACACCAAATCAGCATATTACATCATGTCCTAACCAGACACGACGCGATAAGATTCCAGCAACAAACAATTTGTCTGTCTACACCAGACGCGACGCAACTTTGAGACGTGATAAAATCAATCAAAAATCTGTTGAAAATCTGTCATTTTAAATTCTAATAATATTTCACAATATGACAGTTTTTATTATATTATCAAGTAAATGCAGCCTTGGTGAGCATAAGATTCTTTCAAAAACATTTAAAAAATCTTACTGGTCTTTTGAATGGTAGTGTAACATGCTTTCCAAACTGGGCAGCACAAAAATCAATCCTGAACTATGATGTTGAACACTGGAAATCAGCATTAGTATGTGTTCATCCAACACTTACACAGCATGTGAGTCCTATAAGAAATAGTCCATGTAATCCAACTCGAATCTGCTTCTTCCTCAGACATCGATAAGAGAGAGACCAGGAACTGCCACAGCATCCGGCACTTCGAGAACACGTTTGTCGTGGAGACGATGATTTGCGACCGACTCCTGCTGTAGTTTCCCTCCTTTCTCCTCAAATCTACTGAGCAAAACCCAAAAGCGACCCTTCCCCATCTGTCCAGCTTAACAGCACTTTATCAGCATGATAAACCTGTACATAATGTTACATAATGCCATCTTTGTGTATTTGTTGGTTCATTTTTTTTTTTTTTTTTTTTCCAAGGATAAACTGTAATTACTTTTTTTTTTTCACCCAAGTATGTATTGTTTTGTCTTTGTCTAAGTTATTTTGAAGTTTTGATTTGCATATTCTGAAGTCTACAGTTTGTAGTTTTATTTCACTCTCAGGTTATTTGTTTTTTTGTTTTGTTTTTCATTGGGGAAGTTTCCTTGAAAATAACTGTGAGATTAGTCTCAGTCGTCGTCGTCTTTATTCTGGCTTGCACTGACGAATGATTTGCGCTTTTCTTTTTTTCTCTGTAACGCCTCAGTTTGCGTTGACTGGCAGTTCCTGTGGTTTGTTTCATCTGTCCAAACATGTTGATCATTTCCTCCTGTGTTATAGAAGAAATCCAGTATTAGAAAATTGTCTTCAATGCCAAAAGATGTATACCTCATATTTTCGAAATGTATGACTTCAAGCCTGTTATTTAAGTCATAGCGTGGGTTTTTTGAACGTGATATAAGCAATATAAGTTTTCTTATCTTGGATTTCCTAACTTGACATCCATGTCTTTGTAGTAATGTTGATTTAACTGAGCAGTTTATCATGTTTAAATACTCTGTGTGTTGCTCTTTATTACGTGCAAATAAAGTTTGTAGAAAGATGTGAAAATCTATCCACCGGATGTTGGTTTGAAATGTTTTGTAATCTCTAAATGGTGAGATGTTATCTCCGTACTGATGAAAATTGACTGTTTCAGATTGTTTTGAATTGAATTAAAAGTGAATCTTCTTAGGCACAGATGTTAAAAAATTATTTCTTGCTCTCCTTTTCCTTTTATTTTTTTTTATGTACGATTCACCCATGAATAATGGTGGATCCTTAGACCTTATCTGAGGTGGAATCATTTCATATCGCTTGCACTTTTTCTAATTGTACCATTTATATGTGTTTGTTCCTCTTCCACATACTGGTGTAGCAAGTTTTGTCTGGAATAAATGAGGCGTTTGATTTGATGCACTCTATTCTGCTGCTCTCGCTTTGTAAATAATAATCGCTTGTAAAATCCATCAATAAACTGCTGAAACCCTACTTCTGCATTCTGTTGATCATTACAGCTACTTTACCCTAGTGAAAAAAAATACTAATATGTATTTAAAATACATTTATTTTGTGCTAAGTATACTGCAAATACATTTACATATTTATATGAAAAAACCCTGCAATTGTACTTTAAGTCTGCTAAATTGGAACAATTAATTTTGGAGCTACTTAATGCACTTTAATGGTGCTGAGAAATAACTAAAGAAATACTTGAGTATATTTGATTGTGCTAAAGTGGAATTATTGCAAGTATACTTTATGTACACTTTATCTTGCATTTAAAGACTGATATTATACAATCTGTATTAATAGTGATATTAAAACACTTTTTAGGCATAATATTAAGAAATGTGCAGTACTCCAAATAAAGTTTAATTATAATTTTATATCAGTAAGTCTTAGGCAGGGCTGCAGGTTACTTTTGAAATGTGTTTCACTGCAGATTACAAAATATATGCTTTAAAAAGTAATTTGTAACATATCTCATTAGATTACCCAAGTTTTGTAACTTAATCTAAATACTTTAGAATACTTTGGAATACTAATATGTAACACAAAAACAAGGTAATTGCGAGTTTTTATATCACAATTCTGACTTTTTTTCTCAGAGTTGCATGATGTTAAGTTGTAATTGCACGTTAAAGTCAGAATTGTGAGATATAAACTTCATAGGTGTGATTGGCAAAGGACAAAAAAGCAGGAAACTATACGGTGCACTTACCATGGGGGCGTGGCTTTGTTATGGGGGAGGGGCTTATGGAGGGGCGTGGCTTGTTTTTGTACTGTTTTTTATGATAAAGTTATGTAAAATAACTGCTCAGTGCTGCAAAACAGACAACTCCGCTAATGCTAACTTAATTCTATATAAACTATTAGGGGTGTGACGAGACAGGTATCTCACGAGACGAGACGAGACTCGAGGTTGAGTTCACGAGACGAGACAAGATAGCGAAATACATGACTAGAAAAAGTAGTCTGCAGGTGCATTTGAAATGTTTTAACTAATCGTCTTGTAATGAATGTCATTTCAGTTCTACTTTCTGAGTATGAATTATCATATGCGGTAAAAGAAAACAATACTCAAGTAATGTAAAAGGTTTTACCACTAACTCAACTGACTGACTTCTCTTCTGTATGATTTCAGTCTCTTCAGACCTTACTGTACATGATTTATGGGCTTCTACAACTTTTGACCTCCTAACTGAACTCCTTTCCACAAACTGATCATAGAAATAAAAACAGTATAAATAAAAATGGTAACACTTTACAATAAGGTCTCATTTATTAACATTAATGTATTAACCAACATCAACTAACAATGAGCAATATCTTTGCTGCAGTATTTATTAATCTTTGTTTATGTTAGTTAATAAAAATAGTCATTCATTGTTAGTTCATGATAGTTCACAGTGCATTAACTAATGTTAACAAATGAAACCTTACTGTTTGTGCTTAATAAGATTAAGAGAAAACTGTTATTCATTTTTATGGTAACACTTTACAATAAATGCAACCAAATAAGACCAATTTTTTCTTTGATACAGAGCTAAGAGATGGTTACAGCTACACAGCCCAGCCTAAAATAGCTTTCATATTGAGAGATATCTGCATTCATCAGGGAGCCGCTTTCAAAAGCTGGGTATTGAAATTGCGTTTGAATGCGCGCTCGCGTTTACTTTCACTTTCGTGATCGCGCGTACTCTGTGAATATGGAGCGGCGGCGACCGTTATCCAACTGAATTAAATGTTTTTTATTTAAATACAAAGCAAAACGATAGTGGAGGCGCAATGTAAACGAAGCGGTGGCATATTCTTTCCTAATCATCCTAACACTCTGTCATGGCAACATCACGAGACTACTTTTCGCCTCGACGAGAAATCTCGTCACATTTTAATCTCGCTCGTCACACCCCTATAAACTACATAACAGCATAGGCCTATTAGTTACTAGCCTAAACTGGACGGAGACACGGAGCGCCCTGTAACTCACTGACCTGCCTGCGTTCACAATTCACACGGTGCAGATGGGAGGGAGAACGGCTGACTACACAGTTTATGGGAATACATTGTGTATTTCCCTCACAATTGTCACAAAAACTCACTAGTCTGTACACTGTCTGTCTGGTCTCTCTGCGCGTTGCTTTGCAAGATCATGCGGCGCGATTTTTTTCCTCACTGTGCGCATTCATAACGGTGCACGTACACTTTGAACTTCAATCGTGACAAATGATTGGACTACTTGCGGAGTGACATGACGACATGAATCAGAGGCACAAAAAATGTTGACAGCGGTGAGCGATCATTATGTTTACCAATTCTCGACCCGCCGCAACCCCCCCCCCCCCCCTTTTTTTTTTTTTTTTTTTTTTTTTTTTTTTTTTTGCATGATTTACGAGAGCATCATTTTCAGGTCGGAAAAGCCGGATTTCCGGATTTATCCGGAAGAATCACACCCCTAAAACTTGCAATATTGAGAAAAGAAGTCAGAAACTCAAGTTATAAACTCAATTTTGAGAAGAAAAGTGTTGCGAGAATTGCGAGAAAAGCCAGAATTCTGAGATATAAACTCAAAATTTCAAGTTTATATCAAGTACTTCTGACTTTATAACTTGCAGCTGTGTTTACATCTCCCAATCCTGATTTAAAAACACAAAAAAGTCAGAATTGTGAGATAAAAAGTTGCAATTACAATTACAAGGGACTCACAAACAACTATCATCATTCAGGTAATGACAGACACTTAAGATTTAAAGGTATATATATGTAAATTTTTGAATGTGGCAATTTTGATAAATTTAGTCATTTTGTCTTGTGGAGTATATGTAAACATCTGTCATGTGAAATAGCTTATACAGGACAGTACTAAATAAAAATAACATGCAATTTTTATGCAGAATGTTGCATATTCTTCAGTGGGGTATGAATATGAGCAGAACTGTAGCTTAGGATGCTTTTGCAGTGTCAGAGAATCACCAGTTCCTGATTACATTAATGTTTAAATGAAATAAATGACTAAAATTCAAAGTAATCACTTTTTTCGGATGTAACTGTAATTTGATTACCACTCATTTAAAATGTAACTGAAATGAAATACAGTTACTCAAATTTTGTATTTTAAATATGTAATTAATTACATGTATTTCGTTACTCCCCAACCCTGGTCTTAAGTGATGTGTCAGTAAATATGTCAGAAGTATATTTAGTATGAAATAAATGTAGCCGGTTTTAAATAGCATGCAAGAGAACTTTCAGGGCACATGCTTCACAAACCACAAATAATAAGAACCCTTGTGCAAAACAACAGGAGAGGGTGTGGAGTTTAACTCTGTTGTTGACTCAGAAATTCAGCTTTCACTTCCTTTTTGCCAGCCTGTGAGCTTCGTGAAACTGTGTGAATGTTTCTCACACACATCTCAGTTGAAGTTAGATAAAAGTGAGGAACCACTATATTGCAGATATCATCTGAGAAGATATAAAAGTCGTGGATTAAACTCGCAGAAGTTTATTTCTGCTAACATAATGCATGACACTAAAGTAAAAGTGTATATACTTTGCATAACCTCAGAGCAGTCTTTCGCAAATATGAACTCTGTTCATGACACAAAAACAATTATAAAAAAGACAAACTATGATAATGCTGGTAGAAATTACAATGCAGCTAATGCAAAGAAGAAAAAAAAAAGAAAAAGAAACCACAGCAATACATGACTAGAGGTGCCAAAATTTTTAGCTACAACCTTTTGGCTCTCAGTGAAAAGCAATTATACAGCTTTGTTGATGATTTGCTACATGTGTAACAATGCAAGTTTTCCAAAAACACATTAAAGTATTCACGTCACATTGGCAGGTATTCCTCTAAGAGAATCACTTCAGCTCAACTTTTCTTCCCTTTTCAACCACTAAGTGTACGGACACCCAAGCGAACGAAACAGATTTGCAACTTTTTCACGCGATGCACATGAGAGGAGACGTGCAACGTTCTCTTGCGTGAGTCAGCTTTTGTTACAGTGTATGGTTTTTTGCATAACCATTTCCTCTTGTTTACCTCAACAACACTGTTATTCTGATAGTTTGTTGCTTTACTGTCCTGTCCAACTCGTGCTCTGGACCAGGCCGAGACCGATGCTTTTGGAAGAAGAATCGCATCTGCCCCTACCTTTTATTCTCTTTGAGCTGAAGTAGTAGATCAAAGGGTCCAGACAGCTGTTCGTGCTGGCCATGCACATGGTAACAGTTTGCAGGTCGAAGAAAAAATCTTGATATTTTTTTTGTTGCCAGATTCCAACTTTGTTCACGCCTAAGAGGATGAAAGCAATGTGAAAGGGGATAAAACAAATGGCATAGATGAGCAAGTTGGACAGAAAGAGATTCACAATCTTGCTTTTGCTCAGATCAGTGGTGCTCGAGGAAGTCGTCATGCTGTAGCCTCTCAGCTGCCGCACGACTGCCACCGTACAGCCCAGAATGATACCGAAAGGTACTAAAATACCGAAGAAAGTGGTACAGCAGAGGATGATGAAGCCTGTTTTCCATTCATCAGTTGTATATTTTTCAAAACAACGCATAACGCTACAGTTTGCATCCATATTTTCGGGGTGGTTTATGGCAGTTGGCACTGCCAATCCACCGATGATCAACCACACGGTCACACACAGCGTCCAGGCCACCGGTGCCGTCCTGAAAGGCCGAGATCTCAGAGGATACACCACGGCCAGCATCCGATCCACACTGATGAGAGTGATGAACAAGGAGCTTGAATAGATGTTGACGGCAAAGAGGGTCCCTGGAATCATGCATAGTAAGTTTCCCAGCGTCCATCGACCTGTGGCAAAGTAGAAGATCCGAAAGGGCAGGGAGAGCGTGAAAAGAAGGTCCGATAAAGCCAGGTTGGCCATGTAGATCACCGGAACGGATTTCTTCAAGCCACTCCGACATAGCAATATCCCAAGAGACACGAAGTTCAGAGGAAAACCCAACGCCAGCACAATGCTGTAGGTGGAAGTGAAAAGTGGATATCTAAAATGTGATGTAGAACAGTCTGAGTCGTTGTATGACATTTTCCAAAGAGATGAGAAGATTTAAGAGAAGTGCTGTGCTGAAATGTGCAACGGATCTGTAACGATTTTTTTCCTGTGTGGTACCTTTTTTTAAGTTCCACTTGGTAGCAACAGGAAACAGTGGGAGGTGTTAGCGCGTGTATTGCATTTACATGCAATATTAAAAAGGATGTTTTTTTGGGGGGGGGAGGGGGGGTGTTGAAAATATTCTGACGTGTGGTCAGAAGACAGACATTGAAATTAGGTTAGGTCATGTTAGGTCAAATTAGGTCAAACTTTAAAGGTTCCTCTTGTTTACTAAAGCTTTTTGACTACAAAAAAACATTTTAGATACAGAAATTAATATTCATCATGTACATATAATTTTTAGATAATTCAAAACCAAGCTAAAATGAATACAACCTTTATTAAACTTCCCCTTTCAAGCACAAGTAAAACATCACAGCACATCAACATCAGTGACTGTGTTGCAGATAAGAGCTAATGGTATTAGCGTAATCACACACCAGTACACACAAACAACAACAACAAAAAACTGCTGCATCCTTGGTAAAGTCATTTCATTCAGACCTCAAGTGTTTTTGTATGTTTTATTAGCTGTAATGTCATATACAGAGCATACAGTACACAACAACAACATATAGTACAAATTGATAAAATTGTATGTGTGCAGATAATGTATGAATTTATCGGCTGCAATCTTACATCTGCTTTCAGAGCAGAGAAATAAACAGCTAACTGCTTGCTTAACCACAGTGTGATTGTCTTCCCGTAAAGGTCAGTTAAGCAACGCAAGCACAGATGCAAGAACCTTTTGAAAGTTTTGTGGGTGGAGGGGCTCAATGCACACAGGATGTATAGGCTATATACAGTATATATATATATATATAAACACATATGTATTTGATTTATTTCTATGATATATGCTGTTTTAATCTCAGCTTTTTAAATTTTAAAAGTTTTATGTATTCTTTCAATATTAGAAAATGAAAGCTGAATATGTGTATATACAGTCAAACCAAAATTTATTCAGAAACCTTGAACATTTCATTCATTAATACAGTTTATTCACTATAGTTTAAAAAATGGTAATAAAAGATCTCAGAGTTATCTCACATCTTAATTATGTCAGATAACACTTAAGCAAAACATGGTCAGGTCAAAGTGTCTGAATAATGCCAAATTTTGATCAGTTTTACTGGAATTTTTGGGTATGATATGTCATAGTTTATTTTATTTTGCTATCCTCACTTACATAAATTAACTATAGTGCCCTGCACCCACTAGTGAACATATATCAAAAATATCATAAATGTCTGAATAAGTTTTGGTTTGACTGTTTACACACACACATATAATAGTTATTTATTACATTTAAAGAATACATTCGAATGAATTATTCATATGTTTTTAATTGCTTTCGATGTATAGCATCATTGCAGTATACTGCTATCTCTACTTGTCATGTTAACTACCAGAGATTATTGTAGAAAGGTTTTGCACTGCAGAAACATTTTGCTGTCGTGGCGCCACCTAGAGGTTGATGTTGCACAGGTATGTCGAGCCTCATAAGGACATGCGCACTGAATCGTTTTCTCCTCACGAGATACTTTAGAAGACGGAGAACAAAAACAGCGCTGTATGAAGAGTATTTATTTAAAATCCATTCAAACAAACTGCAAATGTATCCTACATGTTGTGCCCGTCCAGCTTGTGAACGACTCTAATGCAGGTAAAGATATTTGACAACTAACAGAGTATCTATACACTAACACTAGCTACGCGAAAACACTTAAAGTACAAAAATACCATGGTATTACTACTTTGTTAAGCATGTTCCACGTTATATTATGGTAGTACCACGGCAATCTTTGATGTGGTGAACATGGCTGTGTCCTAAATCGCCCCCTATACCCTCATTCACTTCCTGCAGTGGTCCACTAGTTACCTTGAGGGAGTGAATGAAAACGAGTGAATTCGAACACTAACACTTTCACAGACAGGGCTTAGATTAAAGGATTAGTTCACCCAAAAATGAAAATTCAGTCATTTATTACTCACCCTCATGTCGTTCCACACCCGTAAGACCTTCGCTCATCTTCGGAACACAAATTAAGATATTTTTGATAAAATCAGATGGCTCAGTGAGGCCTGCATTGCCAGCAAGATCATTTCCTTTTTCAATGCCTAGCTACTAAAAACATATTTAAAACAGTTCATGTGACTACAGTGGTTCAGCCTTAATATTATAAAGCAACGAGAATACTTTTTGTGCGCCAAAAATAAAAAATAAAGGCTGATGGGCAATTTTAAAACAGTGGTTCAGAGCGCCAAAAATCACATGATTTCAGTAAACGAGGCTTAGTTATGTCATAAGTGTTTCAAAGGGGTAGTTCGACTACCCCTGCATCTCAATCAGCTCCCTAGGTCGTGAATCAGTATATCATGTAAATGAATGTAGCTGATTCCCTGATCAGTGCCCTGACTACTGAACTAGGGAGCTGATTGAGATGCACCCCAAATGCAGCGCTGCACAGATGGATCGGCGCTGGGTTGCTAGGTTTTCACAACAAAACCCGCCCAATTGCTTCTTAAAACTAGCCCAAAACCAGCCCAGTCGTGTTTTGGGGGTGTCCCCTGGTAAAACTCACATTCCAGGGGGTAAAATCCACGTTTTTGGCGAGGTTACCCTGGTAAAATTTGCATTCCAGGGGCTAAATGTCATGTTATTTGGGCTTGCTTGAACCCGCAGACGTGAAAAACAACCCGCGGCAACAATGTAGAAAACTAGAAAACTGCGGACTTGGCAACACTGGATTGGTGGCTGACTTGAAGCAGTGCATGCCGGTAAGAAATTTTGTCTGACTCGAAATAGCGCCGACGCCATGTGACTGTTGACGTATGACATAAATAGGAAGGAACACACCAAGCCGACAAACTAGTGGCAATGAAAGCAGACTGCGGGGTTGGCTCGCGTCGGCACCGTCTGGGTCCAAAGTTGGCCTGACACACCTAACCGACACTCGACAGCCGGCGACCAAGTAGCACATCCGTTCTGCGCCTGCGCAAGATGAAATGCCTTTCCGTACCAGCAGGTGGCAGTAGCTGAACAGCCAATCAGAATGATCAGATGGCACGATGGACCGATGAGCTCCAACGCCGATTCAACATGTCGAATCGGCCGGATAAAAAGCTGACTAGGACCAACTTCAGCCGACGGTGCGGAACACACTGAGAAAACTTAGTCGGCCGATGAATAAAAACAAGCTGACCGTCGGCTTGTTGTGTTCTTGCCTAAAGTACCGAGAGAGCGATTCGAGAGCATTCGGATGAGTCAGCCAGTGCAGCATCTCCAGCGGCTGCACGAGCTCTGGGGCACGTTCAAGCTCAAATTGGTGCGCAACGTTTTCCTACAGTTTCCAGGTTGAACGACATGTTTCATGGAAATGGTGTGCAACGGGGTTTGAGATACGTTTTCTCTTGTTTGATGGGTGTGTCAGAAATGTCAGCCCAATCAGCAGCAACATGTATATAAACCACATGGTATTAAACAGACAGTTCGCACAATGGGTCCAAGTAAAGTTGTTTACAAGTGCGTCATCTTCAGCGCGGTATGCAACAATTGAAGATATTAGAAGACATGTTTGTCGTAAGAGTTTTATAGTAAAAATATAGCATATCAACATGATGATGTAGTTGTTTATATTTTTTCTCTTTTACTCTGGACGGCAAGGGCAGTGTCTGTAACATCGAGTCTATTTTGCATTATTAAACACGTATTTATACTGATTTCATCATGCTCTGAAAATTCTTCAAAAAGAACACAAAGAATGGCCTTTTCAGCTGCCATAGTTGCAACTCTTGCGTCATCAGAACAGGGTGCACTACCGTTTCCGTTTAAAAAACATTTTGCAACGTTTTGTCGGGGTTGAACGCAGCCCTTATGATGACACAGCTGTTTCGTGTTTATTCTGAAAACTTTAGTTCCACTAATGCTCACAAATCTGTATTTTTATAACAGTTAAAGCTCTTTTTATGTGTTTTTTATTGTGTCATGTTTATCAAAATAAAACTGATAAAAAACGTAGACCCCACTACATTGGTATTTAACTATATGCTTATGTTGAACTTTATTCTTGTAAAAACACATTTTCTTCAGGAAATGTACATTCTAGTGTTGAACTTTATTGTTAACAGACGCTGTAAGCAGGACATAAAGTATTGAATGAAAATGTCTTTGAAACAACTGTGTATTAGTCAAATATTGCATTTATTTCACTTTAGCTGTGATAAAGTATGCAAGCGCAGCACGAGCATCACTACGGGAAGCAGAAAGTGTCTGACTTCGGCCCAATCCCAATTCTATTTTATACCCCTTCCCCTTCCCCTTCCCCCTACGCCTACCCCTTCCCCTTCCCCTTGCCCCTTGAAACAGAGTGTCAAGGGGTAGGGCTGAAAATATTCCCCAAAGAAATGGGACACCACTACTAGACCGTTACACGTCATCATAAGTCGTCGCTAGCTCCTACGTCATAGATGCGCCGATGTTTATCACACACTTCTAAAGGCCAATTCACACCGCACCGACAACAGCCAACAAACTCGTCTGTTGGAGTTTGTTGGATCGGTGTGATACCCCTGTTGGCGTTGGTCGGAGTCTGTTTTCACCGGACTGAACATGTTTAATGCGGTGTGAACAGTTTTCCAACAGACGGCAACAAACTCTGACGTAATCTGACCTGGCCACGAACCGTTGCCATGACGATGAGGCAAGTCCCCTGTAAAGACAGCTGTTTGATCGCGCCCGCGCCTCACACACACACACAACAAAGCAGTGGAAACGTGACATCGCAGCTTGTTCATTATAAAAAATAAAATACTGTTAAAAAAAATAAAATATACAAAAGGTACAATAGTCCATAGTGCAATCCGTGCCATTGAGCAAGAGCAGCTGCTCCACTTCACCAAAAGAGAGAGGTAACGTTAACCACTATGAGAGCAACGCAGGTTTACCTTCAGTTTCGTTTTTAATAATTCGTTTTGGCTTGTTTAGCTACATGGTTGTATATGCTTATGGGTCTCGTTAATAAAAAGGGTCGCGCTAAAAAAAGCCTTAAGATGCCATCGATAGCTGTGATCTCTGTTGCTTGGGCGACAGCTATTTTTTTGCATTTGTCTTCAGTTCTTCGCATAAGACAAAGGAGACGAGCCTGCGTGTTTCCTCAGGAGTCCCTGGTTGATACAGAACATACAATACTGATGAATAAGCACGCAAACTGAATGCACTTTTTGTTTATATCATGTAACGTACACGTATTTATGGACGTAACCACAACAAAACAATACATTAATCAGGCATGCGGCAAAAAGACAAGTTAGCTGCAACCGGATTTGAATTTATGTTGTCAAATCAACGCGGGTTTCAATAAAATATAAAAAAAATATGTTGTGGAACTATCATAAAGTAAAAAACATTAGCGAACTTTTTTCATAGCGATTTTAACTCATCTTTTTTCGGAGAACATAACCGTATACATGAACACAATATTAAAGGCAACATAAAACAAGTGATTATTTATTACTAAAATACTGTTTACCGTAAAAAAAAATACTTACATTTATGGGTCTCTCTGCTCGCTTGGTCGGCCATGTTGGAAATTTATCATACCCCTTCGTCTGAAGTGTGGTCCCGAAAAATCTTCGTTTGAAGGGCTACCTGGCCCTTCCCCCTACCCCTTCCCCTCCAACCAAATGAGAATTGGGACACCCCTACCCCTTCACGTGAACGCGCGAAACAAAGGGGAAGGGGTAAGGGGTAGAATTGGGATTGAGCCTTCATGTCTCCGTTTTCAGCTCCTCCTCACCTGCATGCGACTACTCTCGCCAATCGGTTGCATCCAGTCGCAGCCGATGTCGAACACACCTAATATTTACGTGACTTTGGCTCTTTGATATGTGCTCCAAACCACTGATTCGAAACAAAAGATTCATAAAGCTTCAAAGCTTCATGAAGTCGCTATTTTGTTTGGGGTTTTTTTTTTTTGGTGCACAAAAAGTATTTATAATATTAAGGTTGAACCACTGTACTACTATTTACATGAGCTGTCTTCAGTGGCATTGAAAAAGGAAATTATCTTGCTGGCAATGAGCCATTGGATTAAAAGTATCTTAATTTGTGTTCCGAAGATGAAGGACAGTGTTACAGGTGTGGAATGACATGAGGGTGAGTAATTAATGACAAGAATTTTCAATTTTGTGTGAACTAACCCTTTAAACCAGGATTAGGCCTTAGTTCAATTAGGGAATTTAAGTATCTTTTGTAAACATGTAAACATGCATATTCTCTAGCCATTGAACGTACAATATAGAACATACTTTTATAACAGTAGTGAAGTAATCACTTATTAAAAACAAGCACCTACTCAAGAGAGTATTCAATTTCAGATACAGCCAAAGGCCCTTTCAGGTGAGTCATTTCACTCAGCGGTCATCTTTGAAACGCCTCTCAGGCAGCTATTTCAGTTTTGCAAGTGCAGCTCCTCTGTCTCTTTGAAAGGGGAAACATCAAATTCACCACAGCTGTTCACCAAGCTTACGATTAAATTTTATATTTGAAATCACCATTAAAATCTGACAACAACTGTTACATAAATTGTTTCTTAACACAAAAAATGCTTTTTTCAGGCTGGGCCAGTATGCGCAGCCCAGCATGCGTACAACAGCTGTTTGGTTACTCATATTCTTCAGAATATCTTCTTTTGTGTTCAGCAGAAGAAAGAAATTCATACAGGTTTGGAAAAACTTGAGGGTGAATGATGACAGAATTTTCATTTTTGGGTGAACTATCCCTTTAAGACAATGATCTGGCGCCACCTATTGGCGCTTATCTAAAAGTATCATTTCATTTAAGCTGAGGGGCTGAGAGAGTGGCGAAGATTGAATGCTGTTTTTGATTTAGGTCGTGATTGTAACAGTAGTTCTGGTTAAAGAGACAAAAAGCATTTATAAGTAAGAGTGTAATGAGAGATAAAATTATTAAATATAACAGCGATAGTAAAGTAATTGCAGCCGCATAGCATGAAATGACATAGCATTGTCTGTCTTTTTTTCTCATTGGGGGGCCTCCAAATTGCATTTTAAATAATAATAATAATAATTTCCTTCTGCAGATATGTATGATTTTGCAATAAACATTATGTTACATCAAATTTTGGTTTCTTTTAATATTTCTTCAGTTACGTTTAATAAAATTAATTTATGTTTGAAATTTGACTGTATACAGTGGGTACAGAAAGTATTTAGACCCCCTTACATTTTTACCCAGCCATTTGCTAAAATCATTTAAGTTCATTTTTTTCCTCATTAATGTACACACAGCACCCCATATTGACAGAAAAACACAGAATTGTTGACATTTTTGCAGATTTATTAAAAAAGAAAAACTGAAATATCACATGGTCCTAAGTATTCAGACCCTTTGCTGTGACACTCATATATTTAACTCAGGTGCTGTCCATTTCTTCTGATTATCCTTGAGATGGTTCTACACCTTCATTTGAGTCCAGCTGTGTTTGATTATACTGATTGGACTTGATTAGGAAAGCCACACACCCGTCTATATAAGACCTTACAGCTCACAGTGCATGTCAGAGCAAATGAGAATCATGAGGTCAAAGGAACTGCCTGAAGAGCTCAGAGACAGAATTGTGGCAAGGCACAGATCTGGCCAAGGTTACAAAAAAATTTCTGCTGCACTTAAGGTTCCTAAGAGCACAGTGGCCTAGATAATCCTTAAATGGAAGACGTTTGGGATGACCAGAACCCTTCCTAGAGCTGGCCGGGGGAGAACTGAGCTATCGGGGAGAGAAGAGCCTTGGTGAGAGAGGTAAAGAAGAACCCAAAGATCACTGTGGCTGAGCTCCAGAGATGCAGTCGGGAGATGGGAGAAAGTTGTAGAAAGTCAACTATCACTGCAGCCCTCCACCAGTCGGGGCTCGACTGGTGCAAAAATGTCAACAATTCTGTGTTTTTCTGTCAATATGGGGTGCTGTGTGTACATTAATGAGGAAAAAAATGAACTTAAATGATTTTAGCAAATGGCTGCAATATAACAAAGAGTGACAAATTTAAGGGAGTCTGAATACTTTCCGTACCCACTATATATATATATATTTTTTTTTTTTTGTTATAACATAATATGCATGTTATATATTATAACAAATATATTATGAATTATATTACATATAACATTTTATTTATCATTTTAGAAATCTTTTATTTTATTTTAATCTTTTTTTTTTTTTTTGATGTTTACCATTGCTTTACACCTTCTGAGTTTGTCCTCTAAATCATTTTTATTTGTTCACAAATACGATGTTATTCTGGCGCCATCTGCTGGTCATAGATGGAAGAAAAAGTTTAATCTATACCGTAAAAATGAGGAACTAGCGCAGCCTACAAACACATGGCAAAGCATTATGAGAATAAATGAAAGATTTTACAAAATTTAAACAAAATATAGCACAATGATTCACATAAACCTAAACAACTGTCCAAAAAATGTCCCTTTCAAGCTTCTCAGTCTGCTAGTTTTGTCCCCAAATAGAAAGCAAGTCGAGCAGTAAAGTAGGTTAAAGTGCATCAAGAGCATGTGGTCAAGGATGCACTATAGTATGAGCAACCGTTTAAAATAGACAAAGGAGACATGGTGGATGCAAAATACACACACAGACTTTAGTAGTTCAGTTTGATCTATATGGCTTCATCTTGCACTCCACTGTAATTTTTCTCTTTATCATTATCACAATTTTTTAATGTATAAATTGTGACTAACTACCAAAGATAGAAGTAATTTTAGTAGCTGGCAGTAGCACTAAACAACAGCTTACACCGCAGCATGTCCTGGTGTAACCACAAGCAAGCGTTTTTTTTTATCTCCAGCCTTTTCCTTTTGGTTTCCCTCAATTTTACCCTATGCATGTGCAGAATGTTTTATTCTGATTAGCCTAAAAGAGTAATATGTTTGTGCATGTGTTCATAATCATTTATTATGTAATTCTGTCTGACACAGGTTCACACATACTCCGTTTGCAGTGCATATCGTTGTATGTATGCGGTGCAGGAGCAGCACAAGCTCATTGTGCTTTCACATATGACACATTTGCAGTGTGCAACTGATCCGCGGCTGTATACCACAAACACAACATTTATTCATTTTAATTTCAAATCCAAAAGTTATTACTGAAAATGTTTTGTTCAGCATTATGATTCTGTTTGTACACAGTACAGTTATACAACATTTCACAGACATATTCATGTATAAACACACTATATTTAAACAATGTTTAGAACTAATTATGAAATCACAGCTAGAAAAAATAAATGACTATATTTTACATATAATTAAGACTAAAATAATTTTTCAAAATGAGTTTTCTGACCTTTGACCTTTCAATTATTTTTGACAAACTGTCGGAAACTTAACACACATTTAAATGCATCTGAAAAGTAGTGAAAAGCTCTTAGAGTTTTTAAAAATAATAATAAAAAAAAACATTAAAAAGCTTTATTAAAGGTGCTAAAGAGGATCTTTTCGTCGACTGAGAAACCAAAGACTGTTACTGAGTTTTTGAAATGAGCGCATGCGTAAGAACAACCCCCCGATGATCGCGTAAACGATTGGCTGATGTTTTTAAGGCCCTACCTCGTGCACAGATGATGTATATTAATATTATTCCTTTCAGTGCACCTAATAAATAGTCTTTTATCAGTTAGTAAAGACAGTTTCAAGTAATATTGCAAAAATGTATAAAACAAAACATCCTCTTTAGCACCTTTAACATTCCATTTCATTTGGAACTTCACTGCCTGCAAAGTAGTGAAACCATCTCTTAGTGTTTCAAAATGCATTAAAAACATTTGGTCTCATTCACTAATAATTGCATATGTAACCCCTCTATCCAGATCCTACTCGCCCTGCTCTGTGCGGGCCTCGAACCTGGGTCTCCGGCATGGGAGTCAGATTCTCTATCAAGGAGGCTACAACCCCTAGCAAGAGCATCTATTGAGATCAGAGGAGTGAGGTTTACTTGCACAGCAACTACTAGCTGGCCTCTGTTGCACATACACTCTTTGTATTTATCTGCGCGCTTGAACTTTTCACAAAAACCTTCCGCCTAATTCACAATGCATAGGCACATGAATTTGTTCTTAAAAGGGTTAGTTCACCCAGAAATGAAAATAATGTCATTAATTACTCACCCTCATGTCGTTCCACACCCGTAAGACCTTTGTTCATCTTCAGAACACAAATTAAGATATTTTTGATACAATCCGATGGTTCAGTGAGGCCTGCATTTACAGTAAGATAATTAACACTTTCAGATGCCCCCGAAAGCTACTAAAGACATATTTAAAACAGTTCATGTGACTACAGTGCTTCAACCTTAAAACAAAAGATTTGTTTCGAATCACTGATTCGAAACAAAAGATTTGTAAAGCTTTAAAGCTTCATGAAGCAGTGTTTTGAAATCGGCTATCACTATATATTGTTTAAAAGTCGTTATTTGTTTTTTTGGCGCACAAAAAGTATTCTTGTTGCTTTATAATATTAAGGTTGAACCAATGTAGTCACATGAACTGTTTTAAAGCTGCTGTCCACGATTTTTGGCCCTCTAGCGGTTAATAAACAGAACTGCACACGTCTTGTGGAGGAACATTCTAGCCGGAGCTACTTTTCTCCGTGTATGTCTATGGCGAGTCACGCAGTTACTGTGATACTCTGCGGCGAGTCCTACCAGTCCGGTCTGAAATAGTCCGAATATAAACACTTATTATAAGTGTACCGTAATGATTCAGGATAAGACAAAAACACGGTTTGGAAAATGGATTCATGTTGTATATTCTCATTATATAATTTATGTAAATCTTTAACACAAAAAAAGTTGCGAACTGCAGCTTTAAATATCGTTTTACTTTTAGTACTTTCTTGGGCATCTGAAAGTAGTGATGGGAAACGGAAGCTTTCTGAAGCATTTGAGGCTTTCATCAAATTATGCTGAAAAACGGTTCATTACTCGAAGCTTTTAACACAGTGCGCATTAGCGACATCTGGTGGTCAGACTTGTATTCTCTACCATATCTAAATCATCGCGGAGCAGATCTACGTTTTGAAAAAGCACGTGACCAAAGCTTCAAGTCTGTGACATACGGAATCACTCTTGTCTTGTCTTGAATCAGTTGTATCTAATCTGATGTAATCTCATCTAAATTAATTTGTGACAATGAGACCACCACTCATGTCACGTGTAACCTGATTTGATCAATAATATAAAATATACAATGATGTGATCATAACTGACATGAGTAGTTAAAAAAATATTTTGGGTGAGCTGTTTAACCTTTATATTCTGTTCAAGGTCTCTGAGACCCCAGCAATAAAACATGATTAAATGCATTTTCCTTTATGCATCAGGTGAAGCGCCAATTTTTTTCAAACCAGCAGTCTCGACTTTCCGATACTGCATGACGTTTGAAGCTTCAATCACGTGGTATTGTCATTTCGATACAAGCATTGGTACAGTGTGTGATACAATAGTGCTTTGAAAACTGCGTCGGAGCATCAGAGCCCCGGTATCAACCGTCCCATCGCTATCTGAAAGTGTTAATTGTCTTCTGGCAATGCAGGCCTCACTGAGCCATCGCATTTTATCAAAAATATCTTAATTTGTGTACTGAAAATGAACGAAGGTCTTACGGGTGTGGAATGACATGAGGGTGAGTAATTAATGACAGAATCTGTGGGTGAACTAACCCTTTAAATTAATTCTAATGTTGTATTCTACATGAGCAACCATGTGTCTGAGCTAAGTAATTTAATATATAGTAATTTAAATGGTTCACCTAAAAATGAAAATTCTGTCATTAATTACTCACCCTCATGTCATTCCAAACCAATAATACCTTCATTCATCTTCGGAACACAAATTAAGATATTTTTGATGAAATCAGAGAGCTTTCTGACCTCCCTATTCACAGCAATATCATAACAAATTTCAAAGATCAGAAAGGTAGTAAAGACATCGATAAAATAGTCTGTGTGACTACCAGTGGTTCAACCTTAATATTATGAAGCGACAAGAATACTTTTTGTGCACAAAACCAATACAAAAATAACAACTTTAATCAACAATTTCTTCTCTTCCATGTCAGTCTCCTGTGCTGTTCATGTAGTAGACACGGTGCAGAGCTTTCAGGTTCTACGTCAGAACGGTGACTCAGTATTGGCCGACTCCTGCGTCAACATGATACGCATGCGTCGTGCTGCTCTTGTGACCAGTGTTGGCCAATATTGAGCCTGCGTTCTGATGTAGAACCTGAAAGCGCTGAACGTAAACAGCATATGAGAATGACAGAAGAGAAGATATTGTTGAATAAAGTCATTAATTTTTGCTTTGTTTTTGTGCACAGAAAGTATTCTCATCACTTCATAACATTAAGATGAAACCACTGTAGTCACATGGACTATTTTAACGATGTCTTTCTGGGCCTTGATGTTGCTGACATAAAGCCAGTACTGAACAATAGTGCAGCTATACAGAAATAATGTATTCCCTAGAAGGACTTTGTCATTTATGCATGATGCACAGATATTTTGGTCTTCAAGTTATTGTTTTTACAAAATGTGCATTAAAAATTACCAAAAACATTAGAAAGCACATTTTGATATGGAATTATATATATTTTCTAGTCTAAAATGAACTCACTAAAGTGTCTTGACAGCATGTGACCTAACATGTGCCAATGTCTTCTTCACTTCCTTATTGCCAAAATGCCAAGCACATGGCTAAAAGAATTTCATTTTATTAGCTGAAAAGGATGTCATAAGATATTACTAAAATGTCATTTCTTTTGGTTGAACATTAATGTATTTTGAAGGCAATTTTATTAGCATCATTTATAAGGAGTTAATTGTTTATCTAAATTTAAGGCAAGGTGCATTTTCTTTTACCCTGAGCAAAAGGCCATGTGTTGACTGAAACACAGTTTAATTCTATGCATTTATGGTGAAATTACTACATTTTCGTCAAGCCGTGTTCGTTTTTCTGCAAACAATGCGCTTTCACTTTAATTCAGTGCATATAGCACAGCAAAAATACACTGCGGAAATGATCGCTGCACTTCTGCATACGCTCTGCCCCTGGAACGCATTGCCGGACTGCATCCGTGTGCAGTGAGAATGCTCTAACCTCTTAACATGGGCACGGAAAAAAACATGCACCACATACACACTACACACAGAGTATGTGTGAACCTGGCGTGATGATGCATATACAGTAAATGTTTTCACCTGCGCTCTTCCACACTTCGTATATCATATAAACACAGCTGAAATCCAGATATGATGAGAAAATCACCATCTGACTAGGTGAAACTAGTGGCATATATCTCTGTACCCACACATGCTTATCCACAACTTCAGATTCAGTGACAAAACTCTTGCTCAATGGGAATCTGTTTCAACACAACACTATAACAAAACAATTGATTCTTGTGTAGGCCAAGTCTACACAAGTCCACACAAATATTTTAATATTCTGATTTAAGAGGCAGATTACAGAATAAAAGAGGTAATTGTGAAGTAATGCAATAACCAGTGTTGCATCAGAAACGCTTATGAGTCATTGTGAAGGTTTCAAGATGGTTTGCCAGACGACCATCGCGTGTGAGCAGGAACACCTCAAGTTTTTCATGTTGACAGTGGGCTGTTAGATAAAGACAAATACAGAATCTTTGATGAAAAATCCTAATCGCAATGGCAGATGGCAAATGGACAGACACAATTTCATTTAAAATAAATGAATTAGAGCACTGCAGTAATGACATATTTTTGTAGGCCCACCTGGAAGTTGGTTCCCTTGACAAAAAACAAATAGGATTTTTTGGATTATTGCATAAAAAAAGGTTTGCCATTTTTAAATGGCTTGATCATCAAATGAACACAACTTATATGAAGCCTAAATACAATCGACAGATGTAAAAAGATATCGTAGGCTATAAACGAACTACACCGCGGTCGGATGACTTTAACGTCGACCGAAAAAGGAGTGCTCAAACTCATTTATAGGGTTTTGGCCTACAAAATATGTCATCCCTGCAGCACTCTATTAAATGCAGTAAACACTTTGAATACCGCAAATGAAATGTCCCAGTAATCTTTAAATGAGTGTCTTGAGATGCCGCATCTTTATGACAGACCTAGACTCAAAAACAGCAAAAAGGGGTCAGGGGTGCGGAAATGCTATCAGAAATGATCTCAGACTGGCAGTCGTTCTGTGTGGGTGGTTTTGTTGCCATGGCTTTAGAGAGGACGGGGTTTCAAGGATGTGGTTCAAGGAATACAGAATTATTTAATGCTTATAGTCTTGTGAATGTTAAATTTCACAAATGGAATGGATTTGGGAGATCCTGGTCTTGAAATCCCAACCAGCCAAATTATCAGATTTTGGGACTGTTCAAATCTGAAGATCAGGTTAAAGTTTCTGTTCTATTCCTGTTTCATCTCAATTTGACACACTTGGTAAAATTAAAGGGATAGTCCACCCAAAAATGAAAATTGTCATTATTTGTTCACCCTCATGCCATTCCACACCTGTATGACTTTTTTATAATGCGGAACATAAAAGAAGATATTTTATAGATCATTGGGAACCAAACAACATTAAAGTCCACTGACTTCTTTGCATGGGCAAAAAAACAGAGAGACATTTCTCCAAAATACCTGTTTTTTGTTTAAAATTGGCATGAAACTGAATCTGTAATCCGTAAATGTAATGTAATTAAATTACAGTCACTTATGAAAATGTTAATGATTACAAAGGGGGTTTCCACATTGCCACGGAAAACTTTAGGCTACAACCTGTCTGAGAGTTGCCACCAGTGATAAAAATGCGTTCCAGTGCTGGAAATGTAAAAATCATTTAATCCAGAAATCTGTATTTAACCTCAGAATGATCTCAAAGTAAAAATGAGGTGATAAAATCTGATTTGGGGGTGGCTGTGCTTTAAAATTAAATTATTATAATCTTGATTCAAGTGATGAAGTATTTTGAAAGTCTGACACTAATCAGTGTTGAGTACCACTGTAAGGTTTAAATGTTTGAAAATGATTAACAATTGAAAACATTCGTTAGAAATTTAGAAAAGTAATCAGATGTAATCAGATACATTACTTTAATAAAGTAATTGAAATAATTACACTACTTATTACATTTTAAATAGGGTAACTTGTAATCTGTAACCTATTACATTTCCAAAGTAACCTTCCCAACACTGCGTATATGTGAAACGACTTCTCGAACAAGAAAAAATTTAGGGCGGGACTTTATTTTGTTCATTGGGAATTGATTGGATCGTTGTTGTTTTCTATTGGTCGATCTTACGTGAGTGACAGGTTGCCCCGCCCTCGCGTCGTTAGAGAAGAGATGTCAATGCAAGAGGGAGGGGAATTATTTTGATTAAAGATTATGAGGGCACGTGAATTTGAAAAAACTAGTGTGCATGGATAAATAATTTCTAACAAATACTGCAATATTCTATAAAAAAAAATAAGAATTGTCAGTTTTGATTTCACGATGGCTTTAAAAAGAAACAATAAATAAAGTCATACAGTTTTAAAATTACATGAGGGTTAGTAAATAATTTTTTTGAGGATGGGGGGAGGGGGGTTATTAGCCTTTTAACTGGAATGAGAGGAGTAATATTTTGTCCATTTATGTCCATGAAACATGCAATTAACCTCAAGAGCCTTCGAAATTGGTCCAAAATATTTCCTTGCGGTCTCTTGCTGTCGCCGACAAGCCACCAACACACATTCTGAAAGTCTAATAAACTGAAGTTGACTTCTCAAACTTCCGAGGTGCTGGTGTTTCTCGCTCTGCTGATGGACAGTTTAAGTGTCTCCTTGGTGGATCGGACTTCCTTCGCGATGAAATAGTAACATAGCGCGTCCAAGCAGCAGGTCACATTTGCAATGTTCATTGACACCTGTATAAAGAGGGCGATGTTCTTCTGCTGTTTACAGTCTAAAATGAATTCATTACGCACCAGGTACTGAAGGAATATGGCTATGTGACAGGGAGTGAAGGGCACTAGGAAGGCTGCTAGGCTGCTGTAGATGATTCTCACACCAGCTTGCTTCTTGGGGTTGCTGCTTTTTGAGGCTTTGAGAGTACGGATGCTTTGAATGGAACAAACCACCAGTACTGCGGCGGGCAACAGGAAACCGAAGAGCTCCAGACACACAATTATTGCAGTGCTCCAACCCTTCTTAGAGAAACCGTGGAAACAAGTGAAATTACCCTCTTTCTTATTCCGGAAGGTATAGATGGGTGAAGTCGCAGCCATAACGAACACCCAGATGAGAACACAAATAATCATGGCATTTTTCTTCGAACGCACCTGCTTGGCGCGAAACGGGTGGTTTATGGCGATGTATCGGTCTATGGCTATGGATGCAATTGTGTAGATGCTGCCGTACATGGCCACAAAGTAAAGACTTTCCAGGAAAGAGCAAAGGAGCATCTTGTTTTCTTCCCACGTGTGGTATGCTGCGTGCATTTTGAAGGGCAGCTGCAGCAGCAACAGCAGGTCCATCAGGGCCAGGTTGGTCATGTAGATTGAGGACTCTGTCCATTTTCTGAGCAGCTGACAGAACACCACCAATGCCGCAATGTTTAACGCCAAGCCGAACACCAAGACGGGCACATAAATCGCCAAGTCCAACTTCTGCGTCAAAGTGTCCACATCTTTAGTCGAGCAGTTCGTCATAATGAAACTGGCAGGAGAGAGGCACGAAAAATCACTTACGTATTTGTGAAATTTCTAACTTTCACAACTGAAATGTTTAAATCAGGTGCAGACTCATCAGTGTCATGCTTTCGTTTTTAACTTGTTGATGCAAAAAGTTTATGTTTATTTTAGATTTCAGAATATGCAAATTTCTTCAAGAATAAAAAGAGCAGCTCTGTATTTCGATTAGTGAATGTTGTGAATACAAAATGTATTTTTAAAACCGCCTTTACACACAGAACAGCATGATTTCTTTCTAAAATTAAATAGAAGTTATATATATAAAAGTGCTTTTTGTCATTGAAAAAAAAATGTTAAAATGTTAAAAATATCTGGATGGTTTCAGATCGAGCAGAAGAAAGTACCTTATTTTTCATCATAATGATGTTTCATATTTTGGAAACATCAAACAGGGCTCTAAGTTTCTATTCTTCTTTTCACTTCGAACAACTTTACACTCATTTAAAAAAAAAAAAAAAAAAAAACGAACATGATGTCAATGTGCTGATAATAAACATTTATTTTCTCTAGATGATAAACCCTTCATTTTATTTGTAAAAATTATTTTCGATCATACCAGCTGCCACAAAATGAAGCAGAGATAAATAAAAATTCTGATCTGACTCTCATGCACTCTTGTTTCATAGAACTCGAATATTAGCAAGATTAATATAACTTGCTGCAATCAACTGCATCAAGCACTTTGCTGCATTGATGATTAAAACTCAAAATATTAATATTGAGACATATTAATAAATTTCATCATTGGTTGATTGACATTTTATATGATACAAATTTATGTACATTTTCTTCAGCAGACAGATGTGAATATTCATTTAAAAAAAAGCAAATGTAATCATTGACAGTTTTGCACAATTCATTCAGTTGTTGTGCATATAGTTTTTTACTTCTATTTAGTACATTAATAGTTATTCTTACCTTAGCTAATGATACTTCAAAGTATCATTTCTTGTAGAGTGAAACTGGTGGTAGTTTTCCGTGGTATAAGCTCTCATGAAGGAAATCTTTTTAAAAACAAAATATGACCCTTAAAAAAAAATTGGAAAGGAAATGGTGAATGTGCAACAACGAAATTACCAAATACCCCCAATTTCGGACACATGCTGACAAACACACATGCACAAAACCTGCATTAATCTCACAACATCCGTACAGATAAGTGTAGCTGTATGAGACGCACCTCTGCTGCCAAAGATCAGCAATATTTTCTCAAAGCAATAAACCACAAGGACAAAATCCGTTGAACATGACCTAAGCAGGACAAACTAACGGATGTCTTTTTTTCTTCCTGCATTATCTACGAAATACAGCCATGTAATGTTTAAGCTTCTCTCTCACACATGTTTCTGAAAACTTTTTTGACATTTCATATGCTTCTATGTGAGTCTGAGACACATGTCAAGAAACCACAGGCTTTCCCCTTTTTAGACATGTGGGCTGCATCTCTCACGAAATCATGTCTGGTACACAAAATCACCTTTGCTATCAGTTCTGTGAATGAAGTGAGGACTGGTTTTGTTCCACTTGCACACTATTGAATTAGTTACTGTATACTATATATCATTCAGCTGGAATATTTCACACACTGTTGAACCTGCAGTCAATTTTCAAAACTTACTGGAAAAGAGAATACATTTACTGAAACTATGCCTCAAACTGTGCAATATCTAAACTGACTTCATGAAAAAAGATTATGACCTGAAACACACACACACAAACACACACAAATAATAATAGAGCTGAATTAAATATGGAGTGTCTGTGCTTACCAGGATGACAGTTGTCTCATAGTAGATACTTTCCCTTAAATGCTTCAAGAAAACTACTTAGTAGCACTTCTGTTTTCAGAGGTTTTGTCTGTGACCACATCCTTGCTAACAGAAACTTTAGCTTTGGTACTTTTTTTGATATCTTCCTGTTAGCCAATAGGCTACTTCATTTTCTCTTAGTCAGTATAATTAGAGATCATATATGGGTATAGTTGACGTGAGATGAGTTTGGGAAGTTAACATGCCCTGCGGTGTGATACGTTTACTTTATTTTAAACAGCATTTGTTTCACTTAAACAGCATACTACTATTTTACAAGTATAATGTACGCGGCTTTGGTGAGCTCATTTAAGTTTTTTTTTTTTTAAATGCATATCACACAACAAGAGCATTTAAAATGAACATGTGAAAACTGATTAAAAATTATGAAAAGAAAATGTTATTTGTCAGTATCTCAAATGAACTTCCTATAATGATCAATTATTTTACTGACTAATGATCTCTGATGTGTTAAAATTAGGGGTGTAACAATATAATATATCGCAATACAAAAATGCAACAATATGTATCATGCATAGTGACAATTATATATTGTGTATAGTTCACCCAAAATGAAACTTGCTGTGGGAATATTTGTGGGTCATGATAAATGTTTTGTGTTACCAGTAAAAAGTGGCCTACATTCTTTTAAATATATCTAGTCGATGACAGAGTGGAAGCATATTCCTATTTTTCTGTATTTTCAGCCTCAAAATCATGAATATTTTTATTCTGGTGTCACCATTGTCCTGTGCATTGGGTTACCAGCACCAAGTCCAAGCCTATTCATTTCCACCCCTAATGTAATACCAAATTTAGCATTTTAATCAACACATCATTTTTGTTAACCTTTTACCATATGTCTTGGAGTATCATAATAGATTGAAAAGCATGTGTGAGTTTACAGGAAATTAGGCAAACATAAATGATAAAAAAAGAATTAATCATACAGGATACTAAAGTCATTGCTTGTATGGGAGACAAAGTGGATCACATTACAATTCAGAGGAAATAGAGATTGTTTCCTTTTGTTTTGACTGTTTTGGGGGCAGTACGTAACCCACGTGGAGTATAGATACTTTAAAGTGAAATTTACTATATGTGCCATTTCTCAGAATTACATTGTTGCCTGACGCAACACGTTTGTCTTGCTTGCTTTCAGATCTAGACGATAGCAGGTTATGATTAGGGTTAGCGTGATGTTTCCAATAGAGAGGAAGAGACAGAATAATGATGTTCACAGATTAAATAATCAAGCGTGATTTGCAGACAAAAAGAAATTGTGTTTAACGTCTTTAAATGCATAGAATAGCATACAAATAAAATATTTGTATTATAAAAGTGTAAATGTGTTTTGTTACGTCTAATGATTACACTGAAAGACATTACTGTTGATTTGTTTTGTAAATTTCCTTTCAGCAGGGGAATTTTAGTCATTTAGAAAAAAAACTCCGCTACAGTGTAGAAGAAGAAAAGCAACAGTGCATAAGATAACTTCTATCTCAATACTTTTATTCTATTGTATTGTGACTTTTTAGGAGCACAACTCAAAGGAAGTATCTAGTTATAAATTGTGTGGTAAACATTTATATATGTAAAAATAAGTTAATAAAAAATAAGCACATACACACACACACACACATATATATATGTGTGTGTGTGTGTGTGTGTGTGTATATATATATATATATATATATATATATATATATACAGTACAGTCCAAAAGTTTGGAACCACTAAGATTTTTAATGTTTTTAAAAGAAGTTTCGTCTGCTCACCAAGGCTACATTTATTTAATTAAAAATACAGTAAAAACAGTAATATTGTGAAATATTATTACAATTTAAAATAACTGTTTTCTATTTGAATATATTTCACAAAGTAATTTATTCCTGTGATGCAAAGCTGAATTTTCAGCATCATTACTCCAGTCTTCAGTGTCACATGATCCTTCAGAAATCATTCTAATATGCTGATCTGCTGCTCAAGAAACATTTAATGTGTACAATTGTACAAAATATTTGTGTACAATATTTTTTTTCAGGATTATTTGATGAATAGAAAGTTCAAAATAACAGTGTTTATCTGAAATCTAATCTTTTGTAACATTATAAATGTCTTTACTGCCACTTTTGATTGATTTAATGCATCCTTGCTGAATAAAAGTATTCATTTCTTTAATTTCTTTTCAAAAAAATAAAAATAAAAATTCTTACTGACCCCAAACTTTTGAACGGTAGTGTATAATGCTACAGAAGCTTTGTATTTCAGATAAATGCTGTTCTTTTGAACTTTCTATTCATCAAGGAATTCTGAAAAAAAAAGTACACAACTGTTTTCAACATTGAAAATAATCATAAATGTTTATTGAGCAGCAAATCAGCATATTAGAATGATTTCTGAAGGATCATGTGACACTGAAGACTGGAGTAACGATGCTGAAAATTCAGCTTTGCATCACAGGAATAAATTACTTTGTCAAATATATTTAAATAGTACACAGTTATTTTAAATTGTAATAATATTTCACAATATTACTGTTTTTTACTGTATTTTTAATTAAATAAATGTAGCCTTGGTGAGCAGACGAAACTTCTTTTAAATATTTATGATACATGTATTTCAAATACATATTTTAAATACAAAATAGTATTTTGTAATTTGTATTTGATAGGGTTGATGAAAATGGCTTTGTATTTTGTATCAAAATACTTTAGAGTTTTGTATTTTTGTAGTTTTAAAATACTGTAAAATACTTTGTAAAAAGTCTACATGACGACATCATAAAAATGTGGCCTCTGATTTGTGCCTGCTCAGTAGTTTGCCCAGACTTGTTGAGTTCAGAACAGATGTTAAGTTTTGGTGTTTGTTTTAGTAGCCTAAGCTAAATAGTTTACCAATTTACATAATGTTCTTGAAAGCTATTATGCCGAGCAGCAGCCCTATATGATTAACAGTCAATTTATTAATTAGTTAGAAACTAGTTGCTATGAATACAGGAGCCATCAGTTGTCTTCTTATTAATGACTTGTTTGTCATCGAGTCACTGTTGCTGATGCAAAGTAGGCCCTTCGTTACCAAACATCAAGTAACTAAATTAGGATACAATTATGAGTCATTCACAAACTGTTATACATTATACTGTTGGTTACTTTAAAACTAACCTTCATCTGGGAGATTACAAGGATGTGTGAATATTTTGATCTATTAAAGCCACAATATGTACATTTTCGCAGCTAGAGGTCACTTATTCAGTCGCTTATCCTTGATTTTGTGGAATCATGGGATGCTGAACGAGACCGCTGGAGTGATTGCTAATGAGAGACGAGTGTGACATGTCTCAAGAGCAGCGGGACTTTTATTATACCACAGTCGCCACTTCTGCTTTTTTCAGTCATGCATATGTGGGGTAACGCAGCACTGTTTATCATATTAGATACATTTGTGTGTTGAAAGTTGTTATAATGCTACCCTGTGCGTTCACATGGCAGCTGCTATGAAAAACTTGTTGTACATTGCAGTAAGCTAGATCGAAATTAGTCATGGTAAAACATGGTATTCGCTGTAAATCAAGAAAACGAAATTTAAACAAGAAGCTATAGAACATGATTTGTTTACAGTCGATGAATGAATCCAAAAAGTTCCTCATCTGTCTAATAAAACATAATATGTTTGATGAGGAATATAATGCATCTTTGGTGTTTCCATGGTTTCTACAAAATAAAACCGGAAATTGAGGGTATGATGTCATTGATAGGCAACGCACGGACACAGCCTGTGTCCTGGTAGAAATTGCTTATTTCTCTGGATTTAAACATTCTTGGAAACATTTGGGATAATGTAAGTATACACAAGTTAACAAAATATATAACATTGTTCTAGTGGTTTTGGATATTTTAATCCAAAAATCCTACTGTACCTATTGCATGACTCGGGCAGAGAAAAGCTGTTGCTATCAAACATTGTTTACTTCAACTGAGTCAGTGTAATGGTAAAAGTGTAGATCAAATAGGCCAATTGATGGAAGGTTTGCAAAGAAATTTAATGCTTCCTTCTAAAAGTATTTTTTAGTATTTTTAAACTAAAAAAATACAGTAGTTTATTTTGAAACACTTAAAATTAAAGTATTTGGTATTTTATTTTAAAGTACATTTTGATGTATTTTTGCCCAACCCTGTATATATATATATACATATGTGTGTGTGTGTGTGTGCTAAGTTTTTAATGGTCTTAACTACAAATTATTGGTCAGGAAATTAGCACAATTTACGCAAATGCACTTAAAAAAAGGCATTGCTGTCTCAGAAAAACATCAAAGACAGAATAAAGTTTTTGTCAGAATTTAGGAAGTTGTGGAGTGATGAATCACAATAAAGCATGAGTTGCATGGCGATGCTCCAGAGCTTTGTCTTCGAAAATCTGCTGAGAAATATAATCATAGGCTAAGTGCATCTCTACCGCAGTGACGCATGGAGGAAGAGTGTCATTGTGTGGGGAGCCTGGCTGGTATTGGTAAGATGCTTCTTGTGAGAAGTAATCTAATGCTTTGGAGTACAAGAGAATATTGCAGAATGGCTTGCTTCCCACAAATGAAAATTAGTAATCTAAAGAGGAATGATCAGATGTTATTTTTCAACAAGACAATGCTCCTGCCCAAACTGCAAAGACAACCAAGAAGTGGCTTGAGAACAAGTCCATTACAGGATCATGTTTTGACCTGGTCAGAGTCCAGATTTGAACCCTATAGTGAATATTTGGTCTCATATTAGACTCAAACGAACTGGGGAACATTTTTCAACTACGCATGAACTGTTTGAAGCTAGCATTGAATGGAACAACACTCAGTCTTCTTCATCTAAAAAGCTGTCTGCAAGTTGGGGAAGGCTATTCTGTGCTAAGCTTCTTTATCTACAGTATTTGTGCGATTCTTGCTAATTTCCTGACCCGTGATTTTATGATTAAAATGGTTAAGACCATTAAAACACCACTAGCTACATATTTTGCCATTTTTGGCTTGGCCCATTTTGTTCATCAAACTTAGTAATACCAGTAATTTTTTACCTTGTGGGGAAATTTTTTGGTCCCCATGAGGAAAACAGCTTATAAATCATTCATATTTATATTTTTTGAAAATGTAAAAATGCAGAATGTTTTCTGTGATGGGTAGTTTTAGGAGTAGGGTTAGGGTTAGTGGATAGGATACAGAGTTTGTACAGTATAAAAATCATTATGTCTTTGAAAAGCCCCCTTTAAACATAGAAACCCAGCGTGTGCGTGCGCGCAAGGAAACTGCTGCTGTCAGCACGCTCACTCTCATCCGGGCAATTTTCAGCATACGTGTTGTCATGTGACCTACATTCAGCCATCTTGTGGATACGAAACGAGAGACGCCACTCGCACACAAACTCAGCGCTGTCAGTAAAAGCAGAGGTAAGACAGCGGGCCCGGCGTACACGGTTTTGCTCTAAAATAAAACTTAACTATTCCTACGCTAACTTTCAGTGATATAGACCCGCCCCAACTTAGCGGAAAGACGCTATTCTAGCCCGCATGTTTGCTAGGCCTGGAAACACCGGGCTCGATTTGACCGGCCTACCGCTGATGATGCTATCAGCGATCCGTAGGCAGCTCTAGTGGAATGCGATGTGGCTGGAAACTGTAAGCACAGGCCGCACGGATTAAAACTCGTGTCAACACACTTACACATTTACTCCGGTCGGTCGTACGATGCGCTTCAATGCTCATGTCGGCATTTATTACGGCAATATTTGACAGCTCGTACACTTAGCGGCGGTGCGTGGGACTGATTTAAAGTTGGTAGGAGTTGGAAGTCAAAGTTAAACGTCCAGCGATAGCTAGACTAGGATATTTCACCTTATTAAAACGCCTCTTGAAACGGTTACATGACATCTGTAACTATCAATTCAGTAGTTCACGTTGCATCTAAACGAGCTTTAATGGATTTATTGGTGTTTTCTTGAACTAGCATGTGGACTGCAATGCTAACAGGGTGTATGAAGGCATGTACCGACAGGGACGTGATCGTCGAAACCTTAAACTGACATTTATCGGTCTTTACTTTTGAGGTTTGTGGAAATAAAAACATGTTAAGTCTTGATACAGATGAGTTACACACGATCACTTATACAAGCCTTATACAAGCCTTAATAACTGGTCAAGCCACGTATAGAATCTGCAATCTGTTGACCATCTGTTTTCAAACTAAACTAGCTTTATTGACTTTCGTTTTGTGTTCAGCTGTTTCCTTTTTCCCTGACTGGCGTTAAGCAAATATAAGAACTATGTATGTCTAATTGGCATCTGATGTAGTCGCATGATTTGATCTGATGAACCTTTCAAAATGTCATATATATTTATATATATATATATATATATATATATATATATATATATATATATATATATATATATGGTTTGTTTTTTGTTGATGGCATGTGTGATCTGGATCGGATTGCTTCATTGGGTTGTACACGTGGTTTAAATCCCTGCAGCCGCAAGTCACTACTGTTTGTTTTGTATAGACCTTATGTCATCTACATAATGTGGCTGTGTAGAAGTTCATACTAAATTTAGAATATATAATATTACGCCGAAAATAAAATTGAGAGGTCTCCTTTTTCCCTGAGGTTAAATAGGTCTGGTTTGACAGGTCTGCCAAGATGCCACTGCAATATGTGATCAGTTCTAATCAAGTTCAAAAAAGTTAGTTGCACTACATAGTGGGCAAGGGAAGCCATGGGTTGCACAGATGTCTGAGAATGCCCTTCCTAATCAGGAGAGGTCTTAAAATAGCTCTTGCTACAGTAAGGGGGGTACACTAAAGTGCTGAATGAATGGGGGTCACCTCTTGAATATGCTGGGGAAAAAAAATGTTTTACTGACAAAGTAACTAGTGTGAAGGCATATGAAAACTGGTCATGCTTTATATACGTTATTATACCTATCTGGCACTATAAAATTGAATAAAATTGCACACTCTTTAAGGTGTTAATTTGGAAATAGTCACTATGACAGCTTCATTTATTTTAGAGCAAAATATGTCACATCAACAGAATTTATCCACTTGTGTGTATTCATAAGCTTTGCGTTGGCGAGTATTTGCTGTGTGCATCTGTTTTTGCAATTGCAACCAAAGGGGATGACCCAAAAAAAAATAGAAATAGGAAAATATCTACATGCAATTTTCAGACACCTTGTACTAGTGCACCAGTTCACCTTTTGATCTGTTGTCCTCTTTTTTTTTTTTTTCCTTATTCCAGTGTGTGTAGGTGTAGTTTTCATTTCATGAAACCTCTCACACTCAACACAAAGATTGTTTATTGCAGATATGTACATGGACATTTTTAGTCAATTTTATGAATTTGATGGTACACTGCAAACCTATAAAGTCATTTGTTGTAAACATGCACCGGTAGATAAATGTGTAATCCTATATGTCGACATGCGTCCTTGCACACATGTTGTAAACCATGAATGATGGCAATTTTCAGATGTTTTTGGTGTATTGACTTAGTTATAGGGCTGGGACGATACATTGATTCTTGATCGATACACTGAATCTGGATCGATCCTTATATTTTCTCTCGAATCGATTCTGAGCTTAGTTTTAATAGCAGATTGCGCTCTAGGCTAGTTTTTAACTACACACACTCAAACGCTCACAAAGAAGACCACTGGACAGTGCTTGTGCGTTCTGCTGAGTCATGTAAATGGTTAAATATACTTGCATCTCAGCTCAGAATGCTTTTATGATGCGAGATTTGTAATTCACTTCAACCTTTTCGAACTTTATGAATGATTATTTTAGGTTTATGTGGTGTGTGTAAAGGAACTGGAAGCAGGCAGTGTACGAGTGTTTCTAAAGCACGTATAGTAGTGCCATCTGCTGTTTAAAAACTAAGCTCAGAGTTGATTCGAGAGAGAATCCCAATACAATGGAAAATATCAGAATTGCTCCAGATTCTTCGTATCGTGAATCGAGATTCGATGTATTGTCCCAGCCCTAGTAAGTTACATGACATTAATGTATTAAATACATAAGTGTTTTTCCTTTGTGTTTTTTGCTTATAGTTGACACCATTGTCAAAATGATCCCTGTTCACATGGATCTGTGAAAAACGAAAAAAACTAAACAAAATATCATAATTTACTAGAAGTCCTGACAACATATTAAATGCTGCAGTCTATTTAAATAAGGTTAAATAATTTGAATGAATTATTTTTTTTAAAAATCGGTTTGAATGAATGATTTATAAACACTTCACTTGTTTCATTAATGAATAGTTTTTGAACAAATCTCTTCAATAAATGATTCAATGACAAATACATTTTTTAATAGTCACTTGTCGCCACCTACTGGTGTAATGATGTATTCAATACAGTCATTATTTGAAGCGCCAGGTTACTTTCAAAAGGTGATTCACTTTATTTTGATCAGTGTTTATATCCAAACTATAAACTTTTATCTCAATACTTCTGTTTCATACCGAAACATGACAGCTCCTCCCTTTGGGTCAGCAGCAACACAAACACAGATTTGAATGTTCCTCTGTAATTTTGTCAAAGGTTTAATAGATGAATTGTTGTGAATTGTAGGAATAAGATCACGTGGGTGTTTGAATTGAGATTAGTCTTTTTAACGATTAATTGTGCAGCTCTACTACTTGGCTGTAGACTGAACAAGTAATATGCATGCGCATGAGGTGGCTGTTTTCACAAATTCGCGTTTTTGTAGTTTACATGCCATTGTCGTGCAAATGAATGGCTAAAACGCACAAGTTGTGTTGTGTAAATGGTCCCTTATTTTCTGAATGTTCAGTACTTTTTCATGTCCCATGTCAATTTATATTTGTATGCTGAGTTATTAATTGAATAAT
The DNA here is from genome assembly GCA_036281575.1 of Ancherythroculter nigrocauda. NCBI lineage: Eukaryota > Metazoa > Chordata > Actinopteri > Cypriniformes > Xenocyprididae > Ancherythroculter > Ancherythroculter nigrocauda. The sequence continues at coordinate 41,503,149 of VTFQ01000008.1, read as the reverse complement.
TTTAATTTTCTTCAGACTTTCTAGGAAAATGGCAGAAACCCAGACGCTTAACTTCGGACCTGAATGGTGAGTGTTGTTGCTGAAGCATAAGCATCTGAAGCAGCATTGTGAATTGTTTTTTTAATGACACGCCATAAAAGTTTAGGCTGATTATGTATGTGCGTCAGGAATGCTTCGGAATCTTTTCATTTTTTGGAAGTTTAGTGATTATACAAAATGAAACTTGAGCTCTGTGGACATCATATGTGGCGTGCTGTCAATTACAGATAAAATTATTTTTCTCAGAACATGCAAAACAGGGTATTGCCACTGATTTTTCAATTTGATTGATTCACAAGTTAAGTGTTTTGTTAGTTGAAGAGTTTCACACACTAAAAGTGGAAGATCTCATCTTAATGTCTGGAAAAAGTATTATTTAAGATTGAAAGTGATATCAGAATTATTTAACATATTAGACTTATTGGTAACACTACAGTAGGGTTTCTTTTGTTAACAGTAGTTATCTACATTTAGTTAAAATAAACTAAAACGAGCAATACTTCTACAGCATTTATCAATCTTAGTTAATGTTAATTTCAACATTTACTACATTATTACAATCAAAAGTTGCATTTGTAAACATTAATGTACTGTTAACTAACATGAACAAACAATGACAAACTAACATTAACCAGGATATTATACGAGTCTAGTAGGCTTGAAAAAAATCAGGGGCGTTTCCCCTGAGAAGGGTTGGGAGGTAGACTGGGTAAACCCAGCCTGATCTGCCGGCGATTTGATTTCGCCCGGCAACTCAGTCTGGAAACCCGTACGTTCATTTCTACTGCTTCTGTTACACTTTTGCAGGAACCAATCACAGACTGGCTTATCCACCTTGCTCGCTATTGGCGGGTATAACACGATGACGATAGAGAAGTGACGGCAAGCACGACCGTCAATCCAATTCCTTTTAACCTCTCGACGATGCTGAATGACTTCTTTAGTTTAGCAAACAAATCGCTCGAGTGGGTGTAAATACCACTCACTTTCATGTTTTTTTTTTCACAACCTGCAAAAATCGCTCGATGCCATTGCTGCTTCTGCAAACCGCTGATCAATGCTACAAACCAATACAAACTAAACCTGTCTGGAGTTTTCGCGTCGCTCTGCAAAGTACGCCACCCGGATCGTTGATCTGATTGGTTGAAGGACTATCCAATTGCATGAATAATGCTTGTTGATCTTGCCTCTTGTGCAGTAGAAAATACATACAGGCTCCCCAGACCAATGTTCAATTTTAAATTGATCTTGGTCTGGTGATAGCCAGACAAGTTGGGAGGCAGTGTCTCCTCAAACTAGATGACAAAATAATCGATATTACAAAAATAAAACAATGCAAATATTACAAAATATGACATTAAAAAGTGTAAACGTCACTAGTTTTAAAAAGTAATGCTGCCCAACAGCAACGCCCGCAGGAGAAGTTACAGCGGGAGCCTGCATCTCTTGTGCCTCCCCTGATCTCATTGACTTATAACAGACCACCTAATAATGTGTGTGGTGGGTTTAGTGGGGGGGTAATTGAGAATGAGCGGGGGAAAGCGCTATGAATGGACATGTTCGGTTATGGTTGGATATGATTGGTTTGTGCAATAAATCCCGCTTCTTGTTTTCGTGCCTGTTCGTGAAACGGCCTGAATGAAGACTATGTTAATGGGAAGACTATTTAAAAAGTGCGTAAGCAACTCAGCCAGATATCACCGGTTTGTCATGTCAAAATCAAACTTGAAATGGCCTGAAAACATGACTGTGGGGGTTTTTAGTAAACAATCTCTCTGTCTGTGACCAGTGTATATAAGCTTGATGACTACTGAAAATATGTTAACTATTAAATTTATTACTATTTACTATTAATTTTACAAAATTTAGAATGAGATTTATCTGTCACACAAATATATAAAGTAAATTTTCTCGGTTTTCAATGTTCTTGGTGTGAGGAGAATACAGTATTTGTGTCTACTGACATATCAAATGATGACGTAGCATATTTTCTCTCGGCTGTGTCCCAGGCTCCGCGCCCTGTCTGGTGGAGTGGGTAGCAGCAGTGTGGCCTCCCCTCCGCTCTCACCCGCATTGCCAAAGTATAAACTTGCAGACTATCGCTACGGGAGAGAAGAGATGCTAGCACTTTATGTAAAGGATAACATGGTGAGGATGCCGGTCAGTTTTTGCTGACGTTGAATTTTTTGTCATGCTCTGAAGTCTCATTTATCTTCCTGATTTTTATTAGAGCAGGTTGTGAAATTTAAATATTCATGTTTAAAATGTTTTATCTCCATTAGATTCCGGTAGATCTTCATGATAAGGAATTTCTACCTATATTACAAGAGGAGCCCCTGCCACCATTGGCATTAGTCCCATTTACAGAGGAGGAACAGGTGAGAATTTGACCTATTTACTCTGAAGAATTGCAGATGAATTAGAAATGTCAAAGAGGTGCTTCCTGCAGCAGCTCTCTATGAAACTAAAGTCGGTGGAACTTCTTTGAAAAGCTGTGCCTACGTATTCAAGTAGTGGCATTTGTTTTTTTGCATATGATGTCATTTTCTCGTTTCGGCACATGCCGTGGTCAAAACAGATAGCCTACTCACAGTCTCACTGTCACGCAACCCATTGCCAAGCATGGGGTGGCCTTAATGTTGCTGTGCATGTGTGTCTGTCTCCACAGAGAAATTTCTCCATGTCTGTAAACAGTGCAGCAGTACTCCGTCTGACAGGAAGGGGTGGGGGCACGGTGGCAGGGGCACCCAGAGGCCGAAGTTCTTCACGGGGACGAGGTGAGCTACGTTGTAACCACAGACTTTCCTTTTTTTTCGTTCCAAAAAAAATGCAGTAACTTAATACGTTTTTAGAAGCGGAAATGCTGCGCTTTCTGTTAAACCAGAGCAGAGTGCAGACTTTTGTCACCTCGTCTAACATTTTCCTTCCTAAGTAGTTGCATGCATGGTTAAGTAAGCAAAGGTTATACTTGAGCATATGCTCATGAGCCCTTTTTTGTTTGACAGGGAGGGGCAGAGGAGATGGAGGGTTTTACCAAAGAAGTTTTGATGATGTGGAGGGAGGTTTTGGCCGTGGAGGGAGAGAGATGCATCGCTCCCAGAGTTGGGAGGAGAGGTATCCAAAAATAATTGCACCTGAATGACAAACTGTCTATGAGCATTTGCAATATCTACAGCTTGTGATATGTTGGTAGGTAACTCAGTGTATGCAGACTAAGTGCTGAAAGGATCAGTTTTGTGGCCCAGATATGTTATCTAAAATAAACCGGGAGAAGGGACAAATTGTCCCAAAGCGTGTCTTTGTTTTTGCACATTTGGTTCAGGTTACACTGATAACACTTTTTTTTTTTTTTTTTTTTTTTGTCCTGCCCAGGGGAGACAGAAGGTTCGAAAAGCCAGGTCGAAAAGATCCAGGTTAGTATGCTAGCTTTTTAAGACATAAGTCAGAGTGGGATCAGACGTGTCCCCCATAATCTAGAAAACTGCACAATTTTTGTCACAAAACTCACCAGTGTCTTTTTGAAATAACTTCCTTGTGATCCGATGGGGATTCTGATCACTGTATGAGGCAGAAATATACTTGTATGCAATGCTAAAGGCTACTTATGATAACCATTGTGATAATAAATACACACGTGTTCATGGAAAATACCAGACTGAAGAAAGTACACAAATCGTATATAATCGATTATATAGGATTATAACCAAAGGGATAACGGTATAGTGAGACAGGAGAGATCGCTCAGACCTCCTCAGAGTGCATAATTTTGTGGAAAATTAATACAAATGCTCACTCTTTCTAAAGAAATATGATGTAAACATATTATATTTTATCAGTATTTTTCTAAATGGGTAAGCTTTTGGACTTAAAAGCCTTAGTGGAGTTGTTTTGTGCATTCTTGTGATCGCAAATAAATGGAAGCAGTTGCAACTGAATTGAAGTGTTTTCTTTTTATGTGAAATGTTACCAGTTTGATTCAGCATGATTGATGTGCACTCCTGACACAAATTAATAAATAGCTGTCACTGTAACATTTTTTTATTATAAAACATTGGTCAAATATCGATTATGGAATCTTAAGTCTTTAAGTAAAGACCAAACGTTCGCTTCTGTCATGCTCATTTTGTGATCTAGCTAGTTTTCAGTCAGCTGGTGAGTTTGTGTGATGTTGTTGGCCCATCAGTGGAAACGCAACTTGATTTTGGCCTTGGTGCTTGAGGTTTGAGGCTATTGGCCCTGCCAAAAGTGGCTATTGAGAGATTGCAAATGAGAAAATTGATTAGGGCTGTCTACATGCAAAAATTCTGTGCATTTTTTCCAAAGTTATGGGTAGTTATGGGATAAAAAGTGGCACAGATGACCCCACTCTCTCCTACAAAGCATGACCTGATGTAATGTATCTTATTATTATGTAATGTATATCAGCACTAAACCAACTGAATCTCTCTGTCCATAGATGGAGCACCAGCCCATTTTCCACTCAATCACAGTAAGCCCTCTTTACTAACAAACTGATAAATTGTACACTACCATTACCATTAGCTTGAGGTCAGTAAGATTTTTTTTTTTTTTCATTATTTTTAAGAAAATAATACTTTTATTGAGCATGGATGTATTAAATTGATCAAAAGTGACAGTAAAGACTTTTACGTTACAAAAGTTTTTTTATTTTTCAAATAAATGTTGTTCTTTGAACTTCTGAACTTTCTGTTCATCAAAGAATTCCAAAAAATGTATCATGGTTTCCTCAAAAATATTAAGAAGCTCAACAGTTTTCAACATTTAATAATGAGAAATGTTTCTTGAGCACCATATCGGCATATTAGAATGATTTATGAAGATTCATGAAACACTGAAGACTGGAGTAATGATGCTTTGCCATCACATGAATGAATTACTTTTAAAATATATTAAAATCGAAAAAAGTTTTTTGAAATTGTATTGTCTCGCAAGCCTTGATACACATAAGAGACTTTTCAAAAACAAAAAATCTTACTGACCCTTTAGGAGTTATGAGCCATTACTCCAGACTTTTGATTGGCAGTGTGTAATAGATGCATGGCAAATGCTTCAAACATTTTTTTGAAGCAACTGTTTTTTCTTCCCAAAAGTACGGGCGAACTATGAGGATGCAGGTGCAGGTAACACTCGCAAACACGAGTTCATTCGCTCAGAGAGCGACAACTGGCGCACGACTCGAGATGAGCAGAATGGAGAGGATGATGATGGAGGCTGGAGGCTTGCAGGTTCTCGTCGGGAAAACGAACGATGGTGTCCTCCAAGTCCAGGTGTGTTGCATGCCCTTTTTTTCCCTCATGAACTTGTATACCTAATTTGAAAATGTTGGGATCCAAACAAATTCCTCATTTGCAGATGGCCCACGATCAGCAGGGTGGCGGGAACACCCGGATCAACGTCGGCGCTTTCCTTTTGACTCAAGGGATGAGGAGCGTGTTGGTTACCGTAGACCTCGGTCGGGCAGCGGGAGCGTAGAGGAGGAAAGGGACAGTTTGCCAGAATGGTGTCTGGAAGATGCAGAGGAGGAGACAGGGACATTTGACTCTTCAGGGGCCTTCCTCTCACTTAAGGTGAGGGCGTGGGAAGTGAGTTCTTGAACTTTGATCTTTTATTATATTCTATTGTATTAGTAGTAGCAAATAAGGATTATCTGTTGCGATGGTGTTTTTGATCAGTAAATTTTCCTCATTGCTCAATTAGAAAGCTCCTAAGGAGCCGATCCTGGAAGAGGTGGAGCTGGACTTCAGGCCACTGGAGGAGAATGATGAATACACAGAAAAGGATGACAGTGAATCAGAACAAACCAAAGATACTGACACAGAAACTAGATGTGAAAGTGATCGAAATGAAGGTGAGAAGGCAATAAGACATCCCATCGTGTACTCTTTCTAGTTAATCAGTTTAGTTGCATGCATGCAAGTCTCTCACAAAGGCTGCATGTTATTTGAAATATTACAATTTCAAACAACTGTTTTCTATTAATATATTTTAAAATCTAATGTATTCCTATGATGGCAAAGCTGAATTTTCAGCATCATTACTGTTCTAAGTTCTGGACTAGAAAGTTCAAAAGAACAGCATTTATTTTACTGTATTGTAATTTTACCGTTTTTAAGTCTTCAATCTTGTATGTTGTCATTTCACTTCTGAACAACTCTTTAACAATTGTCATCATTTTTAATCAAGCTTTATTTTGGTTTATTGAAGGCAGTAAATCGGAAGAGCCATCGCCAGTTGCCGTACCGTTTTCAGCTGTGGCAACACCTCCCAAGGCTGCGACTCCGGCACCCCTTCCGTCTGTGAACCCAGAACAGGCTGAAGAAAGTGAAAGACCGCTGGAGAGGACGACAAAACCAGAACTCAGACCTGAACTCAGTAAAGCACCACTACACACAAACCTACCAAACAGCATTGTGGAGGCCATTTCCATACCACATGTCACAAACACACTCCCAGGTAATAATCAAATGAGTAAAACATATGCAAATACTTGAGCAAAAATAGTTCCTTGTGAAGATATTTTTGGAAATAAACCCTGTAGCCTTCATTTAGGGAATGCTGAATTGAACTGTCTCTGCTTCCAGCTCTTCCGCTTTCTACTACTTCTGTGCTCCCCGTTCAGTCAGTGCCCACTCAAACCCAGCAGGTCAAGCCTCTGGAGATGCCAGTGGCAGTGGCTCCTATTCTCCCCCACTCCACGGGCATTGTGGGTCCTATCAGCCGGCCCTCTGCACTGCCCTCTGACATGGATGAGGATGAGGGACTCAAGCACTTTGAGCAGGTGTGAATGGCTGTTTATTGTACAACTCTGCTTGCATCTAAATATTAATTTGGTGCCTAACACTGTGTCTACACTGGATGTGATAGAGCAACCATTGCAAATCCATTTGCTCTTTGTGTCAGAAATAGCACAAGCACAAGTATGTCAGAAATAGAATGTGTCATCAGTTTACTGTCGGGAATTTGTTGTTTCTTTGTGCCGCATCCAGTGTGGACAGAATCACTGATTATAATGGGTTGAATTTGCATTTATCGCATTGCATCGCACCGCGTGAGTCTGGTGTAGACACTGTGTAAATTATTGGTATAAAATACTGCTAAAGGTATCGGGTCTATCAGTCATATTATAATGCTGCTGTGAAGATCGACTATTTGAACTGTAGACTTTTTCCTAACTGACACAGGAAGCTGAGAAAATGGTGGCATACCTGCAAGACGGCGGTGTGGACGATGACCGTTTGGCCACCAAGATTGGTCCCAAACCAACAGCTCTTCCCGTTACCCATGAGGCTGCATTCAAATGGTTTTACAAAGATCCACAGGGAGAGATCCAAGGTAGGCAAATCAGGATCCAAACTAATTTTATCGCTGCATTATAAATGCAGTTGTGAAGATTTTAAAGATTACATTTTTAAGAATTTTAAATGTTTCTGAAAGAAGCCTCTTATGTTCACCAAGGCTGCATTTATTTTTATTTATTAGGGGTTCAAGCGCATAGCGCTGAAACCCTATTGTAATTGTTAAAATTTCCAAGGATCAGCATTCTCCCCTAAAAGTGATCTGGCAGACCAAACCGTAAGTCGTAGAGACTTGAAACTTTGAGGGCTGGTAGTACTCGCACCGTCTACAACGTCACCAAGGCTTTCCCCGATCGGCTTGACGGGGGCACTTCAGCGGTCAAAAGTACGTAATGGCTCATAACTCCTAATCCGTTAGGCTCAAGTGTCTTATATCATTGGAATCCTTGGCTCAAGACGGACAAAATGCATGCCAGAATGGTGGATTCGCTCGTCGTTCTGGTGAAATTTTCGGGTATTTTGGATTTTTTGAAAAAAATACTTTTTGTGAACTTGTCCTAGGTTTTTGGGCCAATCGGAACCAAACAAGTGCCACAAGTTTCTCTTGAGTCTGATTATCAATAATTATCAAAAAAAAATTGAAATTTCATTTGTGGGTGGTGTGGGTCATTTCATCAAGTGGGTGGAGCCACTTCTACTAAAATGGCTATAACTCGTGAGCAAAATTAGATATTGGCTAGAACTACTACACCGTTAGTCCGATTGACTTGAAAATTAGCATGCAGCGTCTTTGTCTGAGGTGCCACAATAGTCTACGAGGACATTGATGTATCACATAAAACGTCTGCCATTGGCCAATGAAATGTGAACAGCTATCAGACTAGGTTAACGGAGGCCAATTGAAACGAAACTTGCTGGGCCTGTTTGACTCACGGCCCTAGAGGAAAGAAATCGGCCACCGGGGGGAGACTGCATTTTTCAAGTACTTAAAGCATTGTGTATCGAGCAATTTTCCACGGCATTTTTACCATGTGTTAGATCTTGGAGCAACTAGAGCAACTTTGCCTCCAAGACCACCACTGTCCATCGAATCGTTCATTAAATATTGGAGATTATTTCAAAAACCAACTCAACCTCAAAAACCATTAAAAAGCTTTATAAACCCAAAATTTCCTATGGTAAATTGCCTGTATTGGCTCTAATTGGTCTTTTCCATCTATGATCCAGATGGTTACAGGCTTAAATTATATTTAAGTAATATTGTGCTGCGTGGATATTTTACACATTGAGATATGATATAGCAAAATCTCCAATGACACTTCTGTCACACTGATAAATATTGTCAATACTGCCCATCCCTAATATCATGTATATCATTCTAGTTTATTTTCAACTAATCAATTGTCAGGACTCAATTAGAAATTACTCAATGCCTTATTATTAAATCTGTGCCATGAATGTTAAAACCTGTACCTTGAATGCTTTTCAAAGAGCATACAACTTTTTCCCCCTTGCCTGTGATGAAGCCTTTCAACTGCAGAGAATTCAAAATGTTACTGTGTTACTCTAAATAGCCACATTCAGTGACCCTAGTCTGTCTGTCTTCTCACAGGACCATTTAATAACCAGGAGATGTCTGAGTGGTTTCAGGCTGGCTATTTCACCATGACCTTGCAGGTGAAGCGAGGATGTGACGAGATGTTCCAGCCCCTGGGAGAGATGATTAAGTTGTGGGGGCGAGTGCCCTTTACACCTGGCCCCACACTACCTCCCATACTGGTAAAGAGACTCAATTATCTGATAAGACTTCTTCCCCTGTTGCTCAGCATCCTAAAAGTTTTGTGTGTGTTTGTCTGTATATAGGGAGATCCAGATCAAGAGAGGATGAAGAGACAACAGGAGATTAATGCTCTAAATATGTATCAGCTACAGCAGCTGCAATATCAGTACTTACTCAGGTATGCCGGCAAACGGTGAAGTCTTTTTTTTTTTTTTTTTGCACAAACAGAAATCATCAAAAATGAATTGGTTAAAAAAATCCTTCATTCCACTCTTCTGTTGTCAGGCAGTTCTGTCCTAAACTCTGTAATGATATAAAGTCAGTCACTTTTTTCTCAAAATTGCGAGTTTCTATAAAGTTATAAAGTCAGAATTGCGTGATATAAACTCACTTTTGCATCTTATAAAGAATTGAGATATAATCTCCGTTCAGTCAATTCTGACTTTATATCTTGCGATTCTGACTTTATAACTCACAATTCTGACTGGGGTGCGCGGTATACCGGTAATGGGAAAATACCGGTATATATTTTATTTTAAACCGTACGATATTATGATTTTGCTCATTTCGGTATATGTTTGCTGTTCCGAAGTTCACCGCTAGGTGGCAGTGTGCTACCCAAACTGACACGAAACCAGCAAATGTGACAACATAGAGGAATAAAATGGATAAAGCAGTTGAATCACACTCAACACGCCCAAAAGTAATTAATAATGACAGCAGTAGAGGCATAATTTGGAATTACTTTGCTTATAAAAATGATGAAGAACCATTAAACCTTGCCAAGCACCTGTCACTTGCTCATCCTGACTTACAAGACGAGATTGACAGGTCAGTGCATCATTCAAACGATCAAATTTATACATTTTATATCAATGCACGTAAGTTACATAAGATCATAACGTTAAGATAACATGAAAGCTCCAGCTTGCGTTTGAACCAATGATGTTTAGATCTCTTAATATTTGTACAAGTTTAGGTAGTTCTAACAGTATTCAGGGATGCTAGTTAAAGAAATTAAAGTAATCAAATGTAAAATAACACTGAATAATCACTGTTAATACATTAAATAGGTAAATCCATACGATTAATTTAAAGCTACAAACGTTATTTACGTTATTTACACATTTACACTACTACACATGCGATGATACTATTAAACTTTTTAAATTCACAGACATAACCGACTGTGTTTATGTGAATACTCACTAAGATGGACATTTTTTTTTTTACTATTTTGTGTGTATTTGGTATAGGGCTGTAACGATATGCGATATGAAACCGAAATCGCGATACGCAGGTCCACGAACCTGTATCGCGATGTGAGAAGGCAGAATCGCGACACACCCCTTCCAACTCCCAGAGTTATCCTTCCTGTCCAGATCCAATGCTACCACATTTTTAAATTACTATAAGTATTAGGGGTGTAACGATTTATCGTAGATGGTGTGTCTCAATCAGCTCTCTAGTTCAGTAAGTGTTTCGGGCACACATTGAATCTTGCAAGCAGGTTTAAACGTTTCTCATGTCAGTCTCTTGCATGGTCGCGTGAGAAAAGTCGTGGCTTTCTTTCACCGCAGTGCACAGCAACAGCTGTGCTCACAGAAAAGCAAAAGACGCTTGCGATGCTTTGCTTTAAGAAGTTCTGTGGGGCCGTTCACATATTGCGTCTTTTCCGCGTGCAAGTCAGTTATTATTTTCAAATGTAGCCGCGCGGCAGGCGCGCTCATAATGGGATCAACGCGGTCGCGACGCGCATGCAATTCTCAACTTCTCAGAATGCCGCAAGCGCACCGCAGGTCGTGTGACAAGAATCAACCGATCAGCTATAGCCTTTCCGTAACAAAACATCAAAAGCTCAGCCGAACAGCTGATCATAGCTGTACATGGTGGTTTTTATATCTTATCTCCATCAATATATCTCGTAGTAAAACTAATGCAAGGGCTAGAAATCATTTATCCTTTGCAGAAACATCCTGATCCTCTTGGAGAGCTCAGTTCATGGTTGCATAGCAACGACCGACGCCACGGGAGCGCAAGCGCTTTGGAAAGAAGCGGTGCGGCCGCGCCTTACACGCGTTTTTAGACGCGATATGTGAACGGCCCCTATTCATAATTCTAAGTTCATGTTAAATTTAACATTTTTTTTCAGTGACAGACAGCCCTATTCAACTGTTAATTTGAATACAGAAGGTTTTTATTAAAATTTTATATTTATTTATTTTATTGAAATGTGATTTTGTATGTACAACAAGGAAAATTATTGAAATTTGTTCATGTTTTTTTAATAAATCTTGTTTGAATTTGTTTCATTTTGTTCAAAATATCGTGATACGTATCGTATCGTGAACTCCGTATCGAGATACGTACCGTATCGTGACCTGAGCGTATCGTTACACCCCTAATTTGGTAAAACAACTCAATTCGGAATGCACAAGCTCTATACAGGCAGCTTGTGTGTGTGTGTGTGATTGTTGGTTCAGTGCAAAGAAACCATCTCTCAAAGAGCTCCCAAGAACGTTGCTACTGAATGATAAAATCGCTTGGATGTTCAAATTGGCAAGGTTTAAAAAGATGCGGGCAAGTGATTTCCGTCAGTTGTCCGAAACGCGCACGAAAGTGTTGTATCACAGCGCGCATATAGGCCTATACTTAGTGCTATATTTTCGCGCACTAGTTTTGTAATTAATATACTAAAGATTCTTCTTTAGTACTTGTAAGTGTGCTCAACTGTGCTATTTTGAAACACCATGAATATGAACTAAATGTGCTTTTAATATACTATCTCTGTATTTAGAAAGTATTTAGTTGCCACTTGTAGTACACTATGGGTTCAAGTGTACTATAAGTGGTAACCAATTACTGATTTGATTACTTTGTTGATTCATTTGCTAATAAACATTTGTGGTAATTTCCCACTTTGTAAACGTGAAACCTGCGAGAATGAGTAAAATTATGCGCAATACTCGAGCCAAAATTTAGACCCTGTATGGTATCGATTTAATACCGTTATTAGATTGAGGTACTGTACCGAAGCCAAAATTGTGGTATCGGCCCATCCCTAATTCTGACTTTATATCGCAATTGTGAAGATTTAAAAGAACAGCATTTAGACCAAATCAAAATCAGTTAGAAACATTATAAATCATGTAACAAGTTTTAAATATCAGAACAAATGTTAAGACTCTCTCTTGTCCTCTAGGCAACAGTATGCTCTGGCTCAGCAGAAAGTTTTAAGCTCTGCCGCTCCTCCTCCTCAACAGCAGCAGCTCAATCTTCTCCTCCATCAGGCGCTCAAGATCAGGTGAGATTAATTTGCTTTTGTTTTCAGCAACCCTGTCGGAATCACACATTCATCAGGGCAAACAAAGGACAGTAGCATATTAATGCATTGCGTGGGAAGTGTGATACACTGCATTGGTATTGCGGTTGAGCGTCTGTGACACCATCTCACAGTTTGATTTGTGTGCCCTTGCAGAACATCAGAGCCGCAACAGAGCCTCTTACCTCCCGTCACACGTTCCATGTCCGTTCCAGACTCGGGATCTGTTTGGGAAATGCAGAACCCTTCCACTCAGGCATCCTGTTCTCCAAACATGCAGCCCACCACTCCCAGCAGTACGTCAGCATCGATATCTGCTCTGCTAAGCATTATAAGATCAGAACATGGACATATTTAGAACTGGAAATGTACATTTTCCTAGTCTAGAATATGTTAAGAGGCAAATTTTTGAATATCTAGATCCCCCCCCCTCCACATACTTGAACAGAGTCAGTTTATGCATTCATCTGTGTCTCAAACTTTCAGATGTTTTAGAATTGATGGTGGCAGTTTTTTCACTTCATTTTGTTTGTTGTCAAGAATTCCTCAACTCATTAACTCAGCAGTTGAGTCAAGAGTGCCACACTAGCTTTAAATGGAAAAAGTGCTGTGGTTTTCCTGCAGCTCTTGTATTGTGTGTGTGTGTGTGTGTGTGGTGTGCTTGTTTTCTACTCTCACTTACAGTAACGCGCCACTCGTTTAGTTTTGGATATGACTCATGCTTGTCTCGTGGTATAACCCTGTTGCAAGTGATTTGACTCAGCTGAATAGATGCCAATCAAGCAGAAGAGAAACATGGCATTTGACAGTTGTTTTTTTGCTTTTAAGAGGAACGGTGGCTTTTGCTATCATATTTTGTGTTTACATTCACAATATTCATGCTCTTTTATCTAACATAAAACATTGATGACTCACAGATAAGACTTGTAATTAAGTTTGTAAATATGCTGATCTCTAACAGTCAAATTGAGAAATCATATTACATTCTTATTGTAAGTCTGTTTGTGTTTTTTTAGCATGGGAAGGGAGTAGCGTATGGGATCTGCCTCTAGACTCCATGCCTCAAGCGTCTTCCATTGAACAGATGCAGCTGGAGAAAGCCAAAGCTTTGAAGGTGAGAAAGATAAGAGTTGTGATGTAAAATTTCTGATACCATTGGACTGATACAGGAGTCTCATTTTGTAAATGTAATTGTTTTATTTTCTTTTTAAATGGTCTTTTCTGCTCTAAAGCTTGAGATGGAGAGACGGGAGGCAGAGATTCGGGCCAAAAGGGAAGAGGAGGAGAGGAAGCGACTGGAAGAGGCACTGCGTGCCAGACAAGAGGAGGAGCGGAAACGTTTAGAGGAAGAAGAGCTGGCGCGCCGCAAGCAGGTCAGTAGATAAGAGAAAACTATTAGCATGCATTTCTCGTGCATATTCACATGGCACTTTTGATTGCTGTTCAAGCACAAACACTGTTCTTTATGTGCTTTCATTAAAGGAAATAGCACACTGACATTCACACACCTAAACAGGTTAATGATTTTTGGTTTTTATATTAGGGATGGGAATCTTTTGGAAGATGAACACGCTGCTTGTGTGTAAAAAAAAAAAAAAAAAAAAAAAAAAAAATAGCTGTACACGTAAGAGGCGGCAAGATTGAAAGAAAAGCTTGATGTGTGCCGTTTAAATAGGCACTTTTGTCGTCAAATAAGCTTCATTCATAATGAAAAGAATAAAGAAAATCAATTTTTTAAATTTGTGAATCGATTTTTTTCCCCACCCCTAATATATATATGTGAACGGCCCCTATTCATAATTCTAAGTTCATGTTAAATTTAACATTTTTTTTCAGTGACAGACAGCCCTATTCAACTGTTAATTTGAATACAGAAGGTTTTTATTAAAATTTTATATTTATTTATTTTATTGAAATGTGATTTTGTATGTACAACAAGGAAAATTATTGAAATTTGTTCATGTTTTTTTAATAAATCTTGTTTGAATTTGTTTCATTTTGTTCAAAATATCGTGATACGTATCGTATCGTGAACTCCGTATCGAGATACGTACCGTATCGTGACCTGAGCGTATCGTTACACCCCTAATTTGGTAAAACAACTCAATTCGGAATGCACAAGCTCTATACAGGCAGCTTGTGTGTGTGTGTGTGATTGTTGGTTCAGTGCAAAGAAACCATCTCTCAAAGAGCTCCCAAGAACGTTGCTACTGAATGATAAAATCTTTTCAATCTTTTGGAAGATGAACACGCTGCTTGTGTGTAAAAAAAAAAAAAAAAAAAAAATAGCTGTACACGTAAGAGGCGGCAAGATTGAAAGAAAAGCTTGATGTGTGCCGTTTAAATAGGCACTTTTGTCGTCAAATAAGCTTCATTCATAATGAAAAGAATAAAGAAAATCAATTTTTTAAATTTGTGAATCGATTTTTTTCCCCACCCCTAATATATATAAAAAGCTGTGATATAAAAAAAGCTGTGTCTTCTGTAGGAGGAGGCTCTCCAGAGGCAGCGGGAGCAGGAGGCGGCGCAGCGGCGAAAGAAAGAAGAGGAGGAAAGGTTAGCTCAGGAGGAGGCCCTCCGTCGGCTGGAGGAAAGGAGGAGAGAAGAGGAAGAGAGGAGACAAAGGGAAGAATTCCTCCGTAAGCAGGTAAGACTTGCCTGCTTATGAATATTTATTATAAAATGGATCCGAAATCGAATTGGTTTAGCCATATTCAAAGCATTTGTAAAATAGCATTTGTTGGGTCATTACCAATAACTAAGTTTGGAGAAATAGGTTTGTTTAGGCCAGTAGTTGAACAGGTGAAATGTACAACATTTACAAAAAAGTCTTAATGTTTAACTTTTTTTATGCCTACTATTGTTACTTATGTCTGTCTTAGTAAGTGGATTAGGGATGTGCGGTCACATGTGTTGAAGGGACGTGTGGTCAGTACTGCCGCTCCCTATACACAGAGTTCACTTGGAAAGTGAATATAAAAAGTGAGCGCACATTCAAAAACTATTTCAATACCCTGCATATTGGTAGCAGCTCCTGATGCTTGCAAATTATGTACAATATAATTAACTATATTACTTGACCACTTGTCTACTTACATGATGTATTTCCTGTATTTGGCCCAAGTGTTCAAGTAGGCGTGAAGACTGCAAGTGTATAGAACTTTTCATTACCTGATGGGACACAATTATAGTGTTGCAAAAAAATGCAAGTGTTTACAGAGCTTTTTTTTTTATTTCAGTACTTTGCATTTTAAAATAAACTTCTAAATGTCTGTTCAGTGGTCGCTATGTAACTAACAGAAGACACGATTTTAAAATTGTGGTGCTTCTAATTAAGTGATAAAAAGCAGTTGCAAATGTTGTACAAAATACACCTTTATACCACTTTACCACTATACCACTATATACACTTTACACCTATTTACTACCAAATTATATGTTATATCTAATTAATTTGCAGTGGAATTAACTTTTAACTTGCCTCAACATCTCGTGATTTCAGGGCATTTGAGTTCCCGAACGTAATGCATGATGGGGTACGTTTAGCCTTGAATACCGCTTCGGATAGTGCGGGTTTAGTGTGCATTAAGGGCACTGCACTTTGGCATTTTAAAGATATGGGACTTGTGTACTCACTTCCTGTCGCGTGCACGTGCTCTTAAGTGGCCAAGACCACAAGTGTGGGTAACTAACAATGAGTAATATATTTGTTACAGTATTTATTAGTCTTAAATGTTAATGAAAATACAGTAATTCATAGTTTGCTCATGCTAGTTCACAGTGCATCAACTAATGTTAACAAATACAACTTCTGATTTTAATAATTAGTAAATGCTGAAATTAACAAACTAAGATTAATAAATGCTGTAGAAGGATTGTTCATTGTTAGTTCATGTTATTTTGATATTTGATATTTTATATAGTTTTGTGTCGGAACTAAGATCAGCAATTAACTATGGTACAATCACTAATGCATGGCTTTATTCTACCACAAATTACTTGGTTCTTCTGAGATTGGTCAGTTTGGCAATATTAGCTGAGATGACATTTGGTGCGGTTTAGTGCTGTTATTGATTCTTTTGTTCATTATTTTTGTTCCAGCAGGAAGAGGAGCGGCGGAAACAGGAAGAACTGGAAGCTCAGAGGCGGCGTGAGGAAGAGAAGAGGCTAGAAGAGGAGGCAGCGGCTGCAGCAGCTGCATTGGCAAGGCAACAGCAGGAAGAGCAGAAGAGGAGAGAGCAGGAGGCGCAGAGGCAGCAGGAGCTACAGAGGCAGCGGCAGCAGCAGCAGGAGGCGCTCCGTCGACTGCAGCAGCAGCAGCAACAGCAGCAGCTCGCACAGATGAAGGTGAAAAATCCTGCAGAGCGTATATTTACTGTCTTTGTTCAGTTCAGTTCCTGAAAGGATGTCATTTTGATATAGATTGATAGATAATCCATTATTCATGGAAGTGATTTTTCCATATTCATTTGGATTATTTGGGCCTGTGAATTGAAACGCAGCATTTTTTCCCCCAGATTTAAGCAAATACATGTATTTCATGCATGTTTACCTTCTCGCCAACCATCTTCCTAAATCTGTAATGAGAATTGTTTATAAATCTGTCAACAAAAGAGAAGCTTTAAGGTCTCCCTGCGGTTTTCAGCCAAAATAAAAGCTCTGTAGTTTATTGTTTGGAGTCAAAGAATTTAAGGCAGCCATAAATAATATTATTGTAATTTTACTGTTTTTTGTTTTGTTTTTGTTTTGTTTTTTTAATGTATTTACAACTCAATGGTATTATTGCAGTAGTTATAAATTTGATTTAATTTTTATACTTTAAATAACATGATTTTGAGTATTTAAATTATTTAAAGTATAATTACAAAAAGTAATTAGAAATAACTATTGTTACTATTACATTTTTACAGTGCAATAGTATTATTGCAATTGCAATATAATTTTAGATTTTTATCATTGAATTTTTGCATTAAATTTTTATTTAAATAAATTCAGTATGATTCTGTGTATTACAAAAATGTAAATATAAATATAATAATTAGAAGTAATGAATTATTACTATTATTATTATTATGTTGTATAGTTATTATGAATAGGTTTTCCTTTTTTGTGTTTAGCCGATCACAAGACTGGTTATTTTACGAATGGGAATTTATGATGGTAACATGGTTGGTGCATAACCTGAAAATACCACCTTTTTTTTTCTTTTTTCTTTTTTTTTTTTTTTTTTGACTGTGACTGAACAATTATTTATTTATTTTTTTCGTGTCTATATTCTCAGCTTCCTTCATCCTCCAAGTGGGGCCAGCAGTCGACCACAGCAAACACCCTGTCTCAGTCTCAGAATGCCCTGTCGCTTGCTGAAATCCAGAAACTGGAGGAGGAGAGAGAACGACAAGCACGAGAGGAGGTATGCCAGGGAATCTTCCCCAACTCAAGCTTTCTCATGTGACCAAGCTTTCAACAGGTTCCCATGTGACCAAGCAGGAGGCAAAAACCATTTCATAGAGAGCGTCTCATTTATCCGTGTTCATTTTTCCTACAGCAGAGACGACAACAGCAAGAGCTCCAGAGGGCCCAGCAGCAGCAGCAACCTCAGGCCAAGCTCTCGGGTTGGGGCAGTGTGGCCAAGCAGCCAGCGGCCACCAAGTCCCTGCTGGAGATCCAGAGAGAGGAAGCACAGCAGATGAAACAGCGAAAGGAACAGCAGCAACAACAGCAGCAGCAGCAACAGCAACAGCAACAACAACAGCAACAGCAACAGCAGCAGCAGCTACAACAGCAGCTGCAGCAACACTCAACCGTCACTCAGCAGAACCGAGTGGTGAGTTACACACATTCTGATGCAGTTAGCTACCTTTTAACGTAAGAGTGGGTATGGTCATTTGTAACTTGAATGTAAGCTTCTGGTGTCATCCACTTTTATTTTAGCTATACAAGAGCAGTCCAAATTGCAAATTGCAATTTGCAAACTGCTATTTATTATCATAATATTTTACGTTTTTTATCGTTATTATAAACGCACTGGTTTGTAGCGCAAATAGTTTTACAATTTACCGCACCTTGTTATTCTTTCTGTTATTTACATATAGCGGGTTGATCATTCAGTTTGAACAAATTTAAGGTTACAAGACTTCATTTTAAATGGTATAACTAAATGCTTAATTATCATTTTAGGATGTCTTAAATTTGGGGATGGAAAAACAGGAATTGCTATAAAGCCTAACATGATGATTAAACTTCGAAAGGCTATGATTTGCATAATGTTTTAGGGAGTCCTTTTTTTGAGTGAGCAGCTGCCGGTTGTAAACCATAGACATATTTCAGAATAAGAGTCCCAGTTTGTTTATAAATTAAAGTTCTACATTATGCATAAATCTTTTTTCTTGTTTTTCTTTTTCTTTTTTCTTTTTTGTTACATGATAAAATACATCTGACATTTAATTTAATGTAAACTCTTGTGGCTTTGGCTGCCATGTCACAGGAAGGAAAGAATAAGAAAATTGAATTCAGTATATAAATTTTACTAGTATTGGCACAATAATATTTTTATTTTATATCAGTCATGCTCTAATTCAAATATATGTGACCCTGGTCATAAGGGTCAATTTTTTTTTTAAATTGAGATTTATACATCATCTGAAAGCTGAATAAATAAGCTATCCATTGATGTATGGTTTGTTAGGATATTTGGCCAAGATACAACTATTTGAAAATCTGGAATCTGAGGGTGCAAAAAAATCAAAATATTGAG
This sequence comes from Ancherythroculter nigrocauda, assembly GCA_036281575.1. Taxonomy (NCBI): domain Eukaryota; kingdom Metazoa; phylum Chordata; class Actinopteri; order Cypriniformes; family Xenocyprididae; genus Ancherythroculter; species Ancherythroculter nigrocauda. The sequence goes on along the minus strand of VTFQ01000008.1, from coordinate 41,483,938 downwards.
AAAATCGCCTTTAAAGTTGTCCAAATGAAGTCCTTAGCAATGCAAATCCACTCACAAAAATACATTTTTTATATATTTAAGGCAGGAAATTTACAAAATATCTTCATGGAACATGATCTTTACTTAATATCCTAATTTTGACCCATACAATGTATTGTTGTGTGACTTATGATCCAGGGTCACATATTAGTACATATTCACATATATTGACTGAAAGAGTATTTTAAACTTGCAGTTACCCTGTTTTTAAGTTGAATGTATGCCTGTTTAATTAAGTAAAAGAGTCTGAGACTTATGATTTATTTTGAGATTTAATGGGTTTGTTCTCTATGGACATAGAGTGTTGCTTTTACATACTTACATTTGATGGAGAAAGGAAAAAAAAAAAAACCTGCAGAAACCCTGAAAATCTGCTCTAAATACATTGGTCTAAAATAGATTGCATGACCTCTCTCTTTCTCCATCTAGGCTCTCAGTACATCGGTGTGGGGTTCTGTCAATAATGTGGGCTCGAACTGGATGATGGACAGCAGTGTCTGGGGTGATGCTCAGAACTCTAATATTGGCTTCTGGGATGAAGCAGTAAAGGAGGCCGGCCCGCCTCAGGCCACACGCAAGAGCCACAATCAGAAAAATAAGGGCAACGCTAACCTCAGGTAATCCACCAACACATAATAATTTCTTTCTATTGCTCTAAAATGTATAACCTCAGACTTTAGTATGCTAACTAGTTCCAGTGTGCAAAACTGCTTTTTGTGTCATTTCCTTATTGTATTTTGTAAAACAATATGTGATGCAGTAATAGCAGCAGTGGTAAAGCAAGTAAAAAGGTGGAGGAGGAAGAGAAGCTACTGAAACTGTTCCAGGGAGCCAATAAGAATCAGGATGGCTTTATGCAGTGGTGTGAACAGACTCTTCACACTCTCAACACAGCCAATAACCTCGATGGTGAGTCACTGGCACACACTCGTCTATATCACTCAACCATCTTGGCGTTTGTTTAATGCGCAAAAGATGCACAGATAATTCTTCCCGCAAACCACTTCCCTCCCCCTGTTTCCCCTTTTTTTCATGAGAATGTTTTGTTGTCATTGTTTACACCGAATGTAGCTTCTGATGTTACTAGGGTCATGTTGTTATTATTATTATTATTATTACCTTTTACAAAGTCTTCATTTTGTTTTTGAGATCTACTAGTATAGTTTTTCATGCTTGAATTTCTAAGAAACACATTATTTTTCATGTATTTCATATTTCACATTGTTCGCTCTGTTTAGTTCCTGTCTCTGTCCCCCCTTTTTCTTTTTTTTTCTTTTTTGCATATGCCCTTGGTGGGAATGATTTAAATGAGGAATATTGTAAAATGTATGTTCTCTTGAGAAAACTCAAGACTACTGTACAATCGAGGCGTTTCAGACTTTGCAGACCTTTTTCATTCTCAAACAGCAACATTACACAACAAAGAAAGTTGAAAATGTAAAAAGCATATGTCCTCTTTTTAAAGTATCTTTTTTTTTCTTTTGACATGAAAGTTCATTGTACTTTGAAAACCACCAGTGTGTGTACAAAAATTTGGCCTGTAATATGGTAATGAAAAAGTAAATTGCAAACAAAAAAATCATGTATCATACATAACCTTTTAAAATGTGTGATTGAAAGACAATGTAGCTTTCTGAAATTCATCAGTCTTTCACTCTTTCCACAGTTCCCACCTTTGCATCCTTCCTGAAGGAAGTGGACTCGCCGTACGAGGTACATGACTACGTGCGAGCCTACCTGGGCGACACTCCACAGGCCAAGGACTTCGCCAAGCAGTTCCTGGAGCGGCGTGCCAAACAGAATGCTAACCAGCAAAAACCTCAGCAGGGCCAGCAGCAAAAACAGCAGGTTCGTTTGCGTGTGTGCGTCGGTGTTAATTTTGACAGCAAATTTTAAGTTTAGTTTTAGTCATAGTCTTTGGACTAAAATACCGTTTAGTTTTAGTCATTTTAGTCATCTGAATTGTTTTAGATTTAGTCTAGTTTTAGTCAACTATAAATCTACAGTAGATTTAGTCCCCTAAAACCTAATGGGTTTAGTTAAATTGTAATGCATCACTTAAATATTTCTCTAAAATGACCAAACTCAGTATGTACTCCTGCAGAAAACATCCATTAACCTGTTAATATGAATGATATTAAGGTTTGAACATGCAATACAGACACATATTTAACTGTTGTGACATATAACATGTCTTTATTTATGTTAAAATTAAATGAAACCACTTCTCTTAAAGAAACAAGAACATGGTCTTCTTTTTAATTAATGAAATCTGCATTCTTTATAATAACTTGCATAAAACATTCTTCATTCTTTCAAGCAGACATATTTGTTTGTATAAATTAAATATAGATTAATCCTTATTAAAGCTATTAAAGTTATTCAGTAAAGAGCAGTAAGTGATTTTCTTTGTTTGATAAACATTAATGACAGACAGCAGCGGGTTTATTAGGCTGCTGTCACTTTAAGGCTGAATGCACGAATCCAACATACTGATACACATCCGATATTCTCCCAACTGTTTACGTATACTTAAGATATAACCAACTGTTTTTACCTGAATACTCTAAAAACTGATATTTTGAAATAATTTTGTGTGTATTTGTCCTTTCAACCCTGAAAAGACTCGAAAGAGAGCTCAATTTAGCACCCTGACTGAGAGGCTGCTTTCTGTGTGGGGCAAATTATCATCACACATTATACATCAACGAAACTAACACGGGTGTGCACGTGTCAATTTGCTGCTGAACTTCCCGTGTTTGTGTCTCAGGACTCCGTGTGGGGAATGAGCCAAGTGTCACAGTCAGTCTTGCACCAACAACAACAACACCAACAGCAGCAGCAACAGCAGCATCAGCGTTTTGAGACAGTCACTTCTGGAAAGAAGAAGAAGAAACAGAAGATGGTACGGGCTGACCCAAGCCTTCTAGGTGAGTGTCGGCGAAGTCATTCATTCAACAAACTGTTGTCTTTTTAAAACTTGATATGATCTGCAGGGAAATTACTCATCAGTGAAGTTTGAATTCCTGTGAACTGAAGTTCAATTCGTTAAAACCTAACAGCATGTTATTGAGCCGCACATAAGTTAATCATGAGCAGTTTGATTTGACTAAAATTAGGTCAGTAGATTTTAATAAAAACCACAGATTTGTTGCATTTACACATTTATTTATATATACAATATTTGTAAGGGATAATCCATGGCTAGCTGTGCATTCAACTGTTTTAATGCACAAAGTGGAGGCAAAGAACCACCTGACACAAAGCGGAGTGCATTAAAATCATTTAATTCATGGCTAGCCATTGATTATCTAGTTTATATTATGGTCATTTGCCAGCATTGACAAGTTAAAGCTGCAGCACAATATTTGACCACAAGGATAAAAATGACGGTCATTTTCGTCAGTTATGGCTGATTAGATCTAGCATTCTGCCCACTTTACATCAGACATGGAGTATACACATCTTGTAGTGTGTAAGATTACATTTATTTGATTGAATTATAGCATTTATTTGAATTAAATTGTGATTAATCTGACTGGAATTACCTGTACATTGAATGGTTTTAATGCACACCATCCAGCCAATTAGAATTCAGACAATAGTGTGTATATATCATATATTAGGCACATGATTAATAATAAATGGACATATTGTGAATTAATTTAATAAACTTAGTTACCTAGCTTTCCTGGTAGCCTTCAGTAAATTAACTTCTCTAAGAAAATGATTTAAAAAACATATCAACTGAGTGTCTGTACTGACAAAGATGAAAATGAAAAGACTATCGGTCAAAACTCAGCTTTAGGAGCTTTAGGATGATGATGATAATGACAAGGAGAGATTTTAAGTTATTATTGTCCAATTTTTTTGGCCTTCAAACGTCTTAAAATGCACATATGTAGATCAGAAATCTAAATTTTAAGAAGTTAATGGTGTTATTTTAGACAAAATACTTCACTCCTGAATGAATCAGCTGTTTGAATGAAAAGAATGAATTAGACATTTACCACCACCTGCTGGCAGTTTTAGTTTCTTATTTAGAGTATAATAAAAAAAAATCATATTTCCATATTAATAAAAAAAAAAAAGATATAGTTCACCCAAAAATAAAAATTCAGTCATCATTTACTCAACCTGATGGTCCAAAAATGTGTAATAAATTCTATGTTGAATCGAATTAAATTTCTTTCTGAATCTACTTTATGTAATATTTATTTGATGCTTTACACAATGACTTATAAAATAATCTTTTGTGGGTAATTTCTCTGGCAAATTTGATGTGCGATTAGATTAATTAATCACCACATCATGTAATTAATTAGATAAAAAAATTTAATCGCTTGACACACACACACACACACACATTTTATATATATATATATATATTTTTTTTTTTAACAGGGTCATAATTCATAATTAGTGGATTTGTTTTTACACTGTAATGCATCTGGACAATACACACACACACACACACACACACACATTATATATATATATATATATATATATGAGAATTTAGAGGAAGAATTAGGGAAGAATCATAAAATGAATTATCTCTAATTATTAATTATTAATTATAAAAATTAAAATACATTTTTCTTTATGCAAAATATTTTTCCCTCCCTCTAATGTTTATCCTTTTCCAAATGTGTCTGCAGGTTTTTCTGTCAATGCCTCATCTGAGAGACTCAACATGGGCGAGATTGAGACCGTGGAAGACTTTTGAGGCTGCTGATCAACAGGCTCCCCCTACCGACTGTTTCCCTTCTGAACAGCTGCCCTTGTATTCCCCTCAAACTTTTTCCTCTTTTCTGTTTCTTTTTCTTTTTTTCTTTTTTGTATTGCCAATTCTCTGATTTGGAGTAGATTCGGGGCAGCAAGTTTTTCTTCCTCCCTAATCCAGAGGAAACCACAGTTGCAATAACAGCGCTGCCCCACGGCCACGAAAAGAACCAAAAACACTCAGCCCTGATTAAAAGGAGAGGCTTGCATCTGCAGGAGAGGAGTCAACCGATAGCGTCTGCTCACGATCATGCTCATCTCCCAACTGATGTTTCTTTAAGCATGAATATAAGGAGTGCAGAGGAAAAAATATTATGTATTATCCCCATTACAACTTCCTTTTTTAATTTATTTGCTCCTTCCCTCATTCTTTTAGTGTTTTCCATTTTCTTCCCTTCTCTCCTCTCCCGCTTTGCTGCCCCCATGTTGACGGACGTCGAAAACAATATAGGACTCGAGGAAATGTCATCAACAGTGTCCTGTTTTAAGGACATGTTTGAAAGTTCCAGACACTTATCCATTTCTTTGTAAAATACTAGGCTGTTTAAAGAATAAACTTTCAATTCTGCATCTGTATTATAATATATGGAAATGATGAACCAATGGAGTCATACTTTTTTTTTTTTTTTTTTATTACAGTACAACAAATAAATCAAACAGTCTCTTATGTGGGCTGTTCTGCACGCCCTTACTCCTAATGAACAAAGCAGGGTTGTGCAAAGTCTACTTGCAAATGTTTACCCAAGTTGCCATTTACAAATTTGCACCATACAGATCCTATGTTTATGGAAAACCTGGAAATTTCTGGGAATTTTAAAGTTGATTTCCAGGCCTGGTATATTTAAAGTGGAAGTGCAGTATACATATTTCTGGTTCTCTTCTCGACTTTAATTGGCTATCAGTACCTCTTTATATGAAGTCATATTATTTAAAAAGAAAAAAAATCCTTGTCCAGTAGGTATGATCTACTAAAAAATGAAAAATTCACAACTCCCTGGTCTGATTTTTAGTAAGTTTATTTTAACTTGTTGGCAAAAAAAAAAAAAAAAAAACACTAAAATTTACATACTTCAAGATTGTCTAATCCTGGAATTGTTTCCTAATAACCACAGGAAATGCTTTCTTTAATGCATCATTTATAAACGAGTAAAAATGATTTACACTGTCAAAGGGGCACTGCACCAGAATAAATGTTAAAATGCAAACTTTAAAACAAAAGAAGTATAGCTACAAGTCACAAAATGTTGTATCATGTTAATATGACAATACTGTCATGAAAGTTTATATAAGATTTATTTAATTTACAAACTGCAAGAACAGAGTTGAGTTTAATTATTATTAAATATTATTAAACTTGTATTTAACATGAAATATTCCCTTAATTGGTTCTCTGAGATGCATAAAGCTGGCAAATTCAATGGTTAATCCACAGTGTTGTGTGAAAATGGTCTCGTCGAGGCCAGAGAGACCCTTCAGGAACTGTTCAGCGTTGCTTGTAGCAGTTTGTTCCTGTCTGGTGTTTATGAAGGGGGACTCGGCATCTAAGACCAATATTGATATGTACTATATACTTAGTTCATGTCTCCATAACATAACTTCAGTTGAAGAGTTTGGTGGCAGGGTAGAAAAAAGCCTTGCAGGAAAAACTTGTCACGGATTTTAAAAAAGCAAAAAAGTTATGAGGCCTATGTAATCTCTTCAGCCTTCACTCGAGAAAAAAAAAAAAAAGAATTGTTGGATTTAAAAGTGTCAAGTAGTTCCTCACAACTATTGAGTCATTTGTACAACATTGGCGACATTAGTTGTATGAACAAAAGAAATTCAAGTAAAGCTGACATAATTTCTTTGAGTAAATAAAAATCATTTGAATTTGTCTGTTAGATAATATTTATGTGCAGTTTACTTAATGTTATGTTTATTACGCAAGGTGAGAACACATTTATTGACTTAATCTACCTTATTAAATTAACTTTGCTCTACAAAATGCACTTGAAAAATAACTCATTGAACAAACTGAATTGAGAGCAGGAATTCCATCCCTGCATACATGAGGCTCACAGCCTAAACACATGCGCCACTCTTCTGCATAATGGTAACCACAAAATTCAAAAACATTACAGAAACTCCTCTAAATGTCCAACATAACTGAACATTAAACACTAACATAAACTAATAACATCTTTCTTTTACTGAAAAACATAAAATAACACTTTAATCCCTAAATTTTCTCCTCTAATGCAGTCCCTTGCAAAGCATGCTGGGAACTACAGATCCACTGCCCAGTTAGTTGTCAGCATTAATTTGTGTTTCACCCAGCAATGTTAAGTTGACAATACTCATTTTTAGTAGAAACAACTCGGTTAAATTAAGTTCATGTAGTTACAATAAGTTTAAGTAATGTGAACAAGGATGGTTTGAGTGACACTAACAACAGTGAAAGTTCATTTTTTTGAGTAGCAACAGCTACTACAAAATAATATTAATGACACTATACACTTTAATTAAAACATTTTATTAAGCAAATTCACAGGATAAAGCAAAGTGAAGAGATATTTCATGTCATAGCCAACCTGATCTCACAAGAAAATGTAACTGTTTTACGAGGTGGCGATTTCGTATGAATTAATATGTGAATCATACGAAAATGTAAGGGTTTTAGTAAAGGTAATCATGTATGTCTACTCCTATACATAACCATCGCTGGGAAGTGACCAGATCATATGAAAATGTGATGTTACAAATGAGATTGTACAAATTAGCCACCAATTCACCAAAACGTTGGTCCTAGCTGTTAATATAGGCTATTGTTTTTTTCTGCACCAGCATTCAACTATGCACTTTGTATTATAATAACTAAAATGCCCTACATGTTATACTTGCATATTGAGCCTGTAAAACAGAGAATTCTTCAGTCAATATTCCACTTTTACATAAATTGTCCCTGATTGAGAATCATGGCAAAATAATTAAACTGTATCATGATCAAACTTCAGATTTCATGATGCCTCACACAGTTTGATTACATCGGTTGTAATAAAATTGAATTGTCATCACCTTACGATCCTAAATCCTATAGAAAAGTAGCCTGGGGCATGAAGGCCGTCTGCATCGTTCTGCAGGAGTGGAAAGACTCACTTTGCTGGGTTTGAAGAAGGTGGGCAGTTACCAGAAGAGTTGACAAAAGTCTGCACTGTCCATACAGAGTCCTCCCACCTAAATCCAGCTACCCCTACCTCTCTCACTCAGTCTCTCACTTCCTCTCTGTGTTCTTTCATTAACGTACCAGTCTAGGATCGTTGAACAGAACCAGGAACCATGGGTGTCAGCAGCAGTTCCAGCACTTTATCTCGGCTCGTCTTCATTACCGCTCTGGCCATCTGCATGGCTCTTGTGCAGACAGGTAACATCACTATCTTCCCATCTAAACAATGATGGACTTCCCATAAATGTTATTAGGAAAGGTTAAATGGGTTTTGATAAGTGAGTAATACTTATTGGTTGGTGACTATGAGTAAGAAATTGAGTTTCTGTCAGTTTTAGTGAGGATTTTGTTGCTTCTTGACTTGTAGGTGTGTAAATCAGTGTCTTTCTGAGCACATGTTGATGATGGTTCAGAAAAACCACATCTCTGAAATCTCTGATTGTGCATACGTGTCATTTTCGCCATGTTGACCCTCTTGGTTTTGCAAGGCCCCTTTTCCAATAGCCATTGCATAGCCATGAGAAACCTTCAAAACTGAATAGCAGAAACTATTTTAATGAATATTTGCTTAACTTTCCTAAATGCTAGAAAAACATTTCCATGGGCAACAAAATGAAAACAGACAAAAAGGGTTAGCTCATTATTGTAAAAAGGTGTTATTATAAAGCAAACCAAAATAACATAATTGAAATGTTTCACTGAACCAATCCCAGGATCAAGTCTTTACAGCGAGACTCTTGCAGACTGAAACGTCACACTGTCTTCGGTGACTCAGACCTTCTCTTTTTCACATCCAGGTGTTGAACCTGAATTTAGTCTTGGGTTCATTGCATACAAAGACAAAGAGTTAGTTTGTTAGACTCTTGGGAAAAACAAGGCATGTATACAGCTAAGTTCATTTGTACAAACCAAAAAAAAAAGCATTTTTTAAAATTAGAATTGCATTTTGCCTTTTTCAACCATCATCTTTAAAATAGTACCTTCCAAAAGATATATTAAAATCACAAACCTGCTCATAAAGTGGGAGAAAATAAGTTTAAGATAAACTCAGACTTTCCAGCCAGAAAACATGATGTAATTCCTTTTTATTACACATTCAAGACCCAGAAGGAAGTGGCGATGGAGCAGTTGCTTGATATTTCTAATGTGAACTTATTTGCATTGATGTCATGGCAGCAGAAATGGTTCCAAAAGTCTGGATGATCATGATGTCACTGTCTGTTTTGATACACTTCCAGTACAGAACAGAATTTGTGGAGGAAGAACTCTCTTTTTTAATCTTTGAATTCACCGAAGATATTAATAGCCTTTTTTGCATTACAATAATTTCAAAAGATTAACTTTTACATGCTCTGCTGAAGAGTCAACATTGAATTTAGGTGTAAGGGGATGACTTTTAATCCATGCTGCTTCATCTCAACCACAACCATAGCTGTTCACTTGTATTACTTTCATGTTATTTGCCATTTTTTTGCTTTATTTTACATTTTATTGCGTAAAACAACTTTATATAATGCTTTATAAAGTACAGATTGTTTCAAAGCAGCTTCCCAGTGATAAACAGGAAAATAACAGAATCAATGATGCAAACTTCAAATTTGAGGTCTGTAAAGCAGCCCTGTAAAGATCATTATTCTGTTCAAGTCAGTTCAGTGTTGATTCAGTTCAATAACTGTAAAGGTAATTAAGAAACTAGTTCAATTTAGCTTTAAGCAGCTCTACAGCAGACAATACTGTTGTTATTCAGCTCAAATCAGTTTAATGTTGATTCAATTCAGTTGATGTTGATTTAATCTGTCGATGTCACTAAATTGATCAATTATGAAACAAATTTAATTCAGCTCTACTGAAGACAATAGTGTCATCATCCAGCTCAACCCTAACCCAACAGGGAACGTTCTCAGAACGTTAGCTAATGTTCTGGCAAGGTTCTCTCAAAGTTATGAACAAATGTTCTTTCAGTAACATTAATAGAACGTTTATTCGAAGTTATCCGGTCTTTAATAATGTCCTTAAAACATCAAAATGTCCTTAAAATCGTTCATGGAGTGTTTTTTCAGAAACATTTTAGTTGAAGGCTTGTCTAACGTTTCTTAAATGTTATACTTGTTTCAGAACGTTCAGAGAACATTGACATGTAACGTTCCTATAATGTTTGCAGAATGATGAAATGGATTAAACATTTAACTCTTTCGCCGCAATTGACAGAATAACTAATAGCTACAGGTAAGAATACTAAACAAATAAAAATAAATAAGTAAATAAAACGAACCTAGAAAGATATATTTAAATAATACTAACAATAGCTACAAGTAAGAATAGGAAACAAATGAAAAATAAGTAAATAAAAATAACATAGGAATATATATTTAAATAACTAATAACAGCTACAAGTAAGAATACTAAATAATCTCGCCAATAAATAATAATAATTTATGAAAAATTGGCGAGACAACTCTTCCCCGGGATTGACGGGATTTTTTGGCTTTCCGTATTTTCACTGTTATATTGTAGGGATTCTGAAAGAGTAAAGAATCTATGGATCCAAACACAGGCAAAAAAGTAGAAGAAACAAGTGATAAAAAGCATTGCTTATGTACTTTGTGGTCTGAAAAAAAAAAAAAAAGATTTTCTCTGCTTTTTGTTGAAAATTTTGCTTTTTTATTAAACTTACCCAAAAAAGCATTAAATGCATTAAACTAGAATAAAACATTTTTTTTTTTTTTTTTTTTAAAGCAGAGGCTACGTTCTTTCTTTTGATATACTGCATGTTCAGATATTCATACAAGAAAAAGGTAACACTTTAGTTTAGAGTACAATTCTATATTACTAGGATATTGGCTGTTTATTAGTACTTATAAAGCACGTATTTATGCCTTATTCTGCATGAACATATTCTACATCCCTTAATAACTTAATAACTACCTACCAAGCAGTAATTAAGAGTATATTGAGGCAAAAGTCATAGTTAATATTTAGTTAATAGTGAGAATTGGACCCAATAGTGAGAAGTGTGAGCAAGAAAAATATTCTGGGGGCTATGAAAGTTCAGAAAACATTCAGAAATAACATTTCCATAACTTAATGGGAACATTAGCAAAACATTCTTAGAACATATTGTTAACTGGATATTAAGTGTCTTTTAATACCCTAATGCGTTTCTGTATTTTTTTACTCTAGCGGGAGTAAGGTGAGATGAGGACATGAGCACACACACGCACTGTGGCGGAGGATTGTGTCATTCACACGCACCTGTCTGCATGTTGTCATCTCACTGTTGTGTGTTAAAATAGAAGAAACGAGACAACGTCCTTGTCCTATCACCAAATGTTTAAGCAGTACTTAATAAATATTTAAGCAGGCCATGAAGCGACAAATAAGTGTACTTTTTCAAATCAACGGGTTGCGTATGCTGACGCCGAGGTGCGTGCTTTTCCACAGACTGGCTTCATAAACAAGCTTGTTTAACTTGCAGTATACTGGCTGTGTTTAGGCCGTTGGTTCCTCTGCCTCAAGCCGTCCTCTCTGACCACACAAGCGCCTTTTTGTACCCTCGAGTGAAGGGCTCATTGATGTATGGCTGGCCTAGCGCCCCGGTGTGCCGTACCTACAGCCTGCTTCGAGTCCAGAAAGTGTGTCTCTCACTGAGCAAACACACTATTATTAAAAATACGCTAAAATATGCTGACCATCCCCAACTCAATGACTCCAAATATTAACCTTTTATTTTAAGATTTAGGGTGGAATATGAGCATTTTAGCATGTTTAATGCCATGGAAAGGTGGTATAAGTGGCCGCTACATGTAAATACATCTATTTTCGAAACCTACTTGGGCTTTCGGTGCATAAATGAGCACTCTGTTATGTTTGTCTGATTGTATGCTTGTTCTTACTTGTATAGCCCTTATTTAGTTTAGTTTTATTTAGTTTTTTAGTATTCTTACTTGTAGCTTTTATTAGTTATTTAAATATATCTTTCTAGGTTCGTTTTATTTACTTATTTATTTTTATTTGTTTAGTATTCTTACCTGTAGCTATTAGTTATTTAAATATATCATCCTATTTTTTTTTATTTAGTTACTTTTTTATTTCTTTAGTATTCTTACTTGTAGCTTTTGTTTAGTTATTTAAATACATCATATGGGTCCTTTTATTTACTTGTTTATTTTTATTTGTTTAGTATTCTTATTTGTAAAATCAAGACAAAAAGCACGCACATCACCAGCAAAAATATGCTCAAAAATGGATGCTAGACCAAAAAATTTTATTGAAAAACAGGAAAAATGTCGACACACCAAAGCTCCAAAAAATAAGCGAAAAATTTTAATATAAGACTCACACCGAGTCTTATATTTTTTTAATATAAGACTTTTTACGTTTTTTTTTTGGAGCATTGGTGTGCCGACTTTTTTCCTGTTTTTCAAGTATTCATACTTGTAGCAATTATTTACTTATTTTTATGATCAAAAATACGATGGCCATCCCCAGCTCGCTGACTCTACATATTAACCTTTTATTTAAGATTTAGAACATTTTAGCATGTTTATTTGCATGAAAATTTGGTATATGTTGTCGCTGCATGTATACACCTATATTTTCGAAACCTAATTGTGCTTTCAATGCACAAACGAGTACTCATGTGTGTCTGCTTGTTGGGTTTGTTTTGACCCATGACATTGGGTTGCTAAAACAGGGTCAGGCTATATCCCACTGTTTATCCATGTTCACTCTGTCTGTCTTTGTCCCTTCATTTTGAGGTCAGAACCTTTGTCCAAAAGGTGCCCTTTGGGATTGGTGGGCAAGCATTAAGATAGGAAATGGGCTTTGTGCTCCGTGAGTATGATGTAGGTGAGAAAAGTCGCATGGCTGTTCTATGCCTGTGGGAGATGTGGAATGTCAGTGAGAGATGTGAGGAGAAGAAGAAGGGAGGAACATGCAGGACAGGATGCCATAGTGAGGAGCGAGTGCTAATCCTCCATAAAAACGCCCATTGAGTCATACATAATGTGACTAACATTTGCCACTTTGTAGACCTATGCATTCCCTAATGTTCAGAAAAAAAACTTTTCCAGCTCATATGGAGGCAGTGTGATGCCTTAAGCAATGTTCTGCTGGGAAACCTTGGGGCCTTCCATCCATGTGGATGTTACTTTGACACGTACCACCTACCTAAGCATTGTTGCAGACCATGTACAGCCTTTCAGGTAAACAGTATTCCCTGGTGGCTGTGGCCTCTTTCAGCAGGATAATGCGTACTGCCACAAAGCAGAAATGGTTCAGGAATGGTTTGAGGAGCACAACAACGAGTTTGAGGTGTTGACTTGGCCTCCAAATTCCTCAGATCTCAATCCAATCGAGCATCTGTGGGATGTGCTGAACAAACAAGTCCAATCCATGGAGGCCCCACCTCGCAACTTACAGGACTTAAAGGATCTGCTGCTAACATCTAGATTTTGATGTTCATTTCATGTTGGTTGCCTTTCCGTTTTGAAATGATTTTTGTGAAAATAGCTTAAAAACATTCTCAAACTACATATATTGTTTTGATTCCATGCACCTTCATTTTTTTGTCTTCCATCAGAAACAGTGGCTGATTCCTCCCCGACACTGCAGAATGATAACCAGGACACACTATCCGGTGCTGGAGCCATCGATGTGACAACAAAAGTCCCTTACCAGGACACGACAGAAAACACCTTTGACTATGAGGACAGTACACATTTAGTAACCTTGGATGAGGAAGGTAAAGTTATTTACCTTTACATGTTCACATACTTATTGAAATAGAGCATGTTTATATTTATTGGCTCAGAAATGGCTTGTTAATTAATCCTTCTCCAGTCATTGAATATGGTAAAAGTCTTTGTTAAAGAGAACATTGCTACGTTTATGATATGGTGTGTGATTGACAGTTGTATTATTTCTGTTCTCAGTTGTGCTGGGGCCAGGTGCCATCACAGCTATCGTCATCGCGGTGTTCCTCGGAGCCTCTGTCCTTCTCGCTCTCATTGTTATCACGCTCAGAAAGTTCACTGCTTCTTAGGAAGTGTTTTCATTTTCTCCCTTCCTCAATCTCATCTCTTCTCTTTGCTCTCTTGTTTTCCCCTCTCCTCCATCTGTACTCATTGGTGGCAGGTCCTCATGAAATGGTTGTTTGCAGCTGCTCTTTACTGTTCCTCTGAGTTTTGTGATTTGTTTCTCCTGTATGCTCTTAAAGAACTTTTCAGTAAACAGTTTTTTATTGGCATTGATGGTTCCATCACAGCAAAATCCCCAGAGTTAAATCAACTCTGCTCAGTAAATAGTGTTAAAGTAACACTGAGTCAGAGTTAAAGTTAAGGAGATAATTAAGCAATTAATAAGGCTGTGACTTAAGTCACTTGTAGTTCTTGTGTTTTTTATTTCTTCAGTGATTCTGCTTGTTAACAGCAGGTGTTCATCACTACTGCGCAATCATTACTTAAATAATTGCTTAATTATCTCACTAAATTTAACTCTGCTTCAGTGTTATTTTAACACTATTTAGAGAGGGACCATATGTACTCTGAGCAGAGTTGATTTAACTCTGGGGATTTTGCTGTGATGAAGAACCATTAACATCCATGGAAACTTTCCACTGCACAAAACGTCATTATAGTGAAAAAAGATTATTTAGATTATTAAAATGTTCTTCACACTAAGAAAAACAAGGTTCTTTTTAGAACTGTTTACTGAAAGGTTCTTTGGGTAACCAAAAATGGTTCTTCTATGGCATCTGTGTGAAAACCTCCTAGTGGAACATTTTTTTTTTAGAGTGAAGAGAAATCAAACCAGACTGATGCTGAACAAAAGGGCAATTGCAATCAAGAGAAATTATGGATGCCTTTATTTTGTGACCATATTATCAATGTCGATATCCTCTTGTAATTAGGTTTAGACTGAAAGATAATAGGTTTCTTTAAAATAAGTTAAAATTATTGATATTAGTGACATTTTAAGATATAGTTTAATACCATTCATGTGCAACTATTTTTTTATTTCATATTGTTTTCTAATGTATACCAAGTTCCAATTTTTTTGCCATTACATTAGACTGATTTCTGTAAAATGATCATGTTTAAGATAAAGTGTGTGTGTGTGTATGTATTGAGAAATCAAAGCAGTCTTTGAGAGTGAGTGTTTTAATTGAAATTTTACACATAAACTGATGAATTTGTGTATCACCTTGTGATTGGTCACTGAACAGATTAAAAGACAATATTTAAATCTCCTCCAAGAGTGATTTCTTTCTCTTAAGCTTCTAATCTTATGAAATAATTGGGTTATTAGACAAAATCATTGGTTGTAGAGAGGTGCAGGTATGACGTCACTTTGTAGGCCAATCGGCAGTTAGCATCACACTGGTTCCCACAATAAAACCCAATCGTTTTTTCTCATAGGCTTTTGGATTATCGGAAAAAATAAGCTCTGTGATCAACAAAAGTTTATGATACTTATCCATCTTATTTTGTCCATCAAGATAATTTTAACAGATGAACACAACTTTTATGAATTTTGAAGTCTAAATGCAGTCGCCAGAATAAAAAGCTAAAGATAGACAATAAACGGACTACACTACGGTCGCTCAACTTCAGCGTCGCCAGAAAGTTTAAGTTAGACTTCAGAAAAGTTTAAGTTAGACTTCAGAAAAGTTTAAGTTAGACTACGTTATAAGAGCACAATTATGAGCATAACTAGGCTGTAAAAGCGGACTGAGCTTACCTTTTCGGTGTGATGACGTTTAATGTCCTCGACTGCCTCTGTGGTCCAATTTATCCACTTGTTAGCAACCGCCTTTTTCAAGGCACATTTAAAAATCACAAATGGGGTAATACTGATGTATTTTATGTCGTATAATAAAACGTGAAAGTGTCTTGAGCTTGTGTTCACCATAAACCTTATTTCAGCCATTTAAACAAAATCCCATTAAAAACAAAACAAAACGAAACAAAAAACACTGATTTTGGGAAGATGGAACTGGAAGTGCTAAAATGCTAATTCGCTTCCGTGTTTTGGCCTACAAAGTGATGTCATACCTGCACCACTCTATAGCATGTTGTTGACTGTTCTCTTTATTGTGAGTTGAGGAAGAGAAACAGACCTAAAAACCATCTATTTGATATTATGGTAACACTTAACAATATGGTTCCATTTGTTAACATGAAGCAACAATGACAAATACTTCTAAAGCATTTATTAAACTTAGTTAATGTTCATTTCAAAATTTACTAATGCATTATCAAAATCAGAAGTTGAATCTGATAATATAATTTAATGGACCTGAGCTGACATGAACTAACAGTGAATAGGTTTTTTTATTACCTAACATTAACAAGGATTAAATCCTGTAACAAATGTATTGCTTGTTGTTAGTTAATGTTAGTCTATATTAACGTTTAAATTGTGGGATCTTGTAAAGTGTTTCCGATATTAGACAGATTATAGTCTATAACACTTTACCGATATTAACATAGCATAGATGGCAACAAAGCTAACACACTCACAGCCACAAAATCAAAATCTACAATGTTTGTCATCATAGTGGTGGACAGTAACGAAATAGGCCTATTTTTAATTCACTCTACTTCAGTACATCAAGTTAGCCAAGTACTTGATTTGTGTACTTCGTCCGCCACTGACCATGACTGACGTTTGAGTCTGTGGAATAGTTAGAACAATGTGGAAAGGTAACTTCCTGATTTAAAAAATATCACAAACTGCTTGGTAATTTGTGTAGCTAGAACCAACAATAACACATTTTAATTGATAAAAATCTGCCTTTGGTTTTATCTGTTAAGTGTGAGTATTTGGCAGATAACGAGTGCTTTACGTGTTGATAATTCAAGTAGGTGAGTGGAATAGGAAAAAAGCATAGGATGTTAAAATCCTACTTGTGCTCACCTTCGCGGATTGGCATTAAAAAATAAAATAAAAATAAAATCGTCTGTAGTAACCTTTCATCAATGTGAAGGACTTAGTGTGTTATTTGGATCTCTTACATGTCGGCTCGTTGGTCTAGGGGTATGATTCTCGCTTAGGGTGCGAGAGGTCCCGGGTTCAAATCCCGGACGAGCCCTACTTTTCCTCTTTCCTTTTTGACATGTTCCAGTATTGAAGTGTGGACCCTTCCTCTGACTATTCTAAAAAAAATGTGACAACGAGACTTAATAAAAAGCTGACGCTCCTTCGTATCAGAGTCGTCAACAACCTCGCTAGTTTGTACTTACAGCGCCTCTTTGTGGTGAAAAAACATATATTATATTACGTGATTTTAGATTTTGAAATAATTTGAATCGCAGGTCTTACGTTTTCTTGGTATGAGTCACTTGTGTTGTTCTATTACTTTCCTCCGTTTTATAGACTCAAAACAATTATTGACCCCGACGTGATTTGAACACGCAACCTTCTGATCTGGAGTCAGACGCGCTACCGTTGCGCCACGAGGTCAGTCGCAATGGAGTAACCTCAACCGGACTATGATCTATAAGCATGATCTATAAGATGTCTTGTTTTGTTTGTTTTTTTAAATATATGTATGTGTGGTTTAGGATGCAAGTAAAGACATAAAAAATACATGGGAATATATTTACATATTGCATGCTTTAACAATGCTAGCTAGCCCGAATGAATGAAACAAGTACAGGAATTGGGTGCGAACGTGGCCGGTTAGCTCAGTTGGTTAGAGCGTGGTGCTAATAACGCCAAGGTCGCGGGTTCGATCCCCGTACGGGCCAAACTTATTTCTTACTTTATGTTCATTTGCCATTGTAAAAATATAGATGATAGGAATATATAACCATTAAAAAAAGTTAATTTAAAAAATGGCGAAGACAGGTCATTACTAAACAGTGAAACAGATGTCAAAACAAGCAAATATTTGTTAAATGTAAAATGCCTAAATATGTTTAATTAAAAAAATATATATTATTTTAAACTTCTGCACTGCACAGATGTAAAAATAAAACGGACAAGTGCAAGGTTCTAAATGTACAACTGTTTCTTATTTGAAACTGATACATATTAAAAATGTCTTGATGTACGTTTTTTTTTTGGTTCACTTTTTGTGTAGTAAATAACAATCTGAAGATCTGAAGAAAAAAGGAAGATCTTTCAACCTGTGCTCAGAAAGTGTGAAGGGTGGTTAAGTATTCGATTGCACAAATTTAAATGCTACATTATACAGTCACAAGTGTGTGAATTATATGATGGTTTAAGGGATCAAATAAGTCCTAAATATATGTTCTGGCCCCTGTTTACCAGAATTACTCTGATCACTGTCACACTGCCTGACCTGCAGCCACTGTCAAGCATGTCATGCTGCACTTGCTCTTTCTCTCTTTATCCTAGTGCTTTGTGTGCTGGTCTGTCGTGTGTTTCAGATAGACATCCCACCCTTAGGCAGACTGAGAAGCAGAGGTAGGGAGATAAGGATATAACAGAATGCACACACACTTACACCCCTAATGCTTTCTCTTTTTTCATGAACAACCCCAGTTCTCTTTTTATGGCAGGACTGATTTATGGACTGAGAAAGAGGCCTCAGACTGTCAGTGCCTCCAAAAGAGCATCAGGTCGTGAGGCCAGAGACTGTCAAAAGAAGCTAAACAGCACGATCCTTGCCACATACAGTGCAGCTGACCACTATAGGGCCCCCAGTTTCTATATATTTTAATCATATAATGTTAGTCTACCTAAACATGCTTTTTCATCTATCTATCTATCTATCTATCTATCTATCTATCTATCTATTCAAACCACAGTCTCTTCAAGTATGGAGGCGGCCTTTGCAATTTGAAGGCCCGTTTAAAAAAATCCCCCCCATCACTTTTAAACACTTGCAGTCTGTATAACGCATAAACACAACTTCATTCTTTATAAATCTCTCCAACAGTGTAGCATTAGCCATTAGCCATGGAGCATAGCCTCAAACTCATTCAGAATCAATGTAAACATCAAAATAAACACTGTACTTACGCGATTAGACATGCTGCATGACGAACACTTTGTAAAGATCCATTTTGAGGGTTATATTAGCTGTTTGAACTTTTTTTTATGTTGTTTAAGGCAAGCGCGAGCTCTTGGGGCGTGGAGCACCAGATTTAAAGGGCCACACACCCTGAATCGGCTCATTTCTAATTATGCCCCAAAATAGGCAGTTAAAAAAATGAATTAAAAAAAAATCTATGGGGTATTTTGGCCCCCAGTTTCTATATATTTTAATCATATAATGTTAGTCTACCTAAACATGCTTTTTCATCTATCTATCTATCTATCTATCTATCTATCTATCTATCTATCTATCTATCTATCTATTCAAACCACAGTCTCTTCAAGTATGGAGGCGGCCTTTGCAATTTGAAGGCCCGTTTCAAAAAATCCCCCCCATCACTTTTAAACACTTGCAGTCTGTATAACGCATAAACACAACTTCATTCTTTATAAATCTCTCCAACAGTGTAGCATTAGCCATTAGCCATGGAGCATAGCCTCAAACTCATTCAGAATCAATGTAAACATCAAAATAAACACTGTACTTACGCGATTAGACATGCTGCATGACGAACACTTTGTAAAGATCCATTTTGAGGGTTATATTAGCTGTTTGAACTTTTTTTTATGTTGTTTAAGGCAAGCGCGAGCTCTTGGGGCGTGGAGCACCAGATTTAAAGGGCCACACACCCTGAATCGGCTCATTTCTAATTATGCCCCAAAATAGGCAGTTAAAAAAATGAATTAAAAAAAAATCTATGGGGTATTTTGAGCTGAAACTTCACAGACACATTCAGGGGACACCTTAGACTTATATTACATCTTTTTAAAAAAAGTTCAAGGGCACCTTCAAACGATTTCTTCAAAACACAGATTCATTCAGTAATGAAACATCACTTTGTTGCTCAGAGACGTGGAATGGCTCAGCTGTGGATTTGTTTGAAACAGTTTTCGTTGATTCAAAGATGTAACATAACATAAAGATGTAAGAGACAACACGGCGGAATAAATTCAAACATAATATTTGTTAACCAAAATAACAAAAAGTCAGTATCAGTAGAGTCAATCAGTATGAATTACATGTGAATGGATGCATCAAATGAAATGTTGTCAGTGCAAATGAATGGATGTAAAACATAACATTAGAGCGTGGTTCTGACAAACTGCTCCCAAGCAAGAACTAAGCAGCCGCGCCGACAAACTCTTGCTCCATGTGCGCTCAATTCATGACCCAATCACAAGACCTGCAACAAAGGAAAAAACCAAAACGCCCACACCAACACATCTCAACCCTAACAGCTGTCACATTTGCAATTGTGCTGATATTCGGGAAAACAGCCTTCTATATCCTGTTATAAATATTAAAAACCAGAACTCATACACAGACATTTTTGCCCCATATATTTTGAATTTTGGGGGCATTTTTATTAATTTGGGTGGCATTTTATTTCAATGCATGCACAATTTTGAGCAATCCCTCGCCACGAATTACAACCAAACATCTTTGTATTCTTTCATGCTAGAGTTGTAAAATGAGGGTACTTTCTAACCTCTTTGAACTATCTCTCATCCATGTAGGCCTCTATTGTCGCTGTAGCTTGCATGCATTCCCGTCTGTTCTGTTTATGCAGTTTTTCTTTGACTACCTTGTCAATCGATGCCCCCAGGGCATGGTTGCCACCTTGTGGATAAACTAATTACTGCAAAAAAAAATTAAATGTGCATGTGCGATTTGAGCCTACAAGTGCAGTTACAAAATACGGTGGTACTCTTCTGATGACAAAATTCGCGTCACGAGCACTGTATGCTGACCCTCGCATACACGTAAAAAGTGGATTAAGTGGACTATGTACTTATCCATGTAGTGTGTGAATTGTATAAGAATAACCTTATACAATTCACACACTACAATTCTGACATAGAACGTGACTCATTATTGGCTGGTTCCTGCATCAGCATCACATGTATGCATCGTGCTGCACGCATGAACAGCGTTGGCCAATACTAAATCGGCATTCTGACGTAGAACCATGTTTTGTTTTTGCGCAAAAAAGTTTTCTTGTCGCTTCATTACATTAAGGTTGAACCACTTCAGTCACATGGACTATTTTAACTATGTCTTTACTCTCGTTCTGGGCCTTGAAAGGTGCAATGACATTGCTGTCTATGTGTGGTTCAGAAACCTCTCGGATTTCATCAAAAATATCTTAATTTGTGTTCTGAAGATGAACGAAGGTCTTACAGGTTTGGAACGACATGAGGGTGAGTAAGTAATGACAGAAATTTAATTTTTGGGTGAATTAACCCTTTAATACACGTGTTTCCTACTTCAGAATGAACGGCTGTAAAAGTTAAGTAATAAAAAAGTTGTTTAACCGGAAAATGTTTCCTGCTGAACTCAGTGGTGCAATGCTATTGTTGAGTGCTCTTCTTTAAAGACTCGACAGATGATGCCATTACTTGACACATTTAAAAAAAAAAAAAAAAATAATCGATTAGAATGTATAGAGACATTAACTTGTGTAAAAAATCAGAAATTTAAAATCTGTATTAAGCTCTATACATTAGCTTTTTATCTTTGTGCAGCGTCACTGTCAGCATGATGTGGTTGCCCTTTTCTTGCTGTAAGCCCAGACAAACCCATTTGTCTGTCTTTGGCAAGGCAGTGCTATCTCTCTCTCTCTCTCTCTCTCTCTCTCTCTCTCATACACACAAATTCTCTCCGAGTGAATAATATGTCAAGGTCATATAGAGATTCCACTGTCTAGATTTAGTTGACAGAGTTTCACCTTCTGTTTACTAGATTAGAATTGCTATGCAGTGTGTTCTATAGATAGTATTCTATTACTAGACCACAAATGCATACATATTAATATGTTTTGTCTTCGTTTCATTATCATGAACCCATTTGTGCGTGACAAATAAGTGCATAAACTAGGCTACTTCCTTAATGACTGTAACGTAATCTGTTTTTCCATGTGCTGCAAGAACAAGAGTATCGTGTTTCATTTAGAGTAGGCTGGATCTTTACTGTGTAAATTGTTTTACAATAACTCTCAACTTGATAAAAGCAAAGTAGGACTTCCTTGTCACTTATTTAATCCCAACATCGGACGGCAATTGGTCTAAATTCGTCCAGATGAGACGTGATCAGCAGGACTATTGCCTGACGCTGCTGTCAATCCAGAATGGGGCGGTAGATGTCAACCTACCGGACCGCGCGAGGCGCCGAAACGCACGTCCGACACCGGAGGAGAAGTTGATCGGCGGAGCCTTTTATCCTCTCCAGCCTGCTTTGGATTGCTCTCACTTCAACCAGGAATTAAAGGCATTGCTCTGTTCGCAAAAACATCCGCGTAATAATGCCGGACAGTAAAAAATTCTTCGAGAACCTCTCTGGAGCAGGGAAGTCCATTGGCGTCTTGACAAGCGGCGGAGATGCTCAAGGTAATTTTTGTCTATAATAACAAGGATTAGGATGTCAAGGGTGCTTGTTTGCCCGATCTAGCAGTGGCAGATTGACCTGTTTGCATCTAACGATTAACGTTACACATCTTGGCAAAACGCAACCGATGCAACAGATGATAAAAGAGAAAGGCGAGGCAGTTCCGGGCTTTAAAATGACTAAAATTACTTTATCAGTACTTATATAGCGATTCTGAACTGTTTTCAGTCGTTAATTAGGCTACTGAAAATATGATTGAAATATGTTTATGAATAAATTAAATATTTTAGTGTTAAAACACAACCATTTAACACATAGTTTATAGATATTGAAATTAAAATAATTAACTTGCATCGCTGCACTGACCGCTCGAGCGTCATGACAACGCGTATAAATAAACTGGGTGCGCTCGAGCGACTTTAAACGCAAATGCAATAAAACATTTATACAATTAGCTACATGACGCAGCATTTACGTTATGTCATACGTCTAATTTTATGCTGACATTGGCATACAGTTAAATCATGAACGAATTAAAATAAATGAATGACAGATCAGACTATCTGTTGAATTTTGGCCGTCTATGTGTTTCCTCACCTGGTTTCCTGTGCATCTTTGTGCGCATCGAATGTAATATTTGATATATGTCATAATAAATATATAATAGTGAAGAATGTCTACGTGATGACAGGCAAGTATTAGAGCGAGACTCCCATGATGCCGTGTTCACGTCATAAAAAACCCACGGCATCCCAAGCATGAGCGCGCGAGTTAAAAGCCTAGTAAAACCATTTCCGTTTTAAAAGCGTACCGACCTTTCCCGGCTCTCGTTTATTCGTTTGCGCATGTTTAGTAGAGAATTAAAGAGGTCACGAAGCGTTGTTTTGCGCTCTGATGCAATGTCTGACTCCCTTCATCAGTATTATACGCTACATCCAACCTAGAAGAGACGATTGTTTTTTCCTCAGAAACATCGCCTGTTTGTTTACTCTTGAATGCGTTTGCACATTTCCTGGACCAGCATAAAACACTAGTTTTAATTTATATAAAGTAATACATGATATAATGTGAGTTCGTAGGAAAAGGGTGTATTTAAAATACAGCTACTTCTAGAGTTTCCACTTCTGACCCATTTTGCCTTTTTAGTTCGTTTCTGGGTCTGATGGCACTAGGTGTCCTAGCAACGGTCTCCTGGCAGCAGCCCTCCCATCACTATGGGTTAGGCTGGACATACAGCCTCAGGGGCACAGATGCTTGATTCAACTTGTCAGGTCACAGCATGGGAACATACTGAGCAGAGCCTCCACCTTTCATTCCTCTATTTGTGCCACAAATGGTTTGGAGATCTTTGTTGATTGTTTAAGGGGTGTCCAATCCTGCTCCTGGAGGGCCACTGTCAGCTCCAACCCCAATTAACACACATGAACCAGCAAATCAAGGTCTTACCTGGCATACTAGATAGAAACTTGCAGGCAGGTGTGTTGAGGCAAGTTGGAGTTAAACTCTGCAGGACAGTGGAGTGGCCCTCCAGGACCGAGTTTGGACACCCCTGGTTTAAAATGACTTTCTCTGCACTGTAAAACCGAACAGTGAAATTAATGAAATGAAATGAGTTTGTTTCTCTCACATAATAATGATAGTTCATTGTACTTAATAGAAAAAAGTTGCGTGAACTCAAAATTTCATTGTAGTAAGCTGAACTTAATATGATTGAGTTTCTAATTCACAGCATGCTTTGCCTCAGACTGTATGAGTAAATGTTGAAATTAAGTGTTATTTTCTGTATTTTTAGACAAGATTAACATAGGGAGACATAAGTTAGTGTTTAATGTTGTGATTCAAGGGGTGATATCGTGGTGAAGAGTAGAGTCTGTGGTTAGGTTGAGGATGGGCTGCAAAACTGTTTAGACCATATATACTGTATGTTGTTTGACTATATATGTACATGCAAATATATAATGACAGTCTCTTTGATAGTTAAAATAGCATGTGTTATTTGCTATGTAACATTTAACCAAGATCTGAATGTGATGTTTATGTAAATGAACTGAATGTAATTGACATTATGATGAGTGGGGCGAGGCTGAAAACTGGGAACGAAGGGATGCTGGTGACGTGATTGTTAATGAGAGACACCGTTGCACCACACTGGCCTCGCTCCGCTCCCACAGCTTTTGGCCCCGCCCCACTTGTCAAAAATTTAAAATTCTACTATCTTAAAAAAAAAGAATTAGTTTACTTATGTTTTGAGGTAATAAGTTTCTTCGGATGTTTTAAGTATTCTGAACTTATTGAGTTTTACAGTGTGTTTGATGCATCAGAATTTGTGAATCACCAGTCTTTTCTGTATTTCTTCATGCAGGTATGAATGCCGCTGTAAGGGCAGTGGTCAGAATGGGAATCTATGTAGGAGCAAAAGTTTATTTCGTCCATGAGGTGATTTTTCTTTTGATTTCTTTTGATGTATTCTCTGAAATTTATATAGGACATTGACTGTTTAAAGATAACATGAAATGAATGTTGAGATAGTCTTTACTTCCCTATTGTGACATGTATCTAGGTGAAACAAGACAAAATGTAGATCGGGACTTGATTTTGTCCATAGGGAATTGACTGGAATGTTGGATGGTTGTGGTTTTTGGTAACACTTTATTTTAAAGAGTTCCTATAATGCCCCATTCACAAGATGTCATATAAGTCTCTGGTGTCCCCAGAATGTGTCTGTGAAGTTTTAGCTCAAAATAACCCACAGATCATTTATTATAGCTAGTCACATTTGCCCCTATTTGGGTGTGAGCAAAAACATGCCCTTATTTGTGTGTGTCCCTTAAAATGCAAATGAGCTTCTGTTCCCCGACCCCTTTCCCGAAGAGGGCGGAGCTTTAACAGCTCAAGCTTCGGTTGATCAACAACAACAAAGCTGGAGAATCTCACGCAGCCAAAATGACGATTGTCATTAATGGTGTGATTCAGCTAATGGACTAGCATGTGTCGTCATGTTAATCTGTTGTGCAAATCCAGCGTTGAATTGACCCTCGTTTGTGAAGCAGTCTGGTGTAAAATGACGGTATGGTAACAACACTCGACAACAACAACTCTTCCTCTTCTCTAAAGCAGCCCAACATGGCCTCACCCCCTTTGTTGCTTGTTCTCGGAGGCAGGGTTTGTGTAAATTTTAGGGTTAGTGATGTCACCAACCCAGAAAGAAGCTCGTTGTAGTCCCTACCAGCCGTTTGTTGTAGTCCTTAAACAGAAAATTCTTTAAAAGAAAATATTTCCCTTTGCATTGAACTTTGAGCATTGTAACTTTGCAGATGTTGTTTATGCTGTAACAGCAACATTAAACACTAACTAAAGTTAAAAAAGTGAAATCATAATCAACCACCCCTTTAAGGTAAAGTAGTTACATGTTACTACATGTACTTACTGTAGTAATAACAGTAAATGATGCATAATTATGCGTAACTAACCCTAAACCAAACCGTAACTATATAGTAAGTACATATAGTTCATTAATATTAGTCAGTACTTATTTGAGTAAGTACAATGTAACTACATCACCTTTAAATAAAGTGTGACCTGGTCTTCTATTGGTTGATCTCATGTGTTGCCTGTAGTCATTTGATGGTGGTCTTTTTTGTGCAGTGATAAATAAAGATTCAGGTATTCCAGCAAGCAGCATTGTTTCTTTGATCTCAAAGCACATACATGAAAGCTTGTGACAGATAAAAGGTGTCCATTCTGTGGTTGCCTTGGTAGAAAGGAAAATTAATTCAGCCTATTAATATGTCACAATAAATGTTTTTTTTATCCTCAGGGCTACCAGGGCATGGTGGACGGAGGTGACAACATCAAAGAGGCATCATGGGAAAGTGTTTCCAGCATGTTACAAGTGGTAAGCAAATGTCCGTATTAAATTAAAAGCTAAAATAGCGCACATAATTAAGTGAACATGGAGAAGATGCATTGCAGGGTTGTTGCATAGAGCTGCATGATTCTGGATAAATTAATAAACTGTATAGTTTGAGAAAGAAGGGGTAAACATACATCACCATTTTTAATGTTGCATTATATTGTGCAAGGAAATAATTTACCTTTATTTATTTAGCATGTTGTTATTCAAAGTGACTTACAAATAAGGGACATCACTTGCAGTTTGTCACCAGATCCTTCAATATTGGGGAAGTTAAGCTAGATTTGCATACAAGCTAACTTAAATGCAGAAATGTAGTAAGTTCTTGTGTTTTTCTTGTAGCATTTCTTGTTGTCATATAGCATTTGTTTTGTTATTGAATGAATTCTTTTTTTTTGAATGGATGATTCAATGACAAATACATTTTTAACTGTCACTGTGTACAACAGTGTAGCCTATTTTCTTAATGTCACCGTGTGTGTGCAGGGTGGCACTGTGATTGGCAGCGCCCGTTGCAAGGATTTTCGTACCCACGAGGGACGTTTGCGTGCTGCTCTAAACCTGGTGCAGCGTGGCATCACTAACTTGTGTGTGATTGGTGGAGATGGCAGTTTGACCGGAGCTAATCTCTTCAGGGAGGAGTGGAGCGGACTGTTGGATGAGCTTGTCCAATCAGGTAGCAGAGAAGGAGGGGCTTATACTGTATTGAATAACATAATACCTTCATGTTTTTCTCTGTATCCATGATTTGTTTCTGTCTCCCAGGTCAAATCACTGAAGAGGCTGCCCAAACTCATTCTGTGTTGCATGTTGTTGGGATGGTGGGCTCGATAGACAATGATTTCTGCGGGACAGATATGACAATTGGCACTGACTCAGCACTGCACAGGATCATAGAGGTGGTGGACGCCATAATGACCACCGCACAAAGGTATATGCTAACAATTACAATATACAAAAAAACAAAATCCCAGTTATTCCAATACATTTAAATTTGCAACCATTTTTGTTGCCCAACAGTAGAGCATGTCACTAGCCAGGGCTGGATTTACCTCATGATGTGAAATATATTTTTTTGCCCCCTCAATACCCCCCACCCTGACCCCAGTAGCTTACATACATACTTAACTATATATATATATATTGGACGGAAACCCAATGTCCAAAACTGATGTTGTTGCTTTATATATGGTCAGAGATGTGCATGTGTCATTATATTATTAACATTCTACCAAAATCAAGCTCAAATGGAGTTACTAGGTTTTTGACCAGCAAATTTTGGACATGCGTCAATAAGTTCATCGCATTACGTTTTCATTAATTTACGGGTTATAAAATTTACTGTAGCTATGTGGGCTCTCAGTTTTTTTCTGTCATTTGTCCAAAATCTCATGTTATTAAAGATGAAGTGTTACACACAGGCTATTTAAGACAGTATTGGCTATGACTCGACATTCAACAACAAATACTAGACCCTCTACTTCGCTCCTCAAATACATAAAACATTAGCCTTTATATATAAAGTGTTTCTTGAGTAAAAAAAATGCTGTACTTATTCAAAGAACCAGTTCTTTATTAACCCTTGCGTTGCAAACAAGCAGAGAGGATCCAAACTGTGTGTGGAACTTTATTCACGATAGAAGCGGGGTGGAGTTATGAGGTTTGACTGACAGTTTGATGATCCAATGCAGTTATGAGGTTTAGTCACAAGCTCTTTTTATTACTTTTCATTGGTTAAATATATGCACAACTGTCAGACAGACGTAAAGGGTGACCGATAGTAATGATTTATGGAAAAAAATTACGAAATACAGAGATACAAGTTTTCTGAATGATATTTTCAATTTTGTTAATTTTATATAGTATATGTCTTAAAGTGCTTTACCATTAGAGTGAAATAATAATATTTAATAATATTTATAATTTATACACATGCATTTTCTGTAAAGCTGCTTTGAAATGATATGTATTGTGAAAAGCACTATACAAATAAATGTGAATTGAATAAAATAATATTTCTCCTCATTGTAATTGGACCCCCCCGCCAGACATCTGAGCGTATGTGCGTGCCTAGAATGCCAACGCATAAATCCGGCCCTGGAATTAGCAATGCCAAGGTCATGGGTTTGATACCCATGCATGCACTGATAAAATACCTACCTTAAATGTAAAGTCACGCATTTTCAATTCATGCATTTTGAATATCAAATACATTAGACATTGTTTTGAACAATTTAAGCCTATCATTAAAGATAAATCAAGTTTTTTTAAAAATTCATGTTGTGTCTCTTTTAGCCATCAGAGGACCTTTGTGCTGGAGGTCATGGGTAGACACTGCGGGTAAGACCCTCAACTATAAATACTCAAAGAAAAATGCGCTATATTTGCAATCAGCACTAAACCGTGTGTGTATGTGTGTGTAGGTATCTAGCATTAGTCAGTGGTCTTGCGTGTGGAGCTGACTGGGTGCTGATTCCAGAAATGCCTCCCAAAGATGGCTGGGAGGAACAGATGTGTCACAAACTATCAGAGGTAACACGCACATAAACATGCATGCAGAAACCCACAGCCACGCTCAAACTAACTAAAGCAGAGAAACTTCTAACCTAACTACGTTGTTCAGTAGCGTGACAGTACTCCAGTTGTAGCAAACAAGCTAGCTTTTACAGCAGTTGCAGTGTAGTTTGACCAAACATTACATCACTGTTTTTTAATGTTTCATTATATTGTGCATGGAGCCTTGCAGTCAAGACAAACATTTATTTATTCATTTAGTACGCGCTTTTATTCAAAGCGACTTACAAATGAGGAACATCACATGCAATTTGTCATCAGAGCCAACAATATATTATGTAAAATTAGGAGAGAATTATATGAGAGAGAATAATATGAGTAATATATATATATATATATATATATATATATATATATATATATATATATATAAAATCAAAGCTTCTTTCCTGCACTAAATAAAAAAATAATAAAATCACAATTGTGACTTGTGAGAAAAATAAACAAGCATTCGGATGATTCATTTCAATGAACTCGTTCAAAAAATTCACCTAATCCATTGATTCATCACTCAGTTGTGTTCCTGGAACTCTTGAATTTTTTTTACATTGTCTTTTTGTAGAAAGAATAAACATTTAATTAAATACTGTATTAAAAAAAAGAGTGTTTTCTTATTAATTTAGTGTAAAATTATTTGTATTAATAGATTAAGTTTGATGTTGTCACTAATTGATCTATTGTTTTTGTGCCAGAAAAATGCTTCACTTTTTAACTGAATCATGTAATCTGATTTTTAGATTATTTAATAGCTTATAGCTTCAATTTACTTTTTTAATTTTTAGTAGCTTGTAGTGTAGCAAGGCACATTTTCTAAAGAATAACTTAGTTACTAGTTGAAATTAAAAATAGCTTGTTGTTTAGCATGCTACAGTTTCCCCAAGAAGCCATGCTCAAACACATGAACACATTCACACAACACACTCATGCATACATGCCAATGCACACACACACACACACACACACACACACACACACACGGCTTGTTTCAGTCCTCCAGTGTTTGTCCTGCAGAGCCGTTTGCGAGGTTCTCGTCTTAATATAATCATAGTGGCCGAGGGAGCCACAGACAGACATGGAAACCCCATCAGCTCTAATGCAGTGAAGGACGTGAGTATCTCCTCCCCGTTCTCACCAGTGTGTATGTATGTACGGATGTGTGTGCGCGTGCTTTTTTTCCCTTGTAGAATCGCGCTGATAAGAAACGGCTTAATATCATCATAGTAGCTGAAGGTGCAATAGACCATAACAACAAGCCCATAACCACAGACCTTATAAAGGACGTGAGTAATGCACAGCCACAGGCCATACAGCACATCCATACTAATGAGTGTATAAATGACTGCTTTCCTTCTCTTACACATAACACAACAAAATATTTCCTATATTGCTTTTGGTGTAAATATCAGCTGTGTGTGTTTACATGTGACACTTCTCTTCATTTACTTTTGTGTTTATACTTTTAAGTCACACACATTTCTCTCACAACATGCATGTCTGTGGTTATGTTTGCTGACCTTGCATATTATGGAATGCCAAAGCTGCCGAAATAAGAAATAAATAAATACACAAAGAAATGTAATGAATGAATGAATGAATAAATAAACAAATACATACATAAATACATAAATATACAAAGAAATATTTTTTTGTATATTTATTTATTTATTAATTTCTTTATATATATATATATATTTATTTATGTATTTATTTATTTATTATTTCGGCAGCTTTGGCTTTCCGTAGCCTTTAGAGTAAACTGCTTTAGAAATATTGCTCTGTTCTTGCATGTGTGTTTTAATTCATGGTGGAGTTTTGGGATTTTGGGCTCAGTCTGACATTAATAATAAATCCATCTACACTACCTTTTCAAAAGATATATTTTTCCCCCAAAAAAGGATGCATTAAATTAATCATAAGGCAGAGTACATTTTTCATTTTTCATTTTTGCAACAAAAAAAAACAATTTCAAGTAAATGCTTTTCTTTTCAATTTTCTATTCATCAAATGATCCTGAAAAAAATGGTTTCCACAAAAATATTAAGCAGCACAACAGTTTTATACATTGATATAATAATAAGAAATGTTTCTTGAGCAGCAAATTAGCATATTCGAATGGTTTCTGTAGGATCATGTGACACTGAAGACTTTAGTAATGATTTGCTATCACAGGAATAAATTACTTTTTAAAATATATATGAATAGTTCAGATGCAAAAGCCGCTAAAAGCCACCTCCTTCAAAAATGAGATCATGATATTGAGCGATTGCTTACCGCACATATTATACGTTCATCAAATACTTTCGCTTCAAATCTGATAAATCCCAGCGTCAGCCCATTCAGAAATACCGGTTAGTTGGCAGAAACCGCTAAACGCCACTTCCCTTTGTCAGCAAAAGCCTCTAAAGTCCACAGGAGAACCAATCAGAAGATCCAAATTGAATCATATGATTTCAAGATGAATGATGCTGTGTGTACGAGCTGACATTCAATTGCCGAGCTTCAAGTATTTATCATGGACAGGACTTCGCGAGTAGCAAGTAAACACAATAGTGTTGCTTTTGCTGCTATAAAACTGACAGAAACTGACATTTTACTATGTCTTGTTGTCCAAAGAGGTGGACCTAAAAAAATGTTAAATACCAATTAATTTAATTTTTGAAAATAAGGCATTTCAGTAACTGACTAATAACCTTTTCATTGCCATTAAAGTGAAATTACTGAACCTAAACATAGGAGCCTGGTAAAAAAATGTCAGACAGGTTTTTGCAGTGGAACTCTTCATATATACAGTTATTCTAAATTGTAATAATATTTAACAATATTACAGTTTTTTAAAAACAGTAATTTTAAAAACATTAAAAAATCTTTTGAAAAGTGGTGTGTGTCTGTCATTAATCTTTTAAGTTCGCTGGATTTGTTTGAGAATCATCTGTATTTCCGGTGAAGTAAAGATTGTGTTGACTCTCTCGACTGCAGCTGGTTGTGCGCTGTTTGGGGTTTGACACGAGGGTCACCATTCTGGGTCACGTCCAGAGAGGAGGAACACCCTCTGCCTTTGACCGCATTTTGGTATGGTCCTGACTTTATTTTATTGAATTAGACAAAACACACTTGTAACATGTTGTATTCACTCTCTTTAATTCTCTATCTCTTCTCTCTGCCTCTGTAGGCGAGTCGTATGGGAGTGGAAGCCGTGTTGGCCCTGTTAGAAGCGTCTCCTGGTACTCCAGCGTGTGTGGTGTCTCTGTGTGGGAACCAGGCTGTCAGGGTGCCTCTGATGGAGTGTGTTCAGATGGTGAGAGAGTAACTCAGCTAATGACTATAGTAAAGTTAGTTAAATCTGGGAGCTTTACTGTAGAGGTAAGTGGATGTGCTCAACTTACTGTTTCCTGTAGTCTTTCCACATCTGTATCAGTAAAAGTGCTTAGATTTTATTGCATTTGTCCTAAAGCAATTATCATAAAAGCAACGTTTTACTTTATTTCTGCATACAGACGTGGTCCGTATAAACAGTATTATCATCCAATCCTGAATCTCAGTTTAGTTCAATCAATAAAGTATTTGCTAAGTAGTTTAATGCTCTGTTTGGGAGTTTTGGAGTTGTCAGTTTGATTGTTTGTCGTACTGCAGACACAGGAAGTCCAGAAGGCCATGGATGAAAAGAGATTTGAAGAAGCCGTAAAGCTGCGTGGAAGGTAAATCACAAAAACCACATCATTTTACTCTACAGAGCAGGTGTCGATGTTAATTGTAAAAATATTCATATCAGTTTATGCACTTTTATCACATCAGGAAATGTCTGAATGGTCTTTTTTTCTCTTTTTTTGCATTTTAGAAGTTTTGAAAACAACCTGAACACCTACAAACTCTTGTCCCACCGCAAAATTGATGCTGAACTTCCACATGTAAGTCATAATGCGAACAAGACAAATGTATATTTTGCACAACATGTTTGGTCTGCTTTAGCCTCTTTCTGTTACACTGACAGTTCAATATGTTTATTTATTTTCTTTTGTGGGGATGAGGATGGAATGCAGGATGGCCATTGTCATGTATGTACTGTAAATGGAATATAGAATAGAATATAGAATAGAAAGCTTTGCCTCCTGATTAGGTTTCTGAACTTTCCCATTTATTTTCTCCATGAGCATTTGATTGATTTGTTCTAAGTCTAAAATAATATATATTTTTTGTTTGCAATTAATTTATTGCAGAATATTCAAATATATGCAAATATATACTACTGTTCAAACATTTGCAGTCGGTCATACAGTAAAACAGTAATAGTTTATGACCCCAAACCTTTGAACGGTAGTGTATTAGCTAGTTGTTTGAGGGTGTAGGGAGAGTGTAGTCAGTTGAAATCACATTAACATGATGCTTCCAGAGATAGTTCACCCTAAAATGAAAATTGTCATCATTTACTCACCCTCAAGTTGTTCCAAACCTGTATGAGTTTCTTTCTTCTATTGAACACAACAGAAGATATTTTGAAGAATTCTGGTAACCAGACATGTGATGGTAGCCATTGACTTCCATAGTAGGAAAAAAATGGCCAAAGTCAAATGTCTGGTTACCAGCGATCTTTTGTGTTTAACAGAAGAAAGAAACTCATACATGTTTGTAACAACTTGAGGGTGGGTAAATGATGACAGTATTTTAAGTTTTGGGTGAACTATTTCTTTAACAAAACATGCACTCTATAGAATAGATTAGAAGGTAGTAGCATAGACAATAAAAATAAAACAATATCTTTAATGTGAAGAAGGTTTAAATCAGAGGCACATGACAACAGACCACATGTACATAGCCATGGATTTTCTTGAGTGATTTACTCACAAATGCACAAATGCAGCTTAATCCAGGATTTTTTTTCCAGTTTCAAGTGTACCAGATTAGATTTAACACTGTATTGTTCTATAAACATTTCTGCATGTCTTATGCAGTATGTGTAATAGCAGAGATTTTTATATAGTGTGATATGCTCTCTTCTCTAGAGTTCATTTAATGTGGCCGTATTGAATGTCGGCGCTCCTGCAGCTGGCATGAATGCAGCCGTGCGTTCGGCCGTCAGGGTCGGGATCACAGAAGGCCACACTATGTTTGCTGTTAGTGATGGATTCGAGGGCTTCTATAAGGGACAGGTAACACAACTCAAACTAACAGACCTTTATGCATAATTGGTGTTTCTTTAAAGGTGCCGTAGAAATGTCTTTTTAAAAGATGTAATATAAGTCTAAGGTGTCCCCTGAATGTGTCTGTGAAGTTTCAGCTCAAAATACCCCATAGATTTTTTTTTTTATTAATTTTTTTAACTGCCTATTTTGAGCCATAATTATATATTCACCGATTCCTTGCGCGGCCCCTTTAAATCTCGTGCTCCCCGCCCCCGGAGCTCGCGCTTGCCTTAACCAGCATAAACAAAGTTCACACAGCTAATATAACCCTCAAAATGGATCTTTACAAAGTGCAGCATGTCTAATCGCGTAAGTATGGTATTTATTTGGATGTTTACATTTGATTCTGAATGAGTTTGATAGTGCTCCATGGCTAAAGGTAACATTACACACTGTTGGAGAGATTTATAAAGAATGAAGTTGTGTTTATGAATTATACAGACTGCAAGTGTTTAAAAAATTAAAATAAGGAAGTCCGTGAATATAGTAATAAACGATGGTAACTTTAACCACATTTAACAGTACATTAGCAACATGCTAACGAAACGTTTAGAAAGACAATTTACAAATATCACTAAAAATATCATGATATCATGGATCATGTCAGTTATTATTGCTCCATCTGCCATTTTTCGCTGTTGTTCTTGCTTGCTTACCTAGTCTGATGATTCAGCTGTGCACAGATCCAGACATTAATACTGGCCGCCTGTTCTTCGGAGGTCTTTTAAACAAATGAGATTTATATAAGAAGGAGGAAACAATGGTGTTTGAGACTAACTGTATGTCATTTCCATGTACTGAACTCTTGTTATTTAACTATGCCAAGATAAATTCAATTTTTAATTCTAGGGCACCTTTAAATGTAGCCACTTTTATGTTGATGTTTCATCATTTATTTTTGGAACTTTTCACATGGTTTTTATGTAGATGTTTAATTTTTTTACTCTTCTCCCAGAGCTAGACTTTCAATTTTAAAATAGGAAAATATGTTTTAAAAATATTACAGAATTTTTAAAAGTTTGATAATCTAAACAAAGAGTGCAATAAATGTAAACGATTTCAAAAGGTAAATTATTTATACACAATTTTTACACATATTACGTTGTTGTGGCATCATTTTAATCACAACCAACTATTTTGCCATTTTTAAGAAGGTTTTTTGAAACGTAGTGTACTTGGTTATCAAGAAGACAAAGTAAGATAATATATTATTATTATTATTATTATTAACATCATCACTATCATTTATTGCTGTAATTTAATTTTGTCAAATTCTATAAAAACTGTGTTCAAAAATGTGTGTATTTTGTGAAATTAGCCTTTGTAAGATGAACGAGTCCAGCATTTTATTCCAAAATTGTTTAAAGTTAAATGTTATAGAATACAATGCATGGTTTAAGATGTGGAGGAAATTGCATGATATTTTGACATCAATTTTGCAAAGCATCTGTTGGCGGCTCAGTCTGTGAAACACTGTGAGACAGCATATAGATGTTTGTGAATCAGTTCCTTGCCAAATGAGATAAACAGTCATGATTACAGTAAGCCCATTATTCCCTCCCACAATCCCCTGCTGCATTGTGCTCAGTGCCATATTTAACTTACTGTAGCATTACAGATCCACTTTATACTGCTTGCCTCGTGTAGAGGAAATAGTGCTAATGCTGCTTGTAAATAAATGCAAGTTTGAGGAGGCCAAAAATTCCTTAAATGTGATTGGATGTGTTTCCAGTGGTTTCACAAGGTTTCTAAAAGGAATGAATGCTTTATATCTCAAGTCTGTAATTATTAGAAAGAAAAACAACATATTAAATTCTGACTCTATTAAACTCAAGCATCCAAACTCAAGCAAAGGTCCATGATCTCATATTTACTTTGATTTGTTCTGCAGATAAAAGAAATCAAGTGGGGTGATGTTGGGGGCTGGACAGGCCAGGGCGGGTCCCTGCTAGGCACAAAAAGGTACGATTATATATCTAAGAGCCCATTGTCAATAACAAGACACCGATATGCCTTTATACACTGAATAAGATGCTTTCTAATATCCTTTTTCAGAACTCTCCCAGCAAAACACATTGATAAAATTGCAGAACAAATGAGGATTCATAACATCAATGCTTTACTGGTTATTGGAGGATTTGAGGTATGAAAATGTAATATTTACATTATTTGTTTATGTAAATTTTTGTACACATTTTGCTGTGTATTAATGAGTAAAATAACATTTTGATTCTATTACTCTGAAGTTTCTACTGAAAATCATTCTCTCCTTTACCCAGTGCTATTCATTATGATCACATGCCATTGTGTGTCTTTTTTGTCTTAAAGGTGCAGTAAGTGATTTCTGAGAAACGCTGTTGATATTTGAAATCATTCAAACAAACACGCCCTTACTCAAAA
This sequence comes from Ancherythroculter nigrocauda, assembly GCA_036281575.1. Taxonomy (NCBI): domain Eukaryota; kingdom Metazoa; phylum Chordata; class Actinopteri; order Cypriniformes; family Xenocyprididae; genus Ancherythroculter; species Ancherythroculter nigrocauda. The sequence goes on along the minus strand of VTFQ01000008.1, from coordinate 41,447,396 downwards.
GGATCACACCCCTATCTTGATAGCTCCGCCTCCAAATTAACAAACACCCTATGCAACACAGGCACCTCGCCCCTCATGAGTGTATACGCCCCTTACTGCTGATTGGCTACTGTGTGTTTTGGTGCTCAGTCCGATCCATTTTTAATAACGTTTCTCAGAATTCTCTTACTGCACTTTTTAAATGATGTCATGATCATATTATATTACTGCTTTATAGTATTTATTACAAATTGTTATTTACAGGTGAAAAAACAATAATTTACAGTGTTTTTTATTGCTACCAGATATTCATTAGTTTGTAACAAAATAACATTTAATTAAATGTAAGAAATACATTTCTTACAGTATAAATAGATTAAAATCTTTACATCATACACTACATTTCAAAAGTTTTGAGATCAGTGAGATTTTTCAGTAAGAAAGAAATTAAAATGCATAATTTATTTATAATTATATAATATTTATTGTCTTTTTTTCCGATCTTTAAAATATCATACCGAAAAGAAAGTAAAAGTTTCAGTTGTTTTGTGTTTCATCTGTCATTTCACAATCATACTTTAAATCTTCTACATAAAAACTTCCAGTATCTTCCTACCTTCATAATCAAAGTGGGCATGGCTCTCTGCCCTTCCCCTTCTTAACATTACTCATAATTCTAGCCAGTGACCCGTAAGTCCTTGCTCTGACCGCAGGCATATTTGGGGTTGATGGAGCTGCAAGCAGCTCGTTCCCAACACACAGAGCTTTGTGTTCCCATGGTGATGGTCCCGGCCACTGTGTCCAACAATATCCCCGGCTCAGACCTGAGTATCGGGGCAGACACTGCCCTCAACGCCATCACGGATGTAAGACGTCACACACTCGTGTCAGAGAGTGTGTGTGTGGGGTGGTGGGCTTGTATATCTGTTTGTCAAGAGCACTGTCAGTAAGAGACGCTGAAAGGTCAGGGCTGATGATGACCAACCTCCCTGCCAGGAAACACACAGGTCACACTCGAAATACTTGAAGGTTAAATGACATTGACATGGATGGCAGCCAGCCTAGATAAGTAGGTCATTTTTGATTTTAGATGCAAATGTAGACCTTTTGCAGAGCATAGAAAATGTGAAAGAGCATTGTTTGGTGGAATTAGGTAGATTTCTATGCTTTAAAGGGATAGTTCACCCAAAAATGAAAATTCTGTCATCATTTACTCACCCTCAAGTTGTTCCAAACCTGTATGAATTTTATTTTATTTTATTCTTCTGAACACAAAAGAAGATATTTTGAAAAATATGTTAACCAAACAGTTGATGGACCACATTGCCTTGCATAGTATCTGGGAAAAATACTATGGAAGTCAATGGGATCCATAAAATGTTTGGTTACTGACATTCCTCAAAATGTCTTCTTTTGTGTTCAGCAGAAGAAAGAAACTCGTACAGGTTTGGAACAACTTGAGGGTGAGTAAATGATGACAGAATTTTCATTTTTTGTTGAACTATCTCTTTAACGGTGTAAAGAGTATAATATGTAAGTAGCTAAGCAAAACTGTTTTATGATAGAAATGTTAAACAACCAACCAAACCATGTGACGAGACAAAAAAACATTAATAGAGGCCTTTTTTGCCACTGTATTTGGCTTAAGAGTTAATGTGTGCATATTTTAAAATAAAAATACTATTTGAAAATTGATTGATTAATGCTCCTTTCATTATTTAATTCCTTTAAATATTTATTATATTTATCTTTAAAGATTATTACTACTTTGGTTTTGTCCCCCCAATGTTAAAGACATGGTTATGGCCTTGATATAATATCGGAAGAGTTATTGGATAATATTGGAATTGTATTCCAATTAACGTGCATACATACTGTTTGCAAAAAAAATAAACTACACTGAAAAAAGAATCGGTGTAAAAACAATTTTTACTCAGAAATTCTTTGTCATTATTTGTGAAATTTACAAGTAACATTGAATTAAACGTGACATTTTGAAGTACAAAGACTGAAATAGTATTTTCTTGTAAAATATACTTCAATAATCCTGTTTGTTTGCAACTTTGAAAAAGAATTTTTTACGGACAGTGTAGTTTAATTTCACTCGGTATGTGACATTTTAAACAAATTACTTTAGTCTGACTGAAATCAAACTTTTAAAGTGCATGTAAACATACTTACAGTGTTTACAGTGTTCTGGCTAGAGCTTTGGTTTTGTATTATGAAGTAGAGCTGAATGAGTTTCGGGTGGGATATCGCTGTGTGAGATGATGGGCTGAGGTTGGTGGTCACTGCAGCCTGACTGAATCAGCGTGTCTGGAGACGAACGCATGTGGTCACTCAGCACAACCTGTCACCCAGTCCTGCTTCTGACTGTATAAGTGTGCGTTTGCATCTTTTGTGTGTGCTTATATCGCAGGCCTGGTCCAACAATGTAGCACAATCATACTGAGATCCATTTTTTGCATTTTATGTTTGATTGTAATGCATGTGCTGCCAAACATTATCTAAAAGTTTTCCATTCTGTTTCATTTATAAATACACCTTTTTATATACACTGTGAGATTAAGATTAATATGCTTATTAATCTTGTACCTTTGAGCTCAGTTCTGCTGTTTCCAAATAATAATAATAATAATAATAATATTGAATAAATAAATACTTCTGGACAAATTAACACATGAATTAATGTCCTGGGACTGAGTTCAAAAGCATTTGATATTGAATAACATCACTAACAACAAAAACCATTTGGTGGACAAAAATCAAAACAGAATTTTTCATTAATATAAATTGGTAAACTTTAATTTATATCATATATATGTTGTGGAATAACCTTTTATTTTAAGTGTTTGAGCAATAACAAATAATTACATGATTAAGCTCTTAATCACAGATGCAAATGGATTAATGAAATATTTCTTATTCATTAAAATTTAATGATTATGGACAGCATTGCCAGCTAACAAAAAATGTTCTAAGAACATTTAGCTAAAGTTATGAAAATGTCATTTCTTGACGTTCAAAACATTCAAATTTTTTTTTTTTTGGTTATGCACTGGCAAGGACACATTCAATTTTATCATTCTTCAAATGTTACATTTAAATGTTCTTTGAACATTCTGAAACAAGTAGTAACATTGAAAAAAACATTAGACTAACATCCAACTACAACATTTTAGAAAAAAACATTCCATGAACATCATATATATAACAGTTTTGTGCTAACGTTTTGAGAACATTATTAAAGACCAGATAACATTGAACAAGCATTCTGTTAATGTTACTGCAAGAACGTTTGTTCATAACTCAGAGAACCTTGCCAGAACATTAGCTTAAGTTCTGAGAACATTCTTATTAGCTGGGTTTTGTGGCACACTGAGAAATTTCATGCATTCATTTTTCACTTTAAATTAATGCCACATATGCTGTCCTTAGACATTAAGTTGTACTAATCAAATCAAATAAGAGCAACTAACTGCATGATGTATTGGACCTGGCCTGAAGTCTTGTGTGTTAATGTCTGCATGTGTGTGTTATGTCATGCTATTTAAGGTCTGGTTGTGCTGCTATTTAGTCTGGTTGTGAAGTCGGTCACACTTTGGTTCTTGTGAGGCTTCCTGCTATCTAAAAAACTTGCCTCAGTCACCATTTAGCCAATGCCATGCCCACGTCACGAGGATCTGGTGGTCAACTATATGTGCGATCTAGTCGTCTTGAGCAGACAGGAAATACTTTCTCCCCCTCAAAACAATCAGAAAGGTGTTACACTATTTAGTGTACACTAGGAAGAGAGTAAGTGAGCATTCGTCCTAATGCATGTGCACTGCTGCAGGCCTTTGAGAGTTTGCTGCAGCTGGTCGATGCCCGCAGCAGTTATGAGGAGTTCTGTGTGCCCATGTGCATGCTGCCCGCCACCATCAGTAATAATGTATCCGGCACTGACCTCAGCATTGGCGCTGACACTTCACTCAATGCCATAGTGGAGGTAAGACACACCACCCTTGCCCGGAACGCCAGATGTTACATTATGTCGATTAGTACATTATCAGACTCTATATTTAAAGGTGCGCTAAATAATTTTAAATAATGTAAGAATGAGATAAAACATTTATAGGAGGAATTGTTTTTTTTTTTTTTGTAAAAAATAGTTTTTTTTCTCCTGACACCTACTGATGTGCATTCTATGAAAGCTTTTTTACGCCACTGAATAAAAAATAAAAAAGTTAATTGCAACTTTTTTCTTGCAATTGCCAGTTTATTTCTCAATTCTGACTTTTTCTTAGAATTGTGAGTTTATATCTTGCAATTTTGACTTTATAACTCGCAATTGCGAATTTATATCACAAGTCAGCCTTTTTTCTTTAGAATTTGACTCGCAATTGCAAGTTTATATCTCACACTTCTGAGAAAAGAAGTCAGAATTGCGAGATATAAACTTGCAATTGCAAAGAAAATGTTTATTTGTCACAATTGCAAGTTTGTATCTCAAACTTTTTCTGAAGAAAAAGGCAGATTTTTTTTCTCAGAATTTTGTGATATAAACGCAAATCTCAATTATGAGTTATAAAGTCAGAATTGTGAGATATAAAGTTATAAAGTAAAGTTGCAATTGTGAGATAAAAAGTCGTTTTAAATTGTTTTATTCCGTGGCAGAAACAAGCTTCCATAGGATTCAGCATTACACACAAGAAAATGTTTTTTGTTATCAGTACCATTGTAGAACTTCCCCTGTCGCATACATGATTAATTTATTCCAAGAGGAAGTGTACAATAATGTGGGTTTACCAAGATAAAGTGAGCATAGTATTCAGCTGGTCATGTGATCTCAATAAGACATTAGGTACAAAAAAAAAAAAAAACACTTTAAAGGCGCAATATGTACGATTTTTGTATTAAAATATCCAAAAACCAGTGTTATATATATTGTTGACTTGTGTACTTACATTATCCCAAATGTTTCCAAGAATGCTTAAATCCAGAGAAGTAAGCAATTTTAAACCAGGACATGGACGTGTCAGACTGTCCGTGCGTTGCCTATCAATAACATCATACCCATGTTACTCTCGATTTTCAATTTTATTTTGTAGAAACCATGGAAACACCAAAGATGTTTTAATATATTACATGTTTTATTAGACAAGGGAACATCTGTTTGGTTACATTTATAGACAGAAAACAAATTATTGTTATATAGCTCAACACGTTTAATCTTATTGATTAAATCTAGTTTTCTTGATTTTCCCTAAGTATACAATGCCTCAGAGAAAAACACTATTTTGTCAAGTAGCTAACATAGCGTAATCAGATGCAGCTTTATTTTTAGTAACAGTAATACAGCATTTTCTCCATCATGCAATACATTTGTATTTAATTGCATGCCATTTATCAGCACAAGCCATCCAGCATTTATTAATAAGATATTCTAATATCGATCAAGCTTACTGCAGTGTGTAACAAGTGACGTTAAGTAACGTTAGAACATAATTTTCAACACACTCAAATGTATCTCAATATGATAAACAGCGCTGTGTTACCTCATACGCTTAACCGGAAGAATCGGCGACTGCAGCATAATAAAAGTTCTGCTGATTATGTGCCGTGTGTTGTGGTCGTCTCTCTTTAGCAATCACTCCAGCGGCCCTGTTCCAACATCACTCGCCCTGCTCTGCTTCACACTACAGTAACGTTAATAGTCTCATCCATAAACAGGATTTCTGCCCGAGTCCCGTCCCGATTCTTTCCCACTGACTGTGTGGTGAAGACGACATTTCCCAAGATTCCACGCTCAAACTTTGTTTGAATAGGCGACCTCTAGCGGCGAAAAATCTACATACTGTGCCTTTAAATATATTTGTCAGATGTACTATTTAAAAAAATGATATACTTAAAATATATTTTTCAAGTGGAAAAAAAAACTGTTTAGTGCACCTATACGATTTTACGCTTATGCCTGTGAGTTTTTAAGGATATCATTTTTTTAAATAATTTTTACATTTTTTTGAATAAAGAATATCATTTTTCAAGTGGAAAAAAACGATTTAGTTTACGATCATGTCTGTAAGTTATAAGAAACGCAGGTTTCATTTAATTGTTTTTTCTTATTTAAATATCTGACCATGAGATTTTAGGCTTTAGATGTGAGATACATTATCTGTGGATATATAACATAACGAATTGTGTTTGTCCACTACAGGAACAGATTTATATGCTGATCTGAAACGTTTGTATATTTTCCCAAGTTGCATGGCAAACATGGATCCTCACAAAAAGCACATATTTATGAGTTGGAACCACATGCATGTTCTCTATTGTTGTGAACTATATTGTGCCTTGTGCTCGCATGTGACCTCTTGCATACAGGTCCAAAATTAACCAACTGTGAGTAAAAAAGTTGGTCAGAAGTACAACATTATACATGATGTAAGTTAAATTAATTATGGTTTGAACTATTGTGAACTATATTATGTTTAAAATAAATAAATGACCCACCATTGGCCAGTTAATTTTGGACCATGCTTCAGTACTTCTGCAATATCCTGTATGTCTGAGTTGATGGTTGTGTGTCAAAACTGCAGTCTGTCTGTTAATGAAGTGTGTGTGCATGAGTAACGGATATGTTTCATTCTTAAACCATTACAATGTGTGTGTTAGACGTGTGATCGTATAAAGCAGTCCGCCAGCGGAACCAAGCGCCGCGTGTTCATCATCGAGACGATGGGCGGTTACTGTGGTTACCTGGCAACGGTGGGGGGGCTGGCAGCCGGAGCGGATGCAGCCTACATCTATGAAGAGCCGTTTGACATCCGGGACCTACAGGTGAGAGGCGTGCTTCTATCCATATTTACTGCAATATATATAATATATATATATATATATATATATATATGCAATATATATAATATATATATATATAATATATGCAATATATATATATATATATATATATATATATATATATGCAATATATATATATTTACTGCAATGTGTTATCTGAATATAATATTTTTTAAAAATATACACCTATGTTACACCTGCGGTGTAACTGGATGGAATGGATCAGGTGATTGATTAAATGTCATACTGAATATACACTATATTGCCAAAAGTACTTGCCTGACTGCATTGTGCCAAGTGTAAAGTTTGGTGGAGGGGGATTATGGTGTGGGGTTGTTTTTCAGGGGTTGGGCTTGGCCCCTTAGTTCCAGTGAAATGAACTCTTAATGCTTCAGCATACCAAGACATTTTGGACAATTTCATGATCTCAACATTGTGGGAACAGTTTGGGGATGGCTCCTTCCTGTTCCAACATGACTGCACACTAGTGCACAAAGCAAGCTCCATAAAGACATGGATGAGCGAGTTTGGTGTGGAGGAACTTGACTGGCCTGCACAGAGTCCTGACCTCAGCCCAATAGAACACCTTTGGGATGAATTAGAGCGGAGACTGTGAGCCATGCCTTCTTGTCCAACATCACTGCCTGACCTTACAAATGCGCTTCTAGAAGATTGGTCAAAAATTCCCATAAACACACTCCTAAACCTTGTGGAAAGCCTTCCCAGAAGAGTTAAAGCTGTTATAGCTGTAAAGCAGGGGTCTCAAACTCAAATTGGCGGGGGGCCATTTCTGTGATTGACACCTCATAGGAGAGCCATATTAACATTCAAGCGCAAGAAAGCGCAACATTTCAGAAAATTTACTTTCCTTTGCATTATTTCTCATTTACTTCAAATTTCATTAGGTCTACTAAAAAATGTTATACCTATACTATAAATATTTTATTTACCATACTAAATGTAAACAGCAGTGTTTCTCTCATTGTTACAGAGAGTAATATAATTATATAATACTATTACTAATATAATACTACTAATATACTAATATAATACTAGGCCTACTAGTATAATACTATTAATTGCAATAGTCTGGTGCAACTTCTCACATCCAACAAGGTCCATGGAATAAAAAAAAAAATTAGTAATTTAGGAACAAAATCAGCAACACTTGTGGCGTGGAGGGTTCAGAAATGAACAAAAACTGGAGCTATATCAACTTTATTTTGCCAAAAAATAAAAATCTCTCATTGTTACATACATTATTAGTTTTTAACATTTACACAGCTGAGACACATTTGTCCAAGATGCCGTTTGAGCATCGGTAATGTTTACTGGTAGCATTGGGTACGTTTCGGTGGTTTAAATCGACGCTCGTGACTTAAAGTCGAGTGCTTTTACTATAATTTAGGCGAGCGCGCTCATAATAGAAGCGACGCGGTTGAGAGTGCGGCTCATGGTTGCATAGCAACGACAGACGCCACTGGAGCGAAAGCAAAAAGAAGGAGAATGCGGCGCGGCCGCTTATGTGACGCGATATGTGAATGCCCCCTTTGAACGGCGACTTTGTCTTTGCATATCAGACAGGTAGCAACTAGAGAATAATAATAACAATAATAATAATAATTTAGCGGGCCGGATTATGTTTTATTTTTGAGATCAGTTGCGGGCCGGGTAGAGGGGGAGGGCGGGCCGTAAATGGCCCGCGGGCCGGCAGTTTGAGACCACTGCTGTAAAGGGTGGGCCAACTCCATATTAAACCCTACGGATTAAGAATGTGATGTCATTAAAATCCATGTGCATGTAAAGGCAGGCGTCCCAAAACTTTGGCAATATAGTGTAGCTCTGCATCTTTATATAGATTCAGCTTGTGACCTAGATTTGAAAACACCACTAACTAAAATGTACTGAAACTATAACTTTTGTGGACATGTACCAATATAGTACCATTGTTTTCTGTGAAGAAATGCTACACTAAAATGTTAAAGATATGATGAATATGAATATGGTAATCACTAAGTACTATGGTATATATCTAAGTATTATATGAAATCATCAATCATGTACCATGGTACTTCCATGTTTTTGTTTTGTATTGTTCATTAACATGATGACTGAAATAATGTGTCCACTGTTTTTTTTTTTCTCTCCATAATTTGAACTGAACAATTTTTATTTCACAATTTGGTTATGTTTGGAATATCAATATTCTTTTCAATTTTGAATTTTCAGTGTCACATTATCCTTCAGAATTCATTCTAATATGCTGATTTGGTGGTGCTTATTAATATCAATTATTTTTGTGGAAATTGTGATACAAGATTTTTTCAAGATTCTTTGATGATCAAAAGAAAGCATTTATTTGAAATCGAAATCTTTTGATAAATGTTATATATATATATATAAACAATTCTATATAAAACAATAGTGAATTTAACATCAAAATTGAATGTCTAATGTATGTAAAATGTCATTTTTAACGTAACCTTCTCCATTTAAATACTTGGCTCAGTTTGAGAATAATTTATGCAATTTTATATTATTTATTTGAAAGAATTAAAAGAGCAGTTTCATGTCTATCCTTGTATTGTTCAACTGGTCAAGGTTGATATGTGATTTAGAAAGTAATTAGTAATAAGTAATGCAATGCTTTTTACAGAGAGTAATTATTACAGTAATAATTACTTTGTTGAAGTGTAATTAGTAGATAGTAATTAATTACTTTTTTAGAGTAACTTGCCCAACACTAGATAAGGGTTAAAGGTCATGCCTGCCACCTTCTGTCAGACACAGGCATTACACTCTCCTTCCCCGTCCTCTGTCTGCTCTGTCCCACGCACAGGGAGGAATATATAGCAGTGTGTACTATTTAAGGAAAGAGAGAGAGCGTCAGGCTGAGTTTTTATGAGTGCTCTATTTTTCAGTCTAACGTCGAACATTTAACTGAGAAGATGAAGACTAGCATCCAGAGAGGTTTAGTGCTCAGGTAAGATTTATATATCGTACATACAGCATTAATACACTACACTGATTTCATTCAGCTGTATCATGTAGATCTGTATGTGTAGAAGCAGTGAGGTGAGATTGTGTGTGTGTGTGTGTGTGTGTGTGTGTGTGTTTTACAGGAATGAAAACTGCAGTGAGAACTACACCACTGACTTCATCTACCAGCTGTACACTGAAGAGGGCAAAGGAGTCTTTGACTGCAGGAAGAATGTCCTGGGACACATGCAGCAGGTACACACACACACACAAAAACACACAAACACTGTGAACATGATCAGAATATTGTTCATTTGCCACGTTATGATGTCCTGTAGGGTGGTGCTCCTTCACCGTTTGACAGGAACTTTGGCACCAAGATTGCTGCTAAAGCCATGCAGTGGATCTCCAAGAAGCTCAAAGAGTTTTACAGACAAGGTAAAGAGAAATCATTCATGTAAACATGCAGTCTGGGATTGTGTGAACTCAGAAAATGTGCTTGGTACAGCGGCTACAGAAAACTTGCATATTCAGCACAGTCTCAGATCTCATTTTTGCACCAGACACATTTATGTAATTATACAGAATTATCTTGATTAACTAAGAGGATAGTGAAATTTTGATTAGCAAAATTACACAATTTTAGTAAATTAACATCAGTGCCATGTGTTTGTCATACTTATGGGTTGCACAGATTTGGATGTAAAATGTAATATAATATTCAATATAAAACAATAAAATAAAATAAAGTATAATAATTATAATCTAATATTATAAAAAACGTTATTAATAATGAATTGATAATAATAAATTACTATTAATAAAATAATGACATTAATAAAATAATGTAAGTTAAAACTATAAAATATTATAATAAAATGTTATACATATAAATACATTTTATTATTAATGTATTAAATTTAGTACATTATAGTACTAGTAATAATAATAATAATAAAAATAATGGTAAAAACAGTAATTAATAATAAATTAATAATAATAAGTTACTATTAATAAAATATATAAATATTAAAAATGATTTTTAATTTAAAACTAAAATGTTATAATAAATTGTTTACATTTATTTAAACTGTGGTAACACTTTACAATAAGGTTCATTAGTTAACATTAGTTAACTACATGAGTTAACATGAACTAATAATGAACTGCACTTATACAGCATTTATTAATCTCTGTTAATGTAAATTTCAACATTTACTAATACATTATTAAAATCTTGTTAATGCATTGTGAACTAACATGAACAAACTGTATTTTCCTTAACTAACCTTAATAAAGATTAGTAAATACAGTAACAAATGTATTGTTCATGTTAGTTAATACATTAACTAATGTTTAACTAATAAACCTTATTGTAAAGTGTTACCAACTTTGTTAATAAAATTGTTAGTTACTCCACAGTGCATTAACTATTGTAAACAGATACATTTTGATCTTAAAAGCATATTATTAAATTTTAAGATTATAATTAACTAAGATTATTGTAGAAGTGTTGTTCGTTGTTTATGTTAAAACAAATGTAGTTAACTAATGTTAACAAATAAAACCAGCTTATTGTAAAGTATTACCGAATATATTATATACAAATATGACCATATAGATTTTTATGACGTCATAGTGAGTTATTTTCTTTTGCTCTTTGTTTTTTGCTTTCCTCGGTTGGCTCAGATGAAGGTAAGGATTTGCATCTCAAAAATATATTGATTGTTTGAGTTCACTTCAAAATGCAGAGTTCTTATGCTTGTAACACTGACTGGTGACTTTGCAGTGCTTGTAGACTGTGTGCAATAACATATTTTTGTGTATTTGGTAGGACATGTGTTTGCGAACACAGAGGATTCTGCTTGTTTGTTGGGAATGCGGCGCAGAGCTCTGGTTTTCCAGCCCGTTGTACAACTGAAGGATGAGACTGATTTCGTGTAAGACAACAAACACACTTCACAAAGCTGCTTCTAATATCTTAGTAATGAGGTCATAATATTTGTTTCAAAGGCAACTCTTAAAGGATTCTATTTTGTAGCATTTCACTTTTTCCACAGAAGTCCATGTGTAATGTTAAGTTTCTTGCTCCAAAAGCAGTCATAATTTAGTCTTACTTGACATTATCTCTCTGACCTTTAGAATTAAAAAGGTTGTATGATACTGTACCTTTTAAGACTTCTAAATACTGAACAGTCATGAATATGTAAATAGGGCGATGATATGTTAATGTTGTTAATGTTTTCTGCTTAATTTTAATAAATGGTCTGGGTGGACTTGAGAGTAGTGATGGGAGAAACTAAGCTTTTTAAAACTTTGAATCAATTGAACCAATTTCTTTGCAAAATGATTGACTGTTTTGAAGCTGATGATGCCTACTAGTCAAAAGGGTGTAAATGCAAAAAAAAAAAAAAAAAAACAGTACAGTCCAAAAGTTTGGAACCACTAAGATTTTTAATGTTTTTAAAAGAAGTTTCGTCTGCTCACCAAGGCTACATTTATTTAATTAAAAATACAGTAAAAACAGTAATATTGTGAAATATTATTACAATTTAAAATAACTGTTTTCTATTTGAATATATTTCACAAAGTAATTTATTCCTGTGATGCAAAGCTGAATTTTCAGCATCATTACTCCAGTCTTCAGTGTCACATGATCCTTCAGAAATCATTCTAATATGCTGATCTGCTGCTCAAGAAACATTTAATGTGTACAATTGTAAAAGTTCAAAAGAACAGTGTTTATCTGAAATCTAATCTTTTGTAACATTATAAATGTCTTTACTGCCACTTTTGATTGATTTAATGCATTGCTGAATAAAAGTATTCATTTCTTTAATTTCTTTTCAAAAAAATAATAAAAATTCTTACTGACCCCAAACTTTTGAACGGTAGTGTATAATGCTACAGAAGCTTTGTATTTCAGATAAATGCTGTTCTTTTGAACTTTCTATTCATCAAGGAATCCTGGAAAAAAAAAGTACACAACTGTTTTCAACATTGAAAATAATCATAAATGTTTATTGAGCAGCAAATCAGCATATTAGAATGATTTCTGAAGGATCATGTGACACTGAAGACTGGAGTAACGATGCTGAAAATTCAGCTTTGCATCACAGGAATAAATTACTTTGTCAAATATATTTAAATAGTACACAGTTATTTTAAATTGTAATAATATTTCACAATATTACTGTTTTTTACTAGCCTGGGTGCCAGCCCGAACCCCGCCCACAACATTTTTTGCCTAGAATATGAGTATGACGAAGTCAGGCTAGTTTTTTACTGTATTTTTAATTAAATAAATGTAGCCTTGGTGAGCAGACAAAACTTCTTTTAAAAACATTAAAAATCTTAGTGGTTCCAAACTTTTGGACTGTACTGTATATATATATATATATATATATATATATATATATATATATATATATATATATATCACAAAAAATGTGTCATTAAAAAGGACTACAATATTTATAAACCTGTGATTCATGGGTTCACAGAAATCATCGCCCCCTAGCGGCAAACCATTGAAATTTCAAAACATTTTGAAATGGGTATGGAGTAACAAAGCCAAATCATAACAAATGAATTCACATGACTTTGGTCTTCACTTGTTTTTGGATCCAGAGATTCTGTATTTTTTCAGATGATTCGTAATAGCCCACCATATAACAGTTAAAACATGGCGGGGAGGCGCTGTCGTAAATGACGGAAAATTCCTTCAATGGTGGGGAAAGAGTTCATTTTTATATATATATAAAATCAGGTCTTTTATATATGTATGTAAGCAATCGCATCGTGCCTAACAATGCCCTTCAGCCGTGACTTATTCACGATATAGCACTAGCCTCGAGTACCTTATTGCTTTTATAAAACAGTTACCACACAATACAAATATTAAAGCCAAAAATATGTAACAATGCAACTTTCATGAAATAAACTCTTATTAAAAGCCTTCCTTCTGCCGGAAAAAGTAGTCCCTGACCGTGAACTGCAACAGATGTTACATTTCACCATTAGATGATGGCAAAGATTGTCTTTATGAGTGTGTCAGTCAGTAGCGAAGACTTTTACATTGAAAAGACTGAATTGTTGTGAACACGGAATAAGACGCAACTGACAAATACTTTTTTTACGAGCGCTGTCAGTCATGGGAAAACCCCTGAACTGTTAAAAGGACAAGATAATACATCAGACATATAAACAGATTTTTTATTATGAACATAGGACTGACCTGAAGGAAAATGCTAAATCTGAATGCAGGTAATAAACTCGCTCAATCGATCTCTTTCTCACAATACTCTTCTACATAATACAGTAAGCTTCAATGAATAATATAAATTGAGAACAAACAGTTTACGTTGCTAAGAGTGTTGTGAAGTGATACACAGAACCGTTGGGTGAAGCGGTCATGTTTAATCATGAAAAAAACACAGCTATTGACCAATCAGAATCAAGGACAGGAACTAACCGTTTTATAAATATATATATTAAACATTATAAGTGAACCTCAAGGAACAAAAAATCAACTCTTTCTGCGCCATTTATGACAGAGCTTCCTTTTTCTTGCCATTTTACATTTTTTAAATATTCTTACTAACTTGTATATATTTAATGCAGAAAAATTATTTTCAACCCTCATTCTGACTCTATCTGAAATGATCTGTTTTTAAGGGGCAGCTCCTTTAAGGCTTGTCAGTAAACAACCACTGTTATGATTGCCTAATGAAATTGTGTAGGAGACACTATCAACACCCGCTTGCTATTGTACATGACTGTTTAGAAAATATTATACATATAAACTGGATTTTTGGACTTGATTTAAGAAATATTTCTTTAGAGGTAGGATAGGGAGGATGTTTTACTGGTACAAAGACTTCTTATATGTCAAAAGATCAAAGCAAATTAGATTTCTCAGGTCATGGCCTCTTTAACTCAAAAGAGCAAAGAGAAAATTATCCTGTGTTCCATGATATTTCCCTTTAACATTTCAAAAACATTTTAAAATGAGACAGACTTGACCATTGACCTGATATTTGTTTATTTCCAGTCACAGGATCCCGAAGGAACAGTGGTGGCTCAGACTGCGTCCACTCATGAAGATTCTGGCCAAGTACAAAACCAGCTACGACGTGTCCGATTCGGGCCAGCTCGAACACATTGTCCGTCTGAGAGCTAAAGACAACTCTGCTGTTTAAAATCAGTCCAAGTAAAGCCTGGTTGTCTTGAAAATATAAACATATTTATTGAGGACCTGTGATTCCATAGCAGATCTTGTAGAAATCTTTCTTGACCTGAACACATAATCATATACAGTCTGTGTAAAGCAGTTCACATTAAAGTGTGACCATAGACATACAGCCACAAAATCCTTAAATATTGTAACTCAGTGTTGTGACAATCCATATGCTCAAGCAAATAGCTTATCCCTTAAATGGGGCCAAGTGGTATATTTTGTTAATATGCAAGATTTCCATATTTATATTTATTCTAATAAAGCTTATTTTCATTGACAATGAACAGTCCAGCTCCACTGACTAATTCCAAAACTGCACCTTGTTTTAGTTTAAATGAAGTCTGAATGAAGTCTTCCAAACTGCTATTCTGTTAGCGCAGGCACTTTGTACCAAAGCAGATGTTGTGTTAGTGTGTTTGTCATGCTGTACATGTGTATATGCTTCTAATGCTTCATAAACTCCCTTTAAAATGCAAAAAGGTGTGGCTTGTCATTTAATTTATTTGAGCACAGTTGTTCAGACCATGCACAACATATACAACAGCACATTAACCCACTGGTGCTGCTTGTGTGGCAGTCAAAAATGACTTGTTTTATTTCAATGAATGTATTATATTTTAGTTGAATGTTTTTTTTTTTAATATTTTGTATTTTTAGGGGATTTTTGGTACTAAATTACATTTATGGAATAGTTATCCATTTATTCAAGCACAGACTTGAAAATGAAATTTCCAACTTAAGCTGTTGTACATCTTGAATGCTTTGGAGCACAGACTTAAGTTCGGTCTCAGTTTAAAAAATACACTTGGCATATTAAGACACTGAAAAAAAAAAAGTGAAACTAAAAAAAGTTATAGAAGTTTTTCTACTATTATGAAAAATGCATAAAATACTATTTTTAAATTGATTTTGAAATATATATTTTCCAAAACATAGTTTTAGAGTAAAACATGAGAAAAATCAAAGCCATAAATCTAAAGTTTTGTTCCAAATTTGAAGTTGATATCAAAAAATGAGCTTTCAGTAAGACTTTGTTTGGGGCGCAGTACCAAACGTTTCCACTAGATGAAATTAATCTCCCATTAAAGGATTAGTCCACTTTTAAATAAACTTTTCCTGATAATTTACTCACCCCCATGTCATCCAAGATGTTCATGTCTTTCTTTCATCAGTCGAAAAGAAATTAAAGTTTTTGATGAAAACATTCCAGGACTTTTTTCCATATAGTAGACTTCAATGGGCACCAAACAGTTGAAGGTCAAAATTAGTTTCACTGCAGCTTCAAATTGTTCAACACGATCCCAGATGAGAAATAATAATATTTGAATTCCGGCAGTGTAGACACTGCTAAGTGTATTACTGCCCTCCACAGGTCAAAGTTTGAACTAATTGTTATATACTAGCATATTGCATATAAAAATTAGTTAAAAACTTTGACCTGTGGAGGGCAGTAATACACTTAGCAGTGTCTACACTGCCGGAATTCAAATAGAGAAGAAGAAAGCTAGTTCAAGATGAGCATTTATGGTTAAAACTTATAGAATTTTCTATTTTTTTTTCAGAAAATAAGCGATGGTTTCTCTAGATAAGACCCTTATTTCTCATAAAATCGTGTAGAACAATTTTAAGCTGCAGTGAAACTAATTTTGACCTTCAACTGTTTGGTGCCCATTGAAGTCTACTATATGGAAAAAAAATCCTGGAACGTTTTCATCAAAAACCTTAATTTCTTTTCGACTAAAGAAAGAAAGACATGGACATCTTGGATGACATGGGGGTGAGTAAATTATCAGGAAAAGTTTATTTAAAAGTGGACTAATCCTTTAATTTCCAATGCTGTCATTTTCTACCCTGAACAGCACAAGTGTGACTATTTTTTTGCGTGTATGTGTTCACACAGCAAGTGCTAAAACCTTTACCAAGTTTCGTACCATCCTACCCAAGTAAAAAATTCTAAAAAAAAAAAAACAAAACGTAAAATTATTTTGGTCAAAAATGACCAAAAAGCACCAGAGGGTTTAATTAATAAGAACTGGATAATGATTTAGGATTAAAGAAGAAAAGAAAACAAGATTTATATTTTTTAATAGAAAAAGTTTTCCATACTAGTCAAACATGGTCACATTTATTATAATTCTATACATCTCATAAATAATCTTTTTCTATTTTATAAATCTCAGACACAAACTACAACACTTTTAGAATCATATGAGCTGTTTTTGACCTTGTTATAAAAACATGGAATCCACCATAAACTGTGCATCAGTGTAAACAAAAGTAGATTTGCTGGTCTAATAAGTGGTACTTTAATTCAAGTACTTTCAGCACTTGACTGTTTAGGAGCACTTCTGTTCATCAAGATGACGTCTGTAATCAGAAGAACATTTGTGCATGATCCTGGAGCGTGTGTGTGTCTTTCATCCTAATAATAAGAACAGAGGAAAAAATGTCTATTTGACAACCCAGGAAGGGTCTTTTACGATGCTTTCATTTTCTGGGCCTAAAATAGCCACTCCACATGTCTGCTGGCCAATACCCAGATACCTGTAAAAATAAATAAATATAGGTAAATATTATACACAAATATAAATATCACAAAATCAAATCAAGCATAAATATTTTTTATTAATACATAATTTTATTAGATAATTACTATATTGCTAAGAAAATTGACATCTTCACCCTTGATTCAAATTATTAAATTGTTATTAAGTTTTATGTTTATTTCTGATAACGCAATGAAACGTGCTAAACTGTGTGAACATCATAGCATAGTAAAATAAAACCTGTACTTGTAATTTTTTGCAAAATAATACCTTAACCAAGTTTAGCATTTTGTTTTTTCCCTTATATTTAAAATATTTTAAACTATATATTATAATATATTTTCCTCATATTTTGCTGGTTTACTCAAACTTGTAGGGTCATTAAAAACAAACATCCTCCCAAACATCACTTTTGGCCACTACTGTACATTCATGAATGTCTCGTTACCTGCCAGCGACGTCAATTAGGTTTTTGTCGGTCACGGCGAACAGTCTCTCTCTGTATCTTTGCTTCATTTCATCTGTAATGCCGTTTAAAAAACGCCCCAAACCTGCAGCACAATTATAAGGTCCTTGTGAACCAGAAAGCAAATATCCAAAAACACAAAAACATTCCTACGCTACACATCTGAGCATTCACACAAAATATCCACAGATTCAAGCATCTAAATTAACATGAACTGCAGCAAAATTACACGGAAAGAGACTAAAACATCATTCAGCAAAGACATTCGTCAGATCCTTCAAGAGGTGTTCTAAATGACTGACCCTTATCTGAGGGAGCAACAGGTGCATCAACGGCAGAGAAAACTGAGAGCTTGGCCTCGTCGATATCCTGCTGGGTAAACTTTCCCGCTCGTGCCCACTCTACTCCGCCTCGGAAAGCCGACAACGTCTGGGTGGAGTTTGGATCTCTGAGAGATGACAACCAGATAATAAAACAACTTGGGACATAAACACGCACTTGGCACGTACATATATATATACACATAGGAAAACGTGTCATACACACCTATAGGAATAAAATGAGAACAGGCCGCCTCCTCCCATTCTAGCTCCGCCTCCATAAGCCCCACCCTTTTCTCTGATCTCTCCATGGAGGAACTTAGCGGTCATCATCCTTCCTAAAATACACAGACTGAGAGACACAGAGATGGCAAACTGTAAATGAGTGCATGATCAATCAAAAAAAGACTAATAGCAATTTGACGGTCTAATCATAAAATCAAAAATGTAAATAATTAAATCAATATATGCATTTCATACACGTGTAATGAGAAGCAGCTGTGGTTTTTTTGCCAAAATAAATGCTTGATGGATTAACATTAGAAAATGAAGAAATTTAGAAAGCCATAAATACTAGTATTGTAATTTTACATTTTATAATAACAATATTATTATTATTACTATATTTTATTTTACAGTGAAAATTAACACATATTTTGTGTAATATTTATATTAATAAAAAATAAAAATAATCAATGTAATAATAATATTTATTAATAATAATAATAATAATGATAGTTATTATTATTATTATTATTATTATTAAATTCATATTGCTATATAGAAGCACAACATTTTTGGCCAAATTGTACAGCCCTACCAAACCTGGAGCATTTTAAAAATCACAAATTGCATTTTTTAATCAGGGGAAAAAAAAAAAAGTAATTACATTCTCCCCCCAAATCGTGCAGCCCTAAGTGAGCATAATGACCATCTTTTTACAAAAGTGTGTTTGTTGTACCTGGCGTAATCGTCGTGTGTGAACGGAACCGTGCGCACACACTCACTGACAAAGTTCACATTAAACGGAAGCTGGAAATACGTCTTCATCTGACAGGGTTTAAAATGAGGCTCCTGGTAGGATGAAGGGGGAGATCAGTGAGAATGCTACCAATGAATGAAATATGAATGTTGCTGTAATGCTGTACAAATGCACTTACTGAGATGAGTTTACGGCTCACTGCTGATCCAGCATTAGGGTCTAATGCTCTCTATGAGGGGATTAAAAAAAAATAAATAAATGAGATTTCCTCTTCATCTAAACATAACAGTTTTATGGGGGAAAAAACACTTATTTATTAGTGCAAGTGTTATAAGTGTTCATCCCTCTGTCTTTGCAACGTGAAAAATTTCAAGGATAGCTAAAAACCATTATTTATCTTTTTCACTAGGTACTATTCTCTATAAAGCTGTTGTGGAAAAATATATTAAGTGTATTAAGTATACATTTAACAGTTCACATATTGGCTGGGAATCGAACTCACAACCTTGGTGTTGCTAGCGCTACACTCAACTATATTACATTTATGCATTTGGCATACCCAACGTGACTTGCATTTAAAGTAGGGATGCACCGAAATGAAAATTCTTGGCCGAAACCGAAAACCGAAAAAGAGGAAACCAAGGCCGAAAACCGAAAACCGAAAGAAATTATGCCAATTATTAATACCACTGCATTTATGTTAATGACTGTGTACTAACTTTACTAAAATCAAGGCATTGCAATTGCATAAATTAATATTAAAGTTTCAAAGAATAAATTAATTACAAATATGTATATTGCAAATATTTATTTAGCACATTGCAACAATGCACAGTATAAAATAAAATTCTAACTAAAATGTTTAACTTGACCCCACTCATGTGTACATTAAATAATAATGTCCTGTACATTATTATTTAATGTACACATGAGTGGGGTCAAGTTAAACTTAGTAAATATTTCTTGCAGGATTTCACTGAACATATCAGACAACGAGGGTGCATGCCCCTCATCTGGTGCAGAGAGACAAGTTTTTTTTTTCTGCGCTCTGATCTCCTTCTCCTGCGCTGGGCGCTGCCCCCTCTCTGTCTCCACACGGGTTCTCCGCATCCATCGCGGCCTGGATCATTTCTCGTGCGCGCTGCTTTATTTCCGCATCAAAGTAATGGTCTTTATAACGCGGATCAAGTACAGTCGCGTTGAAGTGCAGAGGATCCGAATAGATCTCAGTGAAACGTGTGCTGACCGACTCTAAGAGTGTACTTTTCATTGTTTTCACTCCGTGGTCCGTCTCAACCACTTCGATTAGGAGACGCTTTAGTGCTGCGATTAAAGGAATAACGTCCGCTACAGATGCATCAGAGGAGCTGATCTCGCCGTTTCTGTTTGCGTCATCACAACATTTCGGCCGTATTGTTTCGGTGATAAAAGTCTTTCGGCCGAAAACCGAAAATGCACTTTTGGGCCATTTTCGGCCGAAAATTTTCGGTGGCCGAATATTCGGTGCATCCCTAATTTAAAGCATACATTTCTATCAGTTCATGCATTCTCTGGGATTTGAACCCATAACCATTGCTAGTGGCATGCTCCACCATTTGAGCTACAGGAATATTAATAAGCTTAATAAAGTGCGAAAACTTGTGTCTTTTAAAAAGAAAAGTATGGCTTCTCACCTCCACAATGGTTGGTCTAATAGGTTTGCGCTCCTTCCTGTTGGCTGCTATATTACCTATAAACCTCTCCACTTCCCCAGATGCATCTGACATTTTCTGGGGTGTGGCGTTCACGGCACACCTGAAACGATGACATCGTAATCATATTTAAATGCATTTGTAGCACTTTAATGACAACTTTTTCATTCAAACATCCCTCTATTTATTAACAAATTAAATAACTACACTATTTCACAGAAGAAATTATTATTGTGGATATTATTAGTAATCTGCCTAAATTAAATGAAGTGTTAATTGTTTTGTAATGTGTCTTTTGTCACTGCTTTAAAAAAGTAATCAGCCTATAGAGGTCATGTACGATTTTACCTCAGTTAATACCCCCAAACACCCCCTAAAATGGTAAAATCACTGTAATATAAAATGGCTTATTGCATTAGCATATATAATGCTACATATATTGTCATATACCGGCTGATATTTACCTCATGTTCTCAGGATTAAAAAGGTGTCTCTTTATCCGGGGAAGTTTCCTCAAAACTGAAGTCAGATCAGTCATCTCAGTGATTCTTTTCATAAATTTAACCTAAAATTAAAATACCATAAATTTATGAAACAACTTATTCTTCTTGAATTCCTCAAAGGCTGGGGAACAACATCAGGAACATGTCTCATCACTCACTTGGTCCATCCCGCTGAAGGTCTCCTGCAGGTCTGCCGTAGGTGTGAGCGATCGAGCTGCCCGTGTCATCGCGTACATGTGACCGGAGTAGGAAATGCCATTGGACAGCTCTTGAGCTGACATCATGACCAGCACACGCAGACGCTCCTCGTCATCAAAACGAGGGCTGGATGTGTACACGGCAAATTCAGTTTAAAATAGTTATACTTGCACAGAAACGGAAAGATTCATTTTTGTCTCTATAAACAAGACTAACCAGTTAAATATGTCACTCCACAGATGAAACATGTCAGGTAGATTCCGTTCCAGACAGGAAGACGACAGGATAATACCCTAAAAAACACAAATAAAGACATTAGTATAGAGTGCACACTTATTCCAATGCAAGTAACAAGTTCAAATATCAGCAAAAAAAAAAAAAAAAAATCTCCAGAAAAAATGTGGTTTCAAACCTACAAGCTTCTGGCTACCAGTTCAGAGCTTTTAGCTCTACCTCAAAGTACTTATGCTTGCAAGCAAAAGAGCATCATATTTATATAAATTCACATGATAGGCAAGGAGGAAAGAGTGATACCTGCTCGTACAGATCAAGATCATCAGTGTCTGGAATGATCTGTGGCGATACAGACATGCCTCCGGTCTTCAGCTCAATACGCTGAGCCTGCTGACGATAATTCAGCTCCCCACTGCCCAACCTGAGATTATATCATCATTACATTAGTGTTATTTACTTACTCTTCTGTTCAAAAGTTTGGGGTCAGCAAGAGTTGATGTTTTTTTTTTTTTTTAAATTAATAATTTATTTAAAGGTGCCCGAGAATTAAAAATTGAATTTATCTTGGCATAGTTAAATAAGAGTTCCGTCCATGGAAATGACATACAGTGAGTCTCAAACACCATTGTTTCCTCCTTCTTATATAAATCTCATTTGTTTAAAAGACCTCCGAAGAACAGCCGAATCTCAACATAACACCGACTGTTACGTAACAGTCGGGATCATTAATATGTACGCCCCCAATATTTGCATATGCTAGCCCATGTTCAAGCATTAGACAAGGGCAGCCAGTATTAACGTCTGGATCTGTGCACAGCTGAATCATCAGACTAGGTAAACAAGCAAGAACAATAGCGAAAAATGGCAGATGGAGCGATAATAACTGACATGATCCATGATAACATGATATTTGTAGTGATATTTGTAAATTGTCTTTCTAAATGTTTCGTTAGCATGTTGCTAATGTGCTGTTAAATGTGGTTAAAGTTACCATCGTTTCTTACTGTATTCACGGAGACAAGACTGTCGTTATTTTCATTTTTAAACACTTGCAGTCTGTATAATTTATAAACACAACTTCATTCTTTAGAAATCTCTCCAACAGTGTGTAATGTTAGCTTTAGTCACGCAGCACCATCAAACTCATTCAGAATCAAATGTAAACATCCAAATAAACACCATACTTACACGATTAGACATGTTGCATGACGAACACTTTGTAAAGATCCATTTTGAGGGTTATATTAGCTGTGTGAACTTTGTTTATGCTGTTAAAGGCAAGCGCGAGCTCCGTGGGCGGGGAGCATGAGCATTTAATGGGGCCGCAGCCTAAATCGGCTCATATTTAATGATGCCCCAAAATAGGCAGTTAAAAAAATTAATTAAAAAAAATCTAAGGGGTATTTTGAGCTGAAACTTCACACATAAGACTTATTTGAAAAACCCTAAAAAATCCTACCGACCTCAAACTTTTGATCGTTATATATAGTAGTTGGATACTGTATACTATGTTGCAGTATGTAGCTGGGATAAAGCACAAAGGGTTTCATACTTGGTAATGACGCTGCAGAACAGAGGAACGTAGATCTTGAGGTCTTCAGGGAGGGAGTTGAGGTTGCACATGGCTCTGAAATAAACCATGCCATTGGTGGGTTGCTCACAGTACTGAACAGGTACACCGCCTACAGACACAGAAAGAGATTGCAAATGTAGCAAATACAGTAAATTGCTTTTGCATCTATAATTTCAACTTTGAATGTGCTTGTTACATGTATGCATGTGCATTTTACCTGCACTACCCAGCTCTACAGGTGTGTAGGGAATGATCGGCTCAATGTCGGACACCTTTAATGCAGGCAGACAGGAAGCGTCTTGAGTTGTGCTCTGAGCAGCCAACAGCTGCAAACCTGAAACAACAACATGGTTTAATCTCTGCAACAGAATGAGAGTAATAATTCTCACCCTTCCTGGTCTCGTGAACGTACCTTTCTCATAGATGTCTTTGCGGTCTGCATCGCTGAGGATCTGTATCTTCTGCTGTAGTTTCTGTTCCTCAGCTTCAGCCTGTTTCTCCAAGAATCTCTCATCAGGACTCATGGAAAGGGTCAATCGATGTGTGTTATTCTGAAACACAAAAACCCAGACACATATTTTAAAGCACCTTAATGCAACAAACATACATGAAAAAAAAAATGCAATCATGAAACAAACATCCTGTTATAAATGCTGTTATTCTAGAGCACTACCTATTATGACTGATTTTGATGAATGAATAATTTTACTTTATTTCCATTTGTCCTATTTAGTTACAGTTAGGGTTGTCAAAAGTACTGGTACTTCAGTACTATGTTGGTACTGAAATTAAAAAAAAAATGATACCAGCATTTTCACCTAGCATTTTGAGCACTGTTGAGTGGATTCTAACTTAAACACCTCTGATTGGCCATTGTGTTCCACATGCTCAACAGATATGTCTGTAATTGGCTACGATGATCAACGTTTCAAAAACATTTTGTAAACCGAGCGCTGATTAGGGCCGGGCGATATATCGCATGCGATTGTCACACGCATTTCGTCAGTAAAGCCGGTTCCCTGATTACAGCTAAATCGCCATCACCTGCTTTCAAATGGAGCGGCATTTAATAGACAGAGCCGTAGTTCACTGACAAGCTACGCAATATCGCGTTCATATCGCAGATGAATCGCCTTTGATAATGAACGCGATATTGCGTAGCTTATCAGTGAACTACGGCTCTGTCTATTAAATGCCGCTCCATTTGAAAGCAGGTGATGGCGATTTAGCGGTAATCAGGGAACCGGCTTTACTGACGAAATGCGCGTGACAATCGCATGCGATATATCGCCCAGCCCTAGCGCTGATAGACGCCTGCTTTCAAACGCTCCCGTGTATCAGTGTAAGCGCTCGGTGAACATGTTTTTGAAGCATTGATCATTGTAGTCAATCACAGACATATCTGTTGAGCGTGTGAACATAACGGCCAATCAGTGGTGTTTAAGTTAGTCAGAATCCACTCAACAGTGCTCAAAACGCTAGTGGGAAATGCTGGTATTGTCATATTTTTAAAATTTCAGTACTGACATGATACTGACTTTTTACAACCATAGTTACAGTATCAATCTTTGTTGTCCATTTTTTTTTTCAGTGTTTTTAGTTTAGCTGATTTTAATGTATTTAGTAATTTTAGATTTAGCATTTTAGTTAATGATACAATTGATATTTAAATGTGCATACATTTAAATGTGTTAAATTTCTCTCAGCTGTCTGTTATTACTATTTAGCACAATTTGTCATTCAAAAACTACAATTTATTTGAACATTTTTCATTTCTTTTAGTTAGCTTTGGAGCCATAAAAATATACTTCACTTTGGTTTTAGTTAATCCAATTATGTTTGCATTTAATCTTTAATACAGCTGTTTTCATTAACAAAAACAACACTGCTGCTTAAACACATACACACATAATTAGCATAGCATATGATGCACAAAGCAACATCCAATGCATCAGAATAATTAGTCTGAATGACTGAAGAAAAGAATATTACCTTAAAGTAGTGTTGGACCTTGTCCTGAAGGTAGTGAGGGTTCTCCTTCAAACACTGCCGGAATCTGGACACACTCTCACTGATCTTCAACAGCTGCACCGGATCACCATCATGATTCCAGCAGGATGCAATATACTGACAGAGAGAGAGGGTGTTTCTGCCATGCAAGTTATACATTTTAGGCCATCTGTCGGAAGCTAATAAAGTTTTAAACATGGATATTTTTCTTACAAAAACCCATCGCCTCACTTCAGAAGGCTTTTATTAACCCCCTGGAGTCGTATGGATTATATTTATGATAGATGGATGGAATTTTCGGGGGGTTTCAAAACACGCCCCCCGTTATGAAGCTTGGATATTTTTAAATATATCTCCGATTGTGTTCCTCTGAAAGAAGATAGTCATATACACCTAGGATGGCTTGAGAGTGAGTAAATCATGGGATAGTTTTCATTTTTGGGTGAACTATCCCTTTAAGAAAAATAGAAGTTGTTAGAGCCATGGCTTAGTGGTAAGAGTGTTCCGACAACATTCTTTTTCATTTTTATAACATTTAATAAAAGTAGCAAAATAAAATAAAAAATACAAGTACACATTTGTAAACACAATTATATGTACTTGAGTTTACTCACTGAAGCGAGAGCTAGGCCGAAGCTGGTGGACTGATGTTTCATCTGAATCTCGATTCTATGCAGCAGAGCTTCAATCTGCTCCTCTTCAAAACCAGTTCTGAAACAGCAATTCATTTATTCATTTAGCAAGTCCTTTTATCCAAAGTGAACATCACAAGCAAATTCAGATTCTCTCAACGTCAAAACTGAGTGGAAACTCAGTGAAGCATCAGCAAAAGCTTGATTTCATTTAAAAACACCTTATTGTAGTAATGCAATAAAGAAGTCAGCCAATCTATACTCACGCAATGATGTCATCGATGGTTTTGGCAATGATGTGTTTGACCTCCTCGGTGTCGGCCTCCGCTATGCCTTGAAGACCGATGGTGAAAGACGCTTGTCTAGTGCTGCCGTCAAACCTGCGTGAATCACACATTTATAAAGCTCCACTCTCACTGATCAGAAAGAGGAAGTGATTTTAAAGTCTTGCCAAACAGCGTACCCCACTGAAGAGGAGAAGTCAGAACCGATTTTGGGCTCGATCAGGGCTTTGTAAAAGGGAGAGTTTGGGCCAGAGATCATCAGAGAGGAGAGGAGGCTCAGAGTGAACGCCTCAAACGTGTCTGTGATGCTGAAACACACACAGATATGAGGTTAGAGACTACTACAAATGTAAAAAATGAAATGACAAGTGCTGTCAAAAGTCCCAGTACTACTCTTTGCATGCTTTAAATATATAACCCATTGATAAATTTTATTTTTCATGCTGCTAAGTACACATTGCAAAATTTCAGGAGTGTAAACTGTATCAAAATGCAGGACTGAATCTGAAATTGCCATGTTTTGATAACCATAGCAACTGATGGGACAAAAAAAAAAAAAAAAATCTTAATATATAAAAAAAATTGATCTGTGCATTAAGTCTTGCAGTTTAATTTCATTAAGCCTGACACTTGTTCTGTTACCTGTATTGCGTTTCATTGTTTTTCATTTTATTAGTAATTTTTCATTTGATCTTTTTAAAGTGCCCCATTATGCTTTTTTGGATATTACCTTTCATGTGGTGTCTAAAATAGCTGTTTGTGAAAGTAAAAAGTCTGCAACTGCTAAAACGAGTCGCCAGTAATTCCAGTCTTACATCCTGCATAGACCTACGTAGGTTCATAACAAATTTGCATAATGCCAGCCTATGGCTTTCACTGGCTGCCGATGAACAACATCTGCTTAGACCCGCCCTCAAACACTGTAGTTGTAGCTGAGGCCTGAAAGAGTTTGGTTTGTGTTGTCGACATGTTGAGAAGACATGGTTTTCCATCTTGGGCTAGACTTGATACAGCAAAACTGACGCCATCATTTGGTATCACTGTGTAACAAGTGCTGAGGAAGATCCGGAGCTGAAATTCAGATATGGCATTGGACGTTTTGTTTCTGACACATTATACTCTAAGCGGTTGACCAAACACAACAGTCTGGGCCATCTGACCAATCAGAGCAGAGTAGGCTTAGGAGGGGTTTAGAGAGACTGCGTACTTTATCAAACCAATCTCAGAAACTGAAAAAAGGTGATGCTGCAATGTATATTATGGAAAATTGTTTTTTGACCTTTTGATGCCTGTAAATCTATTATAGGAGACTGAAAGAAACAAAATTAGGAACCCTTAAAATGGCATAATAGGGGAACTTTAAAGGAATAGTTGATGCAAAAATGAAAATTATCCCATAATTTACTCACCCTCAAGCCTTAATGGGTGTGTATGACTTTCTTGTATACACTTTCTTGGGTGTATATGCCAAACATAATCAGAGTTATATTAAATACTATCTTGGCTCTTCCCAGCTTTGTAATGGTATTGAATGGTGCCCGAGTTTTTGAAGCTCTAAAAAGCATCTTTTCTTAAGAAAAATATCCATATTTATTATGGCCGTTGCTTTTGGCAACGGCCATAATTGCATGCATGATAGACCTGATGTAGAATGTAGCTCCTCTTATCTTATATTGAAATCCTTTGACATTTTTCTTTAAAACTTCTCGTTTTAGACTTCTAATTCATGACTTGGGTTCTTCCGCGTTTCCGCGTTGGTCAATTCTCACCTGAGCTTACGCTACACCTACGTCATACATCCTACATTGGTCACCCTTCCACCAAAACTCGACTCAAAGCTGGGAAGAGCCAGGATATTTTTTAATATAACTGTGATTGTTTTCAGTTGAAAGAAGAAAGTTATATACACCTAGGATGGCTTGTTGGTTTACTACTTGAACAATATTTGAAGGCTACATGCTAATGTTTTAATGTATTATATACTTATAATTATTAATAATATTAGTAATGAACTACTTGAACCATGGACTTTTACTGGTACTGCAATTTTTCTATCGTGACAACACTAGAAATGACCAAAACAGAAAAGTGAAAAAAGATGCTGTAAATATTTGTCCACTCACTCTCCCAGCAGATAGCTCATGCAGAGTGTGTTTTGTTTCATGGGGTCAGGAGCCAGTGCATCAGGCCTGCAAGTCACATGATCTGCTCTCTGAACAAAAACACAAAACATGAACAAACCTCGAAAAGCAATATTTGGACTGATTGAGTTTATTTTTCAGGTCCTTCTCATGTGTGTATTGCATAACGTACGGGTTTGTCCCAGAACATCTGGGTAGGAACTGCAGTGTTGGGTTCTGTTTTCTCAAATTTAGACAGAGCCTCTTCCTCTATCTGCTGTAGGTGCTGCTCCAACGGTAAGTCCCCGTATGTGAAAAACCTGCAATAAACACGCAGAACAGACAATGAGTATTTTCTGCTTTTAACACACATTCATTTATTGAGTCTGAGTGTTTTATGTTCGTACCGTGCATTGCTGGGGTGATAGTGTGTGGCGTGGAAGTGTCTGAGCTGTTCCCAGGTCAGGTCAGGGATGGCCAGCGGTTCCCCTCCAGACACAACAGAGTACGTGTGATCCGGCAGGAGTTTATTCTGCAGGTGCTGAGCGTATATACGCTCATTATCTGACTACACACACAACATATACAACAGTAGAGAAGCATTTGTTAGTCTAAAATAATTATAACATCATAAGAAACTCAAATAAATGCAAATCTGATGTCCAGCAGTTACATTTTAACTCTGATGCTATTTGTAATTATGGACAGATGCAGTGATACATTCAGTATATGGATGTGTGCATTATGCATCTTATTATGCATACTCAGGGATGCACTGATGATATATATTGGCATATGAAGATATTCATTTTTACACTATGATGCTTCATATTAAAAATCTACAGAGATTTTTGTAATATTTGTGACAGACAAATGCCCTCACAAACCTCCTAAAACCACTTAATAAAAATAGTTAATAATGAGTTAAAATGTGATGACAAAATTGTGACATGCAAATTTAATACACAAAAAAAACCATAACTGTTTTACACTAAAACTATATATTATATATATATATATATATATATATACATGGGCGACATTTGACTCAAGAAAAAAATCTTTTTTTCCCCTCTTTTTTTTTTGCAGGTACAAAACGTCTTTTTGTCTTTACGGTCTTGCTGAATAAAAGGTCATTAATACCTTAAAAATTCTTAAAATCTTACTGACCCCAAAATTTTTGAACAGTAGTGTACAAGGTCACTGATATATCATTCATGCATCTCTACACATATTACTTATATATGTATATATACAGGTGCTGGTCATATAATTAGAATATCATCAAAAAGTTGATTTATTTCACTAATTCCATTCAAAAAGTGAAACTTGTATATTATATTAATTTATTACACACAGACTGATATATTTCAAATGTTTATTTCTTTTAATTTTGATGATTATAACTTACAACTAAGGAAAATCCCAAATTCAGTATCGCAAAAAAATTTGAATATTGTGAAAAGGTTCAATATTGAAGACACCTGGTGCCACACTCTAATCAGCTAATTAACTCAAAACACCTGCAAAGGCCTTTAAATGGTCTCTCAGTCTAGTTCTGTAGGCTACACAATCATGGGGAAGACTGCTGACTTGACAGTTGTCCAAAAGACGACCATTGACACCTTGCACAAGGAGGGCAAGACACAAAAGGTCATTGCAAAAGAGGCTGGCTGTTCACAGAGCTCTGTGTCCAAGCACATTAATAGAGAGGCGAAGGGAAGGAAAAGATTTGGTAGAAAAAAAGTATACAAGCAATAGGGATAAACTGCACCCTGGAGAGGATTGTGAAACAAAACCCATTCAAAAATGTGGGGGAGATTCACAAAGAGTGGACTGCAGCTGGAGTCAGTGCTTCAAGAACCACTACGCACAGACGTATGCAAGACATGGGTTTCAGCTGTCGCATTCCTTGTGTCAAGCCACTCTTGAACAACAGACAGCGTCAGAAGCGGCTAAAGACAAAAAGGACTGGACTGCTGCTGAGTGGTCCAAAGTTATGTTCTCTGATGAAAGTAAATTTTGCACTTCCTTTGGAAATCAGGGTCCCAGAGTCTGGAGGAAGAGAGGAGAGGCACACAATCCACGTTGCTTGAGGTCCAGTGTAAAGTTTCCACAGTCAGTGATGGTTTGAGGTGCCATGTCATCTGCTGGTGTTGGTCCACTGTGTTTTCTGAGGTCCAAGGTCAACGCAGCCGTATACCAGGAAGTTTTAGAGTACTTCATGCTTCCTGCTGCTGACCAACTTTATGGAGATGCAGATTTCATTTTCCAACAGGACTTGGCACCTGCACACAGTGCCAAAGCTACCAGTACCTGGTTTAAGGATGGCATCCCATGGTATCCCTGTTCTTAATTGGCCAGCAAACTCACCTGACCTTAACCCCATAAAAAATCTATGGGGTATTGTGAAGAGGAAGATGCGATATGCCAGACCCAACAATGCAGAAGAGCTGAAGGCCACTATCAGAGCAACCTGGGCTCTCATAACACCTGAGCAGTGCCGCAGACTGATCGACTCCATGCCACGCCGCATTGCTGCAGTAATTCAGGCAAAAGGAGCCCCAACTAAGTATTGAGTGCTGTACATGCTCATACTTTTCATGTTCATACTTTTCAGTTGGCCAAGATTTCTAAAAATCCTTTCTTTGTATTGGTCTTAAGGAATATTCTAATTTTCTGAGATACTGAATTTGGGATTTTCCTTAGTTGTCAGTTATAATCATCAAAATTAAAAGAAATAAACATTTGAAATATATCAGTCTGTGTGTAATGAATGAATATAATATAAAAGTTTCACTTTTTGAATGGAATTAGTGAAATAAATCAACTTTTTGATGATATTCTAATTATATGACCAGTACCTGTATGTATGTATGTATGTATGTATGTATATATATATATATATATATATATATATATATATATATATATATATATATATATATATATATATATATATATATATAAAACAAATATATTTTTTTGAAATCAGAAGAGCAGAAAGGAGTTTCCTTACAAACACTCCCTTCATCTCATTGAACACCACACCCTTGAACACCAGACGAGTCGAGGGGTCTGTGGGGGTCTCGTGCTCCAGCCTCCAGCCCTCCTGCCTGAAACAAACAAACAAAAAAAACAACAAAACATGAAATCCTTTTCGAAACCAATTTATGTGCCATTAATTACACTATTTGATTTATGGCCTTTACCAGAAGTCCAGTTCTCTGAGACAGGGGAAGAAAACAGCATCCAGATAGACTGACAGAAGGTTCTGGAAGTCTTTAGCATTCTGGGTTGAGAACGGATACATTGTGTAATCACTCGCTGGAGAGAGAGAATGACATAATCAGAGAGATAAATCACACACACATACACTCACTTGAACACAAACCCACTTCAGGAGGTACCTGTGAAGGCATTCATAAAGGTGGAGAGGGAGCGATTGAGCATCTTAAAGAAGGGGTCCCTACAGGGGAAGCGCTGAGAGCCACACAGGACCGTGTGCTCGAGAATGTGAGGAACACCGGTGCTGTCCAATGGTGTGGTCCGAAACTGCACACTATAATAACACACATACAAAGGAACATGCACATCATGGAGCATATAATGGGCTTCAAATGAAAATCCTCAGATGTTTTAAAGCATTATCAGTCTCCATCAGATGCAGACTGTACCTGAAGAGGTTGTTGGAATCGTCCCGGGCTGCATGCAGATACTGAGCTCCTGTGGCATCATGGGAGAGCTTAACGGCCGTTAGGAACAAATCCGGCACTGCTGTAACCTAGAAATCCCAGTCGATGTTAGCACAAGGTCACTTTGACATCCATACAAAATGTCCAGAAGTGCTGTGACGGTCTGGTGGACTATCACTGATCACATTTGAAAGCATAATAGCCAAGAAGAAAATTAACACTATAAAACCTACTGTATCATATTTGATACATGAATTTCTAAATTATCAAGGCCTTTTAGCATAATTCTTAAATAATCCACCTTCAGGTCATGGTAAACACAGTGAAATCTTTAATATGTTTTATAAAATAAACATAAGAATTGCTTTTATATTGTCAGTGATATTTCAAGATGAACACTTACTGGACTGAAGCAACTTAGATTTGCTTGATTATCCATACATTATTATTATTATTATTTTTTTTTTAGAAAAATAATGTTAATATGCATCAAATATGATCCATCAGGCGTTTGAGTTTTTTTTTTTCTCTCAATATCTCTCAATAACCATTGTATTGAACTGCATTATGTTTTAAATGTACAGAGCTTTGATAAAACTAAGCATTAAAAAAAAAAAAAAATCATACTAAGACATTACTGAAAGACAGAGTGTCAACTGATATTTATATGCATTTTATGTCTACTACGCTAAGATCCTATTGATATACATTACAAGCTATTAGAACTTCATCTTACTTTTTGGGCATTTATTATAAACAACAGCATCTGCACTAAATTGCATATTTTTATTCAGTTTGTGCCAATGCTCCACATTGTTATATAGCATACGACATAAGCCTTATGTATTAAATATCATTCAAAACATAAAACATACACACAAACTTTTATATTTTTTCTTTCATATTTTGTCTAAACATTCAATAAATTGTCCCATTTAAAACAAAATAGATTTTTCTGATTATTATTTCATATGTAAGGCTTTACTAACTAAAGCAAGCCACTAGTGATGCGCATTAAAGTGATTTTAGTATTAATTTACACACTGAATTCACTGAATGAATCTTAGTCTTAGTTTTATAGAAACTATCAGACTCCTGCTTCTATATGTGATGAAATAGAAACAATACCGGCATCATATGTATTTTCATGATTTGTTTACTCTTTCTTTACCTCTTTAACAGTGAATCCGTGGATCTTCTGTCCCACTGTGTACTGCAGTGCTCTCTCTACAGCAGAGCTGCCTCTCGACCTCCATGAACCCTGCAGACTACAAACCCCTCATTCATCAGACTTACAGATCACACTAATCAGCGTGACTGGGCATTTCTCAGTGAATTACATCACACACGTCAAAATTATAACTATAAACATGATGACAAGTAGTTACACTGACCTGAATAATAAATTAACAACCATTAATATATCAATAACAGCCTAAATAAGATCGCGCATGTGTCTGAAAGCAGGAGTGAAGTTTAATTCATCTGAGATGTGTAATATTATTACTCACCACACATTTTTTAGCTTTGTAACGATTGTCTTACTTTGACGAAACATTTTAGATGCTTAAATCCGCTGTCTCTAATAACTAATGTGATTGTGGGCTAAAAGTTAAAACGCATTATATGTAAGTTTCTAGATTCATGTTTCCGTTACGAGTACAGCTCTGTCCTTCCATGTCCCATGGCATGCTGTACACAACGCATGCGCACTGGACGCCGCAAACAACGCTGCTTTCATTGGCTGCAACACGAAGAGCGTAGAGTCACTGCTTCTACAAAATAAAAGTATGGGCAATAACTAACTGGAAAAGAGTGTGGTCAATAACAAATACGTTTTTTTATTAATAATGAAATTAAAGAAGTGCCCTATAAAATTTTACACAGAATTTACCCTGTCAAGGAGTTGCTTGAACGTTTCCATGTGAATATTGAAAACTTATGTGAATTTTGTGGCAATGCCAAAGAATCTGTGACTCATCTTTTTTTTTGATTGTATATATTCAAAAATGTTTTGGTTTGATGTTTCTAATTTCATTTCTAGATTGTTTGGAACATGTATACAAATTGATCTGTATGATGTAGTATTTGTTTTGTTTTGTTTTTTGTACAGGACAATGTTGATTCCAACAGTACGATGTGCTTCCTTATACAACTTTTTATTTTACTTGGAAAATCACATTCATGTGAAAAAATGGACTAAAGCTAAGCCAAACTTTGAACAATATGGAACTACATTAGACAAAATCAAGAACAAAAACACAAGAAAGACCTATGAAGCTTTTTGTTACTTTAAATTGTTGTAATTTTACCCCCTATTTTAATTTACATATTTTTATGTATTTTTATTTGTTTTCTACTTGCTGTGAGTTGTATATTCATATACAATTCTTTGTATTTTTTTTGCATTAAAAAAAATAAAAATAATAATATTAACAAAAAAAGTATGGGCAATAATTTAAAAAACTACATTAAATGTAAATTTGAAGCTATAAAATACGGTTTGGATAACTATACACACTTTTAAGATTAAGGAGATGGAATGCAGGATGCATGTTTTTTTTTTAATATTTGACAATTAACACTTCCTAAAATGACCAGCAGATGTCAGTAGAAACAGGGAAACAGAGGTCACGCTGCATAAACACAGGGGTCAAGTACTTCGAAAAGGACGGAGCTCCAAAATAAACTTTTTAGACATATAGGGAGTTAGCCATTAGGGTTAATTATTTTAAAAAGATTCAAATTGATAAGGTTGTTGCTAGAGGGAGTTTTCCTTACAAAGAATTATCATCGTTGTCACTGAAAAATCATATACTGTAACTAGAGCTGCACGATTCTGGATTAATTGAGAATCACAATTATTATTATTTTTTTTTTTAAAATTGAGGTCACGGTTTTTCTACAATTCTGAACAGATACCTAAACAAAATAGTGTGCAATTTTCTAGAGGCTCTGATAAAATGTCAATTGCTGCAGTCTATTAATATATCTCTTGAATGAATGATTCAGTGACATATTTTCAATATCGCCACCAACTGAAATCTACTGACAGTCTTATTTAAGTGAGTGTATGAAAGAATTTTTCTTCCCTAGTGTTTTTGTGTATGAGGGTGGGTCTGTAGAGCATGTTGTTCATCTCACTGATGTCTATTTTAAGTTCATGTAGAGGTAAAAGTCTGTAAAACACTCCCATGAACTTGCAGTACTGAACATTTATTGTAACATTGAACAAAGTGCTTCATATTTTGGTGTACACAATGTTCCTGTTCCAGAAGTCTTTGTTTACTGTTTCCACACAGTCCTCCTGTGGATTGTTATTGTCATCTCTGATACAGGATCCCTTTTTAATCCCTAATGCGTGAAGTGCAGCAGTCCAGGCCTGGAAGAATGGAAATCTGATGTGTAATCTTTTGCACATTGTATAATAAAGAAACTACAAAACAGAAGTTTATAAAAATCATTTATTATTGTTGAAGTATAAAATGTATTTACAAAAATAAAATAAAAATGTTACACTATATTGCTGCTTTATACTGTATATAGATATGTTTTTAACAAAGAAAACAATAAAGAGCAAACAAAAAGTACCATTGTTTACAATAAAATGTCATGTTAATGATCATGGTATACAGGAAATTGAGGGAAAACTCAAGTCAAATTTCAAACTATTATTCAAATAGCATGAAACAAAAGTAAAATGTTTTACATTGTTTAGCTCATAACCTTTAAAAATCTTAATATGCACATAAAGTATTATCAAGGGATAATATTGGAGTGCATATTAAATTCCCCTAAAGATACTGAATTCCAGTTAGACAGTAACAGATTTCATATCATCATTCCCTGAGTGAACACACTCGTCTCTGTAACACCTGCAGGGCTTTAAACATCTGGATGAAAAATGCTAGACATCATGTCAATCTGTACTCACAGAAACCAAAAACCGCCAATGAAAGGTCCTGATGCATTTTTTACAACCACAAAATGACAGCATACTACACAGTAGCAAATCCAGTTCCTCTCTTTATGTAACAATCATTTAATAACACAATTCAGACATTTCAGTCTTTATGACACAAAATATACAGTTTTCATCGATTTTCCAGTTTCATCCAACGGATCTAGGCTAAAATTTAACTTTAATTGGCCAAAGTAATTCTTCTATTAATTGGCCAAAGATCAAGAGGATGATTTTAAGGCAATTATACGAAAATCTTAACAATTTTGTTGCTTTGGTGGTTAAAAAGGTTTTATTACCAGTAATATCAGCAAAATTAATGAATCTCTAACTGCTGGATAAAGCAGATCATTTGCTAACTATACACAGCAAAAAACACTTTTATTACTCTTAAAAATGTATTCTTATAACCTACATGGACACATACATAGCTGCTCTGGATAAAAACATTTCAGCTGCGCAATAAAGCAGAGTTTTCAGTGTGTTAATGCAAAGTGTTACTTAAAAATAAAGCTTTATCTTATATATATTCTAACACCTTTGGTGCAGTTTTTTAATATATATATATATATATATATATATTATATAATTTCTACAAAATACAAACTAGTTTTTGTGGTGTGGATCATTTTCAGTACAGAATGGAAAAATAGGCACAGATTTTAATATGGTAATATATGGATTTAAATATGATAAAATATGTCAAACAGAATTTTTTTCTGTGCGGACCATGATTTTATTTTTAAGGCAGAGTGAAATTAATACACTACAGTTAGTAAAGCCTGCAAATATGTTAACATGTATTTAGCACCAGACTTTCTGCATTGTCAATGCATTCATAGCTATGCTATAACTTGAATAAACAAGTCAAATGTCACCAGCATGGGAACAAAATCTATTACCCTTTTGCTGAAAACATATAATTGGCAAGAAGGTGCAACACTGACATTCAGTGAATACATAGAAAACCAGCTGTGCTGGTCTTTGGCATTTTTACACACATTCTGTTCATTCTTGTGCTGTACCAGTGTATCTGTCCCTCACTCCTCTCATTCAGATGTGTCGCTTCATGTGAAGGGCCAGATGATCAGAGCGAGAGAAACACCTGAAAGAAGACATAATGATTACGTATAGCTCCAAATCTGTGTTCGAAACACTGTGTCCGATCACACACACACACTCGCTGTCACCTGTCGCAGTGGCTGCA
Source organism: Ancherythroculter nigrocauda (assembly GCA_036281575.1). Lineage (NCBI taxonomy): Eukaryota > Metazoa > Chordata > Actinopteri > Cypriniformes > Xenocyprididae > Ancherythroculter > Ancherythroculter nigrocauda. The sequence goes on along the minus strand of VTFQ01000008.1, from coordinate 41,409,940 downwards.
TTTGAAGGGTTTCGCTCCGGTGTGTTTTCTGAAGTGCCTTGTCAGTTCATCACTTCGAGCAAAGCGCCACTCGCAGCCATCCCATGAACACCTGTACGGCTTCTCACCTACAGGGGGCGAACAAACACACGACAATACTCACTATTAGTACCGAAGGTCTTATTTTCAACATAGCATCACAGCATAGGCTAATTCAGGGCCTCCCAAAATGGGGTCCATGAGTTGATGAAAAGCGAATAATTATTTAGTTCATAATAATGTACAATTAAATATAATAATTTTAAAATAATACAAAGTAAATCACTTACTAAAAAGAGAAGAAATATTTTATTTGTTAACCTGCATGTCATGTAACATATTACTGCATGTAATGTTATACAATTAACTAAGCCATATTTAGTTAATTGAAAATTACTTAACATGCAATTGTTTTAATTTACTGTCAATTTATAATTACTTTAAAAAGTACTTATAATTAAATAAGTAATATTTTTAAAAAAAATGTATACATTAAATATTTAAAGTAGTTTAATTAGTTATTAATAATAATAATAATAATAAGTGAATCATGAATCAATTTGAAGTTATGACACCCGGATTCAGACTTGAATCGACTCATGAGGTGTGTAAAGATTCCCAGCCCAATACATTTTGTATAGACAATTAAGGAGTTGTTCTAGGTAGCTCCACCCACACTGAAATCTCATTGGACTGTAGTACAGATCCTCATGTATATTAATTAGCAGGTAGGGATGAGAAGAGATTGGTTGTGGAAGTTTAGAAAGTTTGTATATTATATGACAAATCCATCAAGATTTATAAGAATACGATACTACCATCCATAATCAAATTAAAATGGCTACCTTTGTGAATAACCGCTGGTGAGCCAATAAGTAGAACCTCTGTCTTGGAACAGTTTAAACTTAAAAAAATATGGTGGATCCACATTTTTATTTTCTGCACACACTCCGAGAAAATAGTAGAGGTGACAGTAAAATCAGATTTGGAGCTGATGTAAATTTGGGTCTCATCAGCATAAAAGTAATACCCCAAACCAGATTTCCTAATGATTTGCCCCAAAGGAAGCATATAAATGCTAAACAATATAGGACCTAAGACAGATCTCTGAGGGACACCATGGCCGTCCAACTTCAGATTTGTTGTTTCCCAAAACAACAAACTGAGAACGATCAGTAAGGTAAGATTCAAACCATTTAAGCACAGTACCAGTGATACCAATCCAACTCTCTAGTCTATTTGCAGGATGGAATGGCACAATGTGTCTAATGCTGCACTCAGATCTAACAAGACCAAGATGGTTCCATAAAGAAACTATAACATCCATGGAAACCTTCCAGTGCACACAAGGTTTTTTATAGTGCTATAGTTGTTCTTTTAGGTCTTTACACTAAGAAAAAAAAATTGGTCTTTTAAGAAAGGTTCTTTGGGGAACCAAAAACTGTTCTTTTATGGCACTGTTGCGAGAAAAAAAAAAAAACCTTTTGGAATTGTTATTCTTAAAGATGTAGGACACACATTGTTATTGTGTCACCTCACCAATTCTTTAAAGGTTTTATTTTTAGGCTTTTGTCACTTTGTATTTAGAGGACATTTGAAAACCAACAAAGAATAGTAAGCCCACATCTACAAGATGTTCTTTGATGTGATCTAGATTTCATGATCTTTATTAGTTATTAGTGAAGTCAGCAAACATTTTGAGATTGCATTCAAGATGAACAGTGTGAATACAGTGTTGTAATCTATGTTCCTAGAGTGTATGACAGCATCATGAAGAACGAGCATTTCAAGAATGTGGGGAGTCACCAAACCACATTCACACAAACATTTGCCTCCAGAGGAGGAGGAGGCCACAGCCGCCTCTGCGTACTAAATATTCAAACAGTGAACGTTATGCAACAGCAGTGCTGCATGGGAATCAACACACACTGTGCATGCATGCACTGAAACTGTGAAAAGGAGACGTTTACTTTCACATTTATGCATTTGGCAGACGTTTTTATTCAATGCGACTTACAATGCATTCAAAGTATACATTTTATCAGTTCATGCATTCCCTAAGAATCGCTGTAGTTCTGCCAGTACTCAGTCTGTTATCATTTTGTGAAGTTTTAACCCTGACATATGAAATAACAGTTTTGAAATGGTACAGTATACTGAACCTTCAGACAAAATATTAGAAACTATCTAATACAAGTTCGCATGTGTTTTTTGTTGCATATCATACTTGAAACATCAAATAGTATGATAGAGTGAGAATATGATTCTTTAGGAAGAAAACAAACAAATTTGAGGTCCAAACTGAGCATAAATACACAATTTGGTGAAGCTGATGATATTTATATGGACAAAAAGTAAGATTAAATTAGCTTGTAAAACAATGAGATCTCTATAACAGTATAGCAGACTACTTACATAAAATGCATATAGATATCTCTATATATTTTATGATGAAAGCTCTGTAGTTTTTATTGTGGGAGCAAAACATAATGTAATGCAATATCATTGATGATAAAGAGATGTACAGATAAATGTTCCTCAAAAACCTAATGTATCATATTTGATACTCATATTTTAACATGATTTTTCTGAGAAATGACGTATGGATAATCTAGTAAACCTAAGTTGCTTCAGTCCAGTTAATAAGTGTTAATATTGAAATATTATTAACTATATAAGTTATTCTTACATTTGCTTTATAAAGAATCTTTAAAGATTTCACGCAAAAGATGTGTATCACGACCTGAAGGTGAACATTTTTACAATTACACACTAAAAAAGAATTGTTGGTTTAACTTAAAAAAGTAAGTTACCTCTTTGCCTTAAAATTGAGTTCAGTGAAATTAAAAATTTGAGTTAAAGGTGCAATATGTAATATTATCTGTCCGCTAGAGGTCGCTAGAGGCCTATTCAAAACAAAGGCGTAGCTTGATGACGCCAAGTTTGAGCACGGAATCTTGGGACGTGGTCTTCACCGCAACGGACGGTGGAATAGAATTGGGATAGGACTCGGGAAGAAACCGTGTTCATAGATGCGATTATTAACATTACTGTAGTAAGATCCGGTCATGAGTATGAGGTAACACAGCTCTGTTTATCATATTAGATACATTTGAGTGTGTTGAAAATGTTATAAGGTTACTGTGCGTTCGCTCAGTGGCTGCTGTGAGACACTGTTGCACAATGCAGTAAGCTAGATCGATTTTAAAATATATTAAATGCTGGATGGCTAGTATTGATAAATGGCATGCAATTAATTTTAAAACTTATTGTATGATGGAAAAAATGCTGTATTACTGTTAATAAAAATAAAGCTGCATCTGATTATGCTATGTTAGCTACTTTACAAAATAGTGTTTTTCTCTGAGGCATGGTAAAGCATGGTACTGCAAAAAATAAAGAAAATTAGATTTAAACAATAAGACTAAACATGTTGAGCTATATAACAATAATTAGTTTTCTGTCAATAAATATATCAAAACAGTTGTTCCCTTGTCTATTAAAACATATAAATATTAAAGTGTCTTTGGTGTTTCCATGGTTTCTACAAAATAAACCTGGAAACCGAGGGTAACGCGGGTATGACGCAATTGACAGGTGACTCCTCTCACGTCCTGAAGCCTTGGTTAAAATTGCAATTTTCTCACGATTTACAAATAGTTGCAAACATTTGGGATATTGTAAGTACTCAAGTGAACAAAATATATAACACTGGCCTAGTGGTTACTGGATATTTTACTGCAAAATTCTTACATATTGCACCTTTAATACAATGAAGGCAATTGGTTTAATCAACAGAAACTCAAAATATTATGTTATCTGAACCAAATTAATTATGTTGATTTGATAAAAGAAAAAATGTTTTGATAAATCATGAAAATAATTTTTTACAGTGCCCTAAAAGGCCTTTTACTTACTTAAGTATAAACTATCAATCAGATGACAGAAAACGTAAAAGTTTGTGTACAACAGGATTTTCAGCAAAGTTTTGATCATGTGTGTATTTGTATATAAAATATGATAAAGTAGGCTTTATAGGGTTTGGAGTAGTTTTAAAAATGCTTTGTAAGGCCGATTTATGGAGTGACTTACAGCATGATCCAAATGAGAGAAGTTTTGTTTCCCAAAGCTGAGAAAACTGTTGTGGCAACAGTGAGTCAAAATACAGGTAGGATTATAGACCCTCATAGAAACTGCTTACCGGTGTGCGTGCGTTGATGTGCTTTCAGGTGAGAGCTCTTGGTGTACACCTTCCTGCAACCGTTGAAGTAACATCGATGAGCTCTCCTTCGTCCTTCGGGTGACGCCTCACCTTTGACCTCTTCCCCTCTCGCCTCCTCTGCCTCTTCTTTAACCTCCATAGGAGCGAGTGAGGGTGAGGAGGGCGGCGTCGGTGGCGTGTGTGTGGTGACATGCTGCTGCTCGGATCCGCTGTGACCCAGTGGGTGTGAGAGCACATCAGGAGAGGAAGTGATCTTCTCACAGCTGCCGATTAATGAATGGGAAGAAGAAGTAGACATCCCGTCCTGCCTGGGGATGGAAGCGTCTGGTGGAGACGAGCTCGCTCCAGTCCCACAGCACTGCAGAAACTGGTTCCACAGATCGTCACACTCGCACACTGATTTCAGATCAGCTGCAGAGACGTAGGGCTCGTTCTGCAGATAGCGCTCAAGCTCAAGACAAGTCTGTAAAATACAAAAAGGGCAATCAGTGACAAAAACACCAACCAGAAATCATGCTCAGAAAGTTCTAAAATTAAATCCTGTCATCATTTATTTACTAAGCCTGTATGACTTTCTTCTGTGGAACACTAAATTTAACAGAATTTAAAGGTGCTCTTTTCTATACTAATAAAGTATAAAAGCACTAAAAATGACACCGTTTCCTTACCATAAATAGTCTATACTCAAGTATCAGTCAATAATGGCTTAAAGGGTTAGTTCACCCAAAAATGAAAATTCTGTCATTAATTACTTATCCTCATGCCGTTCCACACCCGTAAGACCTTCGTTAATCTTCGGAACACAAATTAAGATATTTTAGTTGAAATCCGATGGCTTCGTGAGGCCTTCAGAGGGAGCAATGACATTTCCTCTCTCAGGATCCATAAAGGTACTAAAAACATATTTAAATCGGTTCATGTGAATACAGTGGTTCAATATTAATATTATAAAGCGACGAGAATATTTTGTTTTTTTGACACACCAAAAATAACGACTTATTTAGTGATGGCCGATTTTAAAACACTGCTTCAGAGCGTTATGAATCAGTGTATCGAATCATGATTCAGATCGCGTGTCAAACTGCGGAAATCACGTGACTTTGGTGCTCCGAACAGCAGATTCGATATGCTGATTCATTATGCTCTGATGCTTCCTGAAGCAGTGTTTTGAAATCGGCCATCACTAAATAAGTCGTTATTTTGTTTTTTTTGGCGCACCAAAAATGTTCTCGTCGCTTTATAATATCAATATTGAACCACTGTACTCACATGAACTGATTTAGATGTGTTTTTAGTACCTTTATGGATCTTGAGAGAGGAAATGACATTGCTCCCTATGGAGGCCTCACGGAGCCATTGGATTTCAACTAAAATATCTTAATTTGTTTTCCGAAGACAAAGGTCTTACAGGTGTAGAACGGCATGAGGGTAAGTAATTAATGACAGAATTTTCAATTTTGGGTGAACTAACTCTTTAAGACCTTCGTTCATCTTCTGAACACAAATTAAGATATTTTTGATAAAATCTGATGGCTCAGTGAGGCTTTCATTGCCAGCAAGACAATTAACACTTTCAATGCCCAGAAAGCTACTAAAGACATATTTAAAGCAGTTCATGTGACTACAGTGGTTCAACCCTAATGTTATGAAGTGACGAGAATACTTTTTGTGCGCCAAAAAAACAAAATAACGACTTTATTCAACAATATCTAGTGATGGGCAATTTCAAAACACTGCTTCATGAAGCTTCAAAGCTTTACCAATCTTTTGTTTTGAATCAGTGGTTTCGGAGCACGTATTAAACTGCCAAAGTCACGCCCCCCAGTGGTGAACCATTGAAATTTCAAAACATTTATCACATAACGAAGCCTCCTTTACTGAAATCATGTGACTTTAGCAGTTTGACACAAGCTCCGAACCACTGATTCGAAACAAAAGATCCGTAAAGCTTCATGAAGCAGTGTTTTGAAATCGCCCATCACTAGATATTGTTGAATAAAGTTTTTCTTTTTTTTTTGCACACAAAAAGTATTCTCTTCACTTCATAACATTAAGTTTGAACCACTGTAGTCACATAAACTTACTGAGTCATCGGATTTTATCAAAAATATCTTAATTTGTATTCCGAAGATGAACAAACAAACGGGTGTAGAATGACATGAGGGTGAATAATTAAGGACAGAATTTTCATTTTTGGGTGAACTAATCCTTTAAATTTCTGTGTATTCCTCACATGGTACATATGGTAATTTTCTAAGTGTTTTGGAAAAGTATGACAACTAGCCCTGATAAATCCTAGATATGTATTTTTATATCAAAGTTATATACACTACTGTTCAAAAGTTTGGGGTCAGCTTCCACAAAAATATGAAGCAGCACAACTGTTTTCAATATTGTAATACGAAATGTTTCTTGAGCAGCAAATCAGCATATTAGAATGATTTCTGAAGGATCATGTGACACTGAAGACTGGAGTAATGATGCGGAAAAGCATCAATTACATTTTAATATGTATTAAAAACAGTTTTTAAAAATTGCAATATTATTTCAATATATTGCGTTTTTTAACTGTAAAAGAAAAAAAAACATACCGACTCCAAACTTTTGAACTTTATCATCTGTCAAAAAACATATATACGCGTATATACTATAGTAGCATGAGAAAGTAAAAAGAAAAGTAATTCAGATTGACTTTTTAAAGTATAATCTCTTATCGAATTCGGATAAATAATAATATATTAGTTATTATTTTCACTTAATAGCGCGTCATGTCATCCACTTCAGTTTTTTAGATGTGTTGCTTTTTATCCCCTTTCAAAACTAGACGCAAAACGTAAGCTTAGGAAATCTTATATATAAATAAATCCGACATTAAATCGCATCTTTGCTTTTATTACTCATATGTTTGTAACGGGTGCTTAACAGTGCCTACCTGTTGCCAGTACTCCTCTAAAGACGGTAGTGCGGACAGGTATCCCGTGTCAAGGACACTCTGTAGCTCCTGGAATATACTGCACATGGGAATAACATCCATATCCCTCCCACGCAGAACTGTCAACCCCAGCTGGAAATACTGGAAAAGGCAATTTCCCGCCGTGTCTTCATGCGCGGACGTCAGGCAACAGTTTGTTTGTCTTTAGCGGACGCTCGGCTGCACTGAAGCGCTGCAGACTTCCCATTTCAAAACAAGCGAAACACGTTGAGTGTCGTCACCAGCGGTGAGAGGACAAATCAGAGGGTTCTGCTAGTGACTCGCCCACAGTTTCAACTCCACCCACTGGGTGTGTCGGTCCGCAGATCTGCTTGGTGATTGGTTATCCGTGTAGCTCTCTGGGTGATGATTGGTGGGTTGTAGTTGGCGCTATTTCTGGGGAGGTATATAAACATACCTCTTTCATTGCCATTGAGGAAGTAATATTTGTGGTAAGCCTATTTCAACACACAAAAAAGAGAGAGTCATATTTGAACAAGTGTAACTATAGCTTTGTTGGCAAGCAACATAAAAGGACATTTGACTGAATATAAGTGTATAGTGCTTAAAAAATATATTTATGTCAATTTGAATAATTTTGCAGATGCTTTTTTTATTGTTAAGCAAATTTAATAAGTGCTATCTTTCTGATAAAGCATATTCTTGATATGTGGATAAAAGAGGAGGTTTGGGAGGCTGAGATTTTTAAAAAAAAATACACAAAAGCATGATTAAAATATCATGCAAGCTTGTCCAAGTTTTCATGCTTTATCCTCTTAACTGTCACCCCCCATTTTTGAGCACAGAAATGAAAATGCACTATCCAAACTTAAACGGTTGTAATTCAAGAATGCTTTGGAATACAGAATGTTGTATTATAGAATTATTCCAATGTATTTGGAATGCTCTTTTTAATGAAGGCATGTAGCTGATTATTGCACAGCACTTAAAAAAAATGAAAGTGTAAAAAAGTTATAAAGTTTATGCACGAGTATTGGAACACGAGTGTTTACCACCGGCATTCGCTGTGTCGTGTTCGTGGATTCATTATGTCGGACTCGCCGCAGGTAACTCATAATCTGCAGTTGTTACTCCTGTCTCCTAACAAAAACATTGCATGCTGCGCCTGTAGAGTGTGGAAAGTTACCGGTGATTGACAAGCCAGAGGGCCAATCGTTTATGCGATGATCGCGTAAACGATTGGCTGATGTTTTTAAGGCCCTACCTCGTGCACAGATGATGTATATTAATATTATTCCTTTCAGTGCACCTAATAAATAGTCTTTTATCAGTTAGTGAAGACAGTTTCAAGTAATATTGCAAAAATGTATAAAACAAAACATCCTCTTTAGCACCTTTAAAGCACGACCCTGCATGTAGTACCTGCAGAATGAGCACTAATTAGCCAAAATTAACTATGTGCAAAATTATACCACAAATACACAGGAAAGTGGTTTCAAATTATGTAAAGGTGCAATGTGTAAATTTTAAGAGGATCTATTGACAGAAATGCAATATAATATACATAACCATGTTTTCAGTTATATAATGAATCGTTATGTTTTTATTACCTTAGAATGAGCCATTTCTATCTACATACACTGCGGGTCCCCTTACATGTTAAGTCACCATTTTGCGCCCACCATTTGCTTGACTGGCTTCTCTCTACTGTCTCAGACGAGTGTTGGCCAGCATAGCTTCTCTATTCTCAATTCGCAACCCCACCGCTAGATGCCGCTAAAATTTACACACTGCACCTTTAACTAATACTAACTTTAATATTAAAGGTACCATCGAATTGAAAATTGAATTTACCTCGGCATAGTTAAATAACAAGAGTTCAGTACATGGAAATGACATAGTGAGTCTCAAACTCCATTGTTTCCTCCTTCTTATATAAATGTCAATTGTTTAAAAGACCTCCGAAGAACAGGCGAATCTCAACATAACACCGACTGTTACGTAACAGTCGGGGTGTACGCCCCAATATTTGCATATACCAGCCCATGATCGAGGCATTACAGAAGGGCAGCCAGTATTAACGTCTGGATCTGTGCACAGCTGAATCATCAGACTAGGTAAGCAAGCAAGAACAACAGCGAAAAATGGCAGATGGAGCAATAATAACTGACATGATCCATGATATCATGATATCATGACACAAAACAAGGTATTTGGAAGAATGTCAGTTACCACACAGATCTTGCCCCCATTGACTAGTATTTGTTTTTCCTATAGTAGTCAATGGAGGGGTGAGATCTTCCACACTCTAAAAACTGCTGGGTTAAATATGGACAAAACCAGGGATTGGGTTGTTTTCACCCAGCCATTTTTTTCAACCAATTTTGGATTTATTTTTTTTAGCCAGCAATATAGTAATATAGTAAAAGGCATGTTTTTACTCACCCCCAAAAAGGGGCAAATTTGTGGGGTATTTTTAAGATTAAACTTGACCAGACCAGAGACTTATATTACATCATGTGAAAGAGGGCATAAGAGGTGCCTTTTAACCCAACCTGCTGGGTTTGTCCATATTTTACCCAACTTGGGTTGTTTTTAACCCAGCATTTTTTAGAGTGCAAATATCTTCCTTCGTGTTCAGCAAAAAAAGAAACTCATACAGGAACTACTTGAGAATGAGTAAATGATGACATTCATTTTTGGGTGAACTATCCTTTTAAGTTTACCCTAAAGCAAATGTACTGTAAAAAACATTTTTTATTTTATACAAAATATATATTTTACAAAATCATTTTTACTCTAAAATGGCTAATCAAAGCCATATGTCTAACCAAGTTGTGTTCCAAATTTGAAGTTGATATCACAAAACAATTTCCTATGAGACTTTGTTTATGCGTAATACAAAAAATAAAAAAATGGCACCCACATTTCATTGAATATATGGTTTTTTGGGGGGGTTAAATATACCGTTTTTTCCATGCTAACGCAATGTCCAATTTTATAATGGTTTTCATAGAATGAATTTTTGAGTGTTTAAGCTTTTGAATGATACCTGATGATTACTAAAATATGTGATATGAAAAAAAGCCAATAAAAAATGAGCACCAAAAGACAGTTAAGGAGTTAACTTTAGGTTTTTTAAAGTCTTATTTGTGAGAAGAAGGGATTGACATCTAAGTCGTTATTCATTTTTCTGGTCATATGAGGTGGATGGATCATTGAGTCACTGATTTCAATGATTCTCTGTGTCTTCTGAACTGGATCAGACAGATTTTTGAGCAAATTGTTGTGTCAAGTGATTCCCTGAAAGGATCTGCTTTAAAATAATGATTTTGAATAAATTACAACTTTAGTTTCAAATGCATACAGAGCTACAGAGCCACAGGCATTGCATTATTCTGTGCATGGCATATGTACACCCAAAAATGAAAATTCTGTCATCATTTATTCCCCCTCAAGTTGTTCCAAACCTGTATAAATTTCTTTGTTCTGCTGAACACAAAGGAAGATATTTGGAAGAATGTTTGTAACCAAGCAGATTTCACCCCACATTTATTACCATAGTATTTTTTTCTCCATACTATAGTTCTCAGTGGGGGGTGAGAACAACTTAATGGGGGAGTAAATGATGACAGAATTACAATTTTTGGGTGAACTATCCCTTTAAGGGTGTAACATTCGGTTAATGTTCATCATCAGTGCTACAGCAAACAATCTGGGGTGCGTTTCCCAAAGCGAACTATGATCGCAAGTTCCGTCGTTACCAATAGAGTTCAATGGGACTTACGACCATAGTTGGCTAACGATGCTTTCGGGAAACTCACACCTGAACAGCAAGTGCATGGAGGGCATTTGAGGTGAATCAGATCTGAATCAATTTGTATTGTCTGTTATTGTGCTTTGCACATTCATAAAAGCCTTGGATTAGAGACACTGCTGTGAGGATTACTGAAAGTAAATAACTGGAAGCATGTACACAAACCTGAACACATACTTTTTTTTTTTTTTTTACCTTATTAAACCACTGCGGCATGACAATCTGTTTACAGTTGTAAGCTTTCCGCCTTATCAAGGCCGTGTGAATGGATGCACGTTTACACACACATGCACCAACATGCACATACACACAGGGAAGGGAGTGTGTACAGTGGTGGTGACTCATATTTTCTGTGATTGCACTTGCAGTGTTTGTGTACAGGCTCTCTCTCTCTCTCTTTCAAGCTTTTAGAGATGTAGTCTTTTGCAACATACTCAAAATTACAGAGACTGTTTTCATGGTAAATCACGACAGTAATGGGAAGACATCCACAAGCACATTTGTTAAAGGCATAGCATGGCTGTGTCCAAAATCGCCCCCTGTACCCTCATTTACTATTCCCTACATATCCACTTATATAGCTCATTTAGGGTAATACTTGGCATTTAATTTGAATCTTAGCAAACTGGCAGCTCCAGTAGTAGGATTAAAGATTTATCTTGAACTCTGTCATATAAACCTTAATTAAACAATTGAATAATCAATTAAAATGGAATTTATACCTGTATGATATTACGCTGTAGCCACATTTAACCAGCGGTTTGGAAAATGGATTGATGGATGGTTCAGCTGCGGGCGCCATCTTCTGGTCAGACGTGGGAATTAATTCGCTGCACGACTCTCGCACACTCTCACAGTGCATTATGGTTGAGCATACATCAGTTGTACACTCCTTATTGCAGTGCATAGTGGGATTGAATGAGTGCCCTTGATATCATCCACTATGATTTCGGACACCAAATGGCTGTCCTCTCAAATAGTGCCCTATTTAAGAGTATAGGGGGCGATTTCGGACACAGCCTATGCAAGTTTTGCCACTAGAGGTGGCTTATTCAAAAAAACAAAAAACAAAGGCATGGTTTGATGATGCCCTGAATGAGCATGGAATCATGGGAGCTGTCGTCTTCACCTCCACAGCTGATGGAAAGCAACCCGACAGGACTCAGGCAGAAATCATGTTCATGGAAGAGCTAATGTATTAAAGTTTTAGTAACGTTACTATAGTATGCGGCAGGGTGGGACCGAGAGCTGTACGTGGAAATGAAACGAGGCTGGTGGAGTGAAAGACAACTGTGCAACACACCGGTCTTGAGTCCCATGGAGGAGATCCGGAAAGAATGACAACAATGAAGGGCGAGAGAGGTTTTTATTATGCTTATATATGCTGCTTTTGTATTGTTGTTTATGTTCATTTTACGATTAAAGTTATGTTTAATGTTTGCCAGTTCCCGTCTATTCCTTCCCTGAACTTGAACTTTATTACAGTTACGTTTAATCACTTAAATTCACATTATTTTATTTCATTTTATTAAAATAGCCCCAAGTGATGAATTACTACTCATACAGGTTTATTTGACAAATTGAAATTGTGGGATAACGCAGCAATGTTACTTAGTCAAAACAGTCATACTAAAAATACATTTAAGTGCGTTGAAACTTATGAAATAACCAGTGTTGGGGAAAGTTACCTTTAAAAGCAATGCATTACAATATTGTGCTACTCCCTAAAAAAGTAACTAATTGCATTACTTAGTTACTTTTTATGGAAAGTAATGCGTTATGCTACTTTTGTGTTACTTTTCTCTGTTTGTTTTTATAACAACAAAAAAGTCCTATTTTTGGCAAATGTAAAGGCCTATTCACACCGAAAGTGAAATGAATATTCAAATATTCAATATTCAAATGCTAATTCACGCCTGTACAGAAGAGGGCGCAGCTCAAACAAACAAGCTTTTCAGCTGTGCTGCCATTCTGGAATACAGAACAATAGGATGCAGGAGAAGAAATAAATGAATAAATGTATGCTCACATTTAATCTAGAACTAGTCTAGAATAACTATCATGTTTAGACAGCGCGCACAACACCTCTGCAGTTCCGATTTCTCTCAACATGTGGACAGGAGAACTGTCAGTCAAATGGAAAAAAAGTAACTTGCATTACTTATAATAATTTTGAATTTTGTTGTAAATTTAAAAGTAATGCGTTACTTTACTAGTTACTTGTTAAAAGTAATCTGATTACGTAACTCATGTTACCCCCAACACTGGTAATAACATTACATAACATATCATTTATAACAATAATATATATAACAATGATTAGGTTTCTGTTGATAAAGTTATCCAAACAGTTGCTTACCTGTCTTAATAACCAGAAATGGAGGGTACCGCAGATATGACGTCATTGACAGGCGACGCAAAGTCATGGACGTTACACTGGTTAAAATGACCGATTTCTCTGGATTTAAACATTGTTGAAAACATTTGGGATCATATAATTACATAAGATGACAAAATATGTAACACTGTTCTAGTAGGTTTTGGATATTTTAATTAAAAAAATCTTGCATATTGTGCTTTTCACAAGAAGTCTCCTCAGGAACTTTAGGAAATGTAGTTTTATTGTGATAGTGTGCTATTTTCCCATGCATGATCCCTCATACCAAGCCTGACAAAACACATTGTTAATGAGATGGAATGGAATTTAATGTAAGTAAAACAAAGACATACAAGACTGCACAGGTTTGAATGCTCAGCCAAGGGTGTGCGTGCCTGAATGAGAGAGCATATTGTTCTGTTACTCGTCGTTATGGAAATCTAGCAAGACTGACACACATGTGACTGGAAAATGTTCCTTATAAGGGATTGACATTGCAACATTATTGTATACTGATGCAATGAGCTAGTATATTTGTTCTGTACTTTTGTGGTTTTGTTCCATTAAGGTGGGGTTCTGCTGCTTGATTTGTGATGTGTTTCTTTGTTGTGTGGTGAGAAGAATTACTAAAATACCATATATGTATGTATGTGTATGTGACTGTGTCTGTGTGTGTAAGCTCTGTTCCAGCTTGCTAACAATTTTAATACCATTTCAAAATGCATATACCTGCACAGTACATATACCTGGGAGCTTCTTAAAGGGTTAGTTCACCCAAAAATGAAAATGATGTCATTAATGACTCACCCTCATGTCGTTCCAAACCCGTAAGACCTCCGTTCATCTTCGGAACACAGTTTAAGATATTTTAGATTTAGTCCGAGAGCTTTCTGTCCCTCCAATTAAATATATGTATGTACGCTAGACTGTCCATGTCCAGAAAGGTAATAAAAACATCATCAAAGTAGTCCATGTGACATCAGTGGGTTAGTTAGAAGTTTTTGAAGCATCTAAAATACATTTTGGTCCAAAACTAACAAAAACTACGACTTTATTCAGCATTGTATTCTCTTCCGGGTCTGTGTATATCCGCTTTCAATCCACAGTGACGCTGCTTCTTCTTCTTCTACGGCGGTTGGCATCCAGGTTATTGATGCATTACTGCCCCCTTCTGCTCCGGACAGTGACGCGATTAGGACATCCGCGACATGCACACCTACGCACCATTTTAAAAAATATAGCAATACCAAAATACAAACAATGTAGAATAGCTTGAATACATCGTGCGTCTCCCTCAGACTGTAAACGAAGCTCTGGCGCACCGGATAACGCGTCATCAGCGTCACTGTCCGGAGCAGAAGGGGGCGGTAATGCATCAATAACCTGGATGCCAACCGCCGTAGAAGAAGAAGAAGAAGCATCACTGTGGATTGAAAGCAGAAAGTTCTTGGACTAAATCTAAAATATCTTAATTTGTGTTCCGAAGATGAACGGAGGTCTTACGGGTTTGGAACGACATGAGGGTGAGTCATTAATGACATCATTTTCATTTTTGGGTGAACTAACCCTTTAAGTCTCAATGTGTTATATGATATTCTAAGTTTTATTTTCCTTTCAAAACATTTATTATCAAAGTAAGTTATAGTAGATGTAAATAATCAAAGGGAGAAAGAGGGAAAGAGTCAAAGCAAACTGGGTTGAAAAGATACTGAACGATATAGAGTGAACGATAGATAGACAGATATAAAGTATTTGCCCAGAAAACCAACATTTTACCACAAGCTCTTTTCAATGAGTCTAACAGAAGAACCACCAGGAACACTGAGCACAATTCTGCACAATCTTCAGATAATTGTGTTCAAGCAATAACCTTCTTGAGTGTTTGGATACATGAATCCAACCAGTCCGTTATACACACAGCCACACACACTTGATCAGACTTGTTTAAAAGGGCGTTTTTGTTCTTAGAGACAGATTCCTTTTTGTAGCATCTACTTTGTTTTGGAGGTAATGGCTGTTCCTAGAAGTAGTTTTACACAAGCATACTGTACATACCTAAAGCTTGAGACATTCTCTTGTTCTGTTATTATTCTAGACTTCTTTAGAACATACACTGTAATAACAAATGTGGTTCCAGTCCAGGCTCGCCATCATACAACACATGTTGGGTTTTTTTTGGGTTTTTTTATGAGATCTTTTATGATATGGTGCTTTGATGTTCTGTCATCCGATTCAAACATTTTGCTGTTATAAACAAGACTTGTTTTATTTTCTCAGGAAAGCTAAACCATTACCAAGAATCCCATTGACCCACATGCTCTTTTGACAATGTTCTCCATCCTGAAATTCCTAGAAATGCATCACGTTGTACAATTAACCTGTGCTGACTCGTTCATGGGCACGGGATACACATGAAAGTGCTGATGGGGCAATGAATACACTACAGCAGATATAAAAGGGCTCACTGCCCCACACCCTCTGTCTATCAGATGTGTTGGGATGGAGCATGGAGATGTGTTTCTCAAACATAGAGAATTACTATCTATCTATATCTATGTATGTATCTATGCATCTATCTATCTGTAGGCCATCTAGTATTAGTTATATTGCATACAAACTGGTTCTCTAAAACGATCTATAGAATTGGCCCTGCAGTCACTGGCCACTCAGAAACAGAAGCCAGAACACTATCATGTCGATATGTCTGCCCTCAGACCATTATTTCAGCTGTGTGTTTGTTGAGTAAGCAGAAAGCACAGTAACAGAGAGAGGACAGCATGTTCTAGCTCAGACGCATCACACAGTAATTGCCCTAATGGAAGCAAGATATAAAGCAGCTGTGTGTGTGTGTGTGTGTGTGTGTGTGTGTTTGAGAGGGAAAGAGGCAATGAATCATGAGGGTGTATCCTCACTATTATCCATAAGTCTCCGTACTCTTGGCTATCTTCCTGACAGAGATATGTAATATTTATGTTTGCAAATCTGCTACTGACAGCACACAGACCCACCCTGTAAACATACTGTACACACACACACACACACACACACACACACATTTGACTAAAATACTATCACGGTTATTTTATTTAAAAAATGTCACGTTTAATTCGATGTTATTTGCCAATTATTTGTAATTGTTTATGAAATTTTGTAGCAATTTCTGAGTGAAAATAGTTTCTACACCAAATTTTTCAAGAAGTCATCAACAAAATGTGAAACTAAGGCCCAATCCCAATTCTATTTTATACCCCTTCCCCTTCCCCTTACCCCTACGCCTACCCCTTCCCCTTGCCCCTTGAAACAGAGTGTCAAGGGGTAGGGCTGAATATATTCCCCTAAGAAATGGGACACCACTACTAGACCGTTACACGTCATCATAAGTCGTCGCTAGCTCCTACGTCATAGATGCGCCGATGTTTATCACACACTTCTAAAGGCCAATTCACACCGCACCGACAACACTCGTCTGTTGGAGTTTGTTGGATCGGTGTGATACCCCTGTTGGCGTCTGTTGGAGTCGGTTTTCACCCGACTGAACATGTTTAATCGGCGTTTGTCGGGTCGTGGAATGTCTGCGCGGTGTGAACAGTTTTCCAACAGACGGCAACAAACTGAAGTAATCTGACCTGGCCACTAACCGTTGCCATGACGATGAGGCAAGTCCCCTGCAAAGACAGCTGTTTGATCGCGCCCGCGCCTCACACACACACAACAAAGCAGTGGAAACCTGACATCGCAGCTTGTTCATTATAAAAAAAATAAAATATACAAAAGGTACAATAGTCCATAGTGCAATCCGTGCCATTCAGCAAGAGCAGCTGCTCCACTTAACCGAAAGAGAGAGGTAACGTTAACCATGAGAGCAACGCAGGTTTACCTTCAGTTTCGTTTTTAATAATTCGTTTTGGCTTGTTTAGCTACATGGTTGTATATGCTTATGGGTCTCGTTAATAAAAAGGGTCGCGCTAAAAAAAATGTTTGTTGGTGCGGTGTGAATTGGCCTTTTAGTCCCTGGTTGATACAGAACATACAATACTGACGAATAAGCACGCAAACTGAATGCACTTTTTGTTTATATCATGTAACGTACACGTATTTATGGACGTAACCACAACAAAACAATACATTAATCAGGCATGCGGCAAAAAGACAAGTTAGCTGCCACCGGATTTGAATTTATGTTGTCAAATCAACGCGGGTTTCAATAAAATATAAAAAAATATGTTGTGGAACTATCATAAAGTAAAAAACATTAGCGAACTGTTTTCATAGCGATTTTAACAAATCTTTTTTACATAACCGTAACATAACCGTATACATGAACACAAGATTAAAGGCAACATAAAACAAGTGATTATTTATTACTAAAATACTGTTTACCGTAAAAAAAATACTTACATTTATGGGTCTCTCTGCTCGCTTGGTCGGCCATGTTGGAAATTTATCATACCCCTTCGTCTGAAGTGTGGTCCCGAAAAATCTTCGTTTGAAGGGCTACCTGGCCCTTCCCCCTACCCCTTCCCCTCCAACCAAATGAGAATTGGGACACCCCTACCCCTGCACGTGAACGCGCGAAACAAAGGGGAAGGGGTAAGGGGTAGAATTGGGATTGGGCCTAAAGCTCTAACATTACTGTGTATA
Organism: Ancherythroculter nigrocauda; assembly: GCA_036281575.1. Taxonomy (NCBI): domain Eukaryota; kingdom Metazoa; phylum Chordata; class Actinopteri; order Cypriniformes; family Xenocyprididae; genus Ancherythroculter; species Ancherythroculter nigrocauda. Next base: position 41,391,933 of record VTFQ01000008.1, on the reverse strand, counting down.
TCTTTTCTTAATATTGTTTTTAATTATGTAATTCAATTATATAACACTATAAGTCAATTTATTTATTAATTTCTGATTTTATTTATTTGAACCCAGCTTTTCTGACTGGGGGCTTTTGGGATTGTTTTTTATTGTCCATATATATATTTATTACTATATATAATTTGTTAATTAAGTTGGCTTGAAAAAGCCAACTTACTGTTATGCTATTTTCTTCTAAGACTAAAATTTCCAACTCTAACTCCTCCTAGAGCTTTAACTCTACATACTCCAAACTCGGGTCAGCCCTTCAGACTGTTCTGACTTGGTGTGCTATATCTTTTCTAACTGATCCGACTTACGTTTTTCCTAAAAAAGACTGTTAAAGCTTGGAAAAATCCCATTGACTTTCAGTGACGGAATGTTCAAATGAGCCAAGACTGTTCAAACTCCAACTGTCAAAATTCAAATTTAAACTACGGAAGCCCATTAGACTCAATTAGACTCAAGTGCCATTCTATGTACTATTTCTAATCCATTGAAACTCATTGAAACTCTATCTATCTATCTATCTATCTATCTATCTATCTATCTATCTATCTATCTATCTATCTATCTATCAAACTAAATCTATCTATCTATCAATCAAACTAAATCTATCTATCTATCTATCTATCTATTGATCTATCAAACTAAATCTATCTATCTATCTATCTATCAAACTAAATCTATCAAACTAAATCTAGCAACACCCTATCAACCACCCTGAGTACCCTAGCAACCGCATAGCAACGCTTTAGCGACCACCCCGAGTACCCTAGCAACCGCATTGCAACACCATAGCGACCACCTGAGTACCCTAGCAACCACATAGCAACACCATAGCGACCACCCTGAGTACCTTAGCAACCGCATAGCAACACCCTAGCGACCACCCCGAGTACCTTAGCAACCGCATAGCAACACCCTAGCAACCACCCAGAATACCTTAGCAACCATCCCGCATACCCTAGCAACCGCATAGCAACACCCTAGCAACCACCCAGAGTACCCTAGCAACCGCATAGCAACACCTTAGCAACCACACAGAGCACCCTGGTACTCAATCAAAATTACTAAACTAAAACTGAAACTCTCAAACTGAAAACTTTTAAAACTGCTTCAAACTTTCTGGACCGGCTTTTTCAAGCCAACTTAAAGTTTGTCTCGACAAACTTTTTTATCTAGTTAATAATTTGTTATTGCTGTTGCTACTTTTACCACTAATAATAATAAAATTGTGTCATATGTTGTTTGTGAATTGTAATGCTGATTAATGTTTTTTGTTCTCAGTCATTTAACAGAAAACAGAAAATGTTTCATAATCAGTCTTTTTTGGTTAAGTATAAGGTTTTCTTGTGTTTGGGTCTCAGTGTTTTATGATTGCATGCACTTCATATGTAGAAATCAGTGGAGTTCTCTGGGGTCTATTTCAGTGGAACTGGCGCCCTCTAATGGGTCTTGTCTTTCTTGTCTTTTTTAAAGGGTTAGTTCACCCCAAAATGAAAATTCTGTCATCATTTACTCAGCTTCAGGTTGTTCCAAACTTGTATGAATTTCTTTCTACTGCTTAAACACAAAAGAAGATATGTGAAAGAATGTTGGTAACCAAACAGCTGATGGTATAGCCACTGACTTCCATAGTAGGAAAAAAAAGTCACTGGCTACCATCAACTGTCTGGTTATCAACATTCTTTAAAGAATGTATTTAAAGAAGAAAGAAACTCGTTCAGGTTTGGAACAATTTGAAGGTGAGTAAATGATGACAGAATTTTCATTTTTGTGTGAACTATCACTTAAAGGTGCTAAAGAGGATATTTTCGTCGACTGAGAAACCAAAGACTGTTAGTGAGTTTTTGAAATGAGCGCATGCGTAAGAACAACCCCCCTCCTTCACAGCTCATTTCGAGGGAACGCCTCCCAAAACTCGTGCACGAGTATTGGAACACAAGTGTTTACCACCAGCATTCGCTGTGTCGTGTTCGTGGATTCATTATGTCGGACTCACCGCAGGTAACTCATAATCTGCAGTTGTTACTCCTGTCTCCTGACAAAAACATTGCATGCGGCGCCTGTGGAGTGTGGAAAGTTACTGGAGCGTGCAGCCGCGCACGTCTCTCACAAGGAACGTCATGGCAGTGATTGACTAGCCAGAGGGCCAATCGTTTACGCGATTGGCTGATGTTTTTAAGGCCCTACCTCGTGCACAGATGATGTATATTAATATTATTCCTTTCAGTGCACCTAATAAATAGTCTTTTATCAGTTAGTAAAGACAGTTTCAAGTAATATTGCAAAAATCTATAAAACAAAACATCCTCTTTAGCACCTTTAAAGCACGACCCTGCATGTAGTACCTGCAGAATGAGCACTAATTAGCCAAAATTAACTATGTGCAAAATTATACCACAAATACACAGGAAAGTGGTTTCAAATTATGTAAAGGTGCAATGTGTAAATTTTAAGAGGATCTATTGACAGAAATGCAATATAATATACATAACCATGTTTTCAGTTATATAATGAATCATTATGTTTTTATTACCTTAGAATGAGCCATTTCTATCTACATACACTGCGGGTCCCCTTACATGTTAAGTCACCATTTTGCGCCCACCATTTGCTTTACTGGCTTCTCTCTACTGTCTCAGACGAGTGTTGGCCACCATAGCTTCTCTATATTGCAATTCGCAACCCCACCGCTAGATGCCGCTAAAATTTACACACTGCACCTTAAAGGGGCTCTCTGTAGGAATGACACCCAGTGTTCAAAATAGGTACTGCAGTCCAAATTCAAAATATTGTTTGGCCCGCCCCCTCGTTGCCAGCTTTTACAGCATATGGTTGCCAGCAACAATAGGGAGTGCAATTGACAATGAAAGCTGAGGAGACTTAAACACTGTAAGCTGATGAGTTGATTTATGATTAGTTTTGATATGCTGTTGTTCGAAATAATTAAATGGATTCAGAGGCTTTTTAGTAGAGATGCACCGATTGCAATTTTCTTGGCCGATTCCGATTTCCGATTTCCGATTTTTTGTTAGTGTGATCGGCCGATACATATTTTTTGCCAATTCCAATTTTCTTTCTAAGAACTATAAATGACAACATATACAAACAAAAATCTACTTTTCTTCAATGCAGAGTTTTATTTTCATTAAAAAAAAGTAAAAGTCAGTAATAAAATATAAACAGCTCAAATAAATGCAATAGAATAAAGAGAGCTATGAAAAGTTTTTCGGGTTAACTGGGTTTTTATTCAGGCAAGAAATACTACAGAAATTAAAGTAATCAAATGTAAAATAACACATTGTGTTATTTTGCATTGGTTACCTTAATTTCTGTAGTCTTTATTGTAAATAATTCTTACCATTAAAGTTATAAAACGTATTCAGTCAAGAGCAGAAAGTGATTTTCTTTGTCTTTTGTTCTTTGATTAACATGACAGACAGCAGCAGGAATATTGGACTGCTGTCCCTTTAAGAGTTTATGAACGGTGTTCAACGGACCCAATACTGTTACACACGACATGGGTTCACTTTCTTAGCTATTTAACGATTCAAAACTGACAGTGTTTATCTATATACTCGCCAAGATTGCCTGTGCCGCTGGTTTTGACATAATTTTGTATGTATTTGACAGTTTAAGCGCAGGAAGGCGCTTATTTTGGTACTTGTGACTCTGTTTGATTTCTCTCTCTGTTTGAGACTGAGCGTGGCTTGTTCGCTTCACTAATCAGTAGTGCGCACGCTTTCGGTGTGAGCGCAAGGAGGCGCCCGCGCCCTCTCTTTATTCTATTGCATTTAGATTTTATTACTGACTTTTACTTTTTTTAATGAAAATAAAACTCTGCATTGAAGAAAAGTAGATTTTTGTTTGTATATGTTGTCATTTATAGTTCTTAGAAAGAAAATTGGAATCGGCAAAAAATATGTATCGGCCGATCACACTAACAAAAAATCGGAATCGGCCAAGAAAATTGCAATCGGTGCATCTCTACTAAAAAGCCTCTGAATCCATCTAATTATCTCTATGAACAACATCAAAACTAATCATAAATCAACTCATCAGCTTACAGTGTTTAAGTCTCCTCAGCTTTCATTGTCAATTGCACTCCCTATTGTTGCTGGCAACCATATGCTGTAAAAGCTGGCAACGAGGGGGTGGGCCAAACAATATTTTGAATTTGGACTGCAGTACCTATTTTGAACACTGGGTGTCATTCCTACAGAGAGCCCCTTTAAGAAGTAATTGCCTCTGATAATTATGATTTCCACACATTCATTCTATGAATTCATTATATTTACTTCAAAAAATATTCATTAAGAAATAACAATAGTTATGTCATATTCATAGCTAAGAATGATCAGAAGTTTATATTTCTCAGCAAATAGTCCATTCTGACTGCAGAAATGGATGATCTGAAAAGATTACCTTTGCTTTTCTATGTTTACCATAAAGTGACAAATCAACTGTTTGGTTGAGCACATTTTTGAAAAATTATTAAAAACATACTAAAGTTTTTTTAACATAATTTTGTAAAGTTAGGGCTCTTAATAGCCCCCCCAAAAATATGCTTTCCTTGCAAAATTTCACCAAGAAGAGTTCACATGGCTGATTAGCACTAATTTCTTTGATTTCTTTGTTTCTGACATCCATGTTAGAAGAAGTGTTGTGAAAGTGCTGTAGATGGCTCAGTCAGCTTGAGATAAGTTAGGTACTCCTCTCAATAAAATATAGTGACTCAAAATGTGCTAAACCATTTGGTCAAGTAGGCTGTTATGCAAACCTATTTGCTCATTTACAAGTGCTTACCATTTAATCTTGGTTATGTTTGTTTCTTTCTTGTTTTAGAAGCTGTAGGGAGGTGATGCCATTTTTGTTGTATTCTGTTTTTCTCCTGTGTCGTGGCCAGACAGGGAGTTATTATATATTTCTGTTGTTGATTTATTTTCAGCAGTCTAGTTAAAAGGTTTTTACTCCCAAGGCAGAATTCTTTTGTTTGTTGGCCTTGCCCACTCCTGAAGCTAATGCTTCCTATTCAAGTTGTTGTTTTGGAATACCTTGTTTCTGTTTTATGGGCTGTAAATAATGGTTGAACCCCTAGACTTGTGTGGGATGAAGCACTATATTCTAAGACTCTGTTTCAGAACTATTGATTCTAAATATTCATATAAACATGTAAATAAGTGTAGTAAGCAAAATTTCAATCTGTATGTTAATATTCCATTTCTTGTTTAGGAGACAAAAATGTTTAGCCATAGCAAAGAATACTGACCTGGGGCCATATTAACAAAACATTTTATATTACCACCAAGCGTTCTCCTAATTGCTTTTAGTTAAGAGTTCTCTCTTAAAAATGTAGGTTAAGTGTCACTAATAATCATTTGTAAGTCTGAACTCGTGAAAACAACTGGCACAGGTAATTGGACATTATTTTCTTATTTATTAATTTCCAAAATTTATTTTTGCCGTTTTTATTATGATATGACAGTGAGTAGACAGGAAGCAAAGTGGAAGAGAGAAAGGGGGGAGGAGGAGGATGGGATCGGGAAAGGTCCACGAGACGGAATTCGAACTCTGGTCACTCGAGCTGCCCACAAGGCTATCATTGCAGATGACTGGATATTATTTTCAACTTGATTGCAATGTTTTATTCTCCATCATTGAATACATTTTGCCTGTACATAAATGAACATTTATGTTGTCATCACAGATTAAAATCTATAAATCAAAATATTTATTGCATTTATGAAGAAAAGGCTCGCACCCAAAGCTCTATCGCCTCAATGGTGTACAGTGTTTTGTTCGGATTGCCGGCAACAGCCATTTTAGGATTGTTTGTGATTTGGTCTTAGTGACTTATGAGTCCTCTTGACTACTCCTAACTTTTCACAGATTTAGGAGCTAGTTTTAGTGCTAAAATGCTTTGTGAAATACTCTTAGAGCAAAAAATGTAGGAGTCCTAAAATTAGGACTGACGCGCCCATTATTTTTAAGAGTTTCTCTTAAATCTGCCTTAAGTTTAGATGTTGTTTCAATGATTCAATCACTCTGTTGGCCTGTTTGAAATAGTTCTACAAGTATATATGAGCAAGGGCTTATAGCATGGCAAAAAGCATTTTGAAACATGGATTCTTCTCAGGGACATATACTAAGATGTTCTGACATTAATATAAATTTTATGATCTGATTATTATTTTAGGGATAACATATTTTGTAATGAAAAAAAAAATGTATATACATGGTATCTTATAAGGTTAAAATAAAAAAGGTTAAATTTCTTGAAGCATAATGAAAAAAAATCACTCTCACTGATTCAGATTTGGTAAGATATTAATCCACCAGGGCTGATTTCCCAAAAACATTGTACACCTAATGGTAGAGACCATTAGTGCTAATGCTTTTCTATATGCATTGTTATGGAGCCCTGGAAAAAATACAGGGAAATATTATCATGCCTAAATGATAAAATAAAACTAACTGCACAGGCTCACTGGAACACTTCTTATTAACGAATACATGAATTATTATTATTATTATTATTATTATTATTATTTACCTCAGTAGAAGTAGAGCCATATATACTTCAGTCATTCCTGCTATACAGTACCTTCTGAGCTCTGCAAAAATTAATAAACAAAACAAAATTATATGATTTGAAATTTAGGAAAGTATTCCAATATAAAAGTGCATGACAGACTTTATGCTCTTGTCTAGCTGAGGCACTTATAGTGCATGATATCATTGATATACTAATTTCTGTAACTTTAAAAACTAGGTGTTTTAAGGACAAACCTTTAAAAACCTTGAGACTATCATTTTTTAAACACTAAGCTCTAATATTGTCCTCACTACCAGAGACTTAGTCAGACCTTTTTCCCCTCAATGCAATGTATTATCTCAAGTACACTGGCAGATGGCGACAAACTATTTCAGAAAGCTAGAAATCCAAACCAGCACCTGTTCACATAAATTCCAAACAGCATTACAAGCCCTTGAAGATCTCTGTAGATACAGGACTCAAATGGTTGTTGCGCAAACAACTGTTCATCTGAAGTAACGTTAGTGAGGATGGTCAAATTTGCCGTTTATGATCACATGATCATGCATGGTGATATTTTAGGGTAGATAGGGATAGGAAAAAACAAATATTATTATAGGCCTATTATATATTATTATTGCGTATTATTGTCAATTATTGGTATCCACAGTTTTGTTGTTTTTATCGTTAACATCATTGATGTGAACAGGTCTTCACACTTATACACTTGCCCTGTCAGAATCTATCATTTTATAGTACTTTTTAATCAATTATATCAGATGACATGAATAGTGAAAGGTTGGTTACTTGCCATTATAACAGACAATTTGAATTAATCCAAAACTGCTTACAGTTCATAAATTGCAGAGAAAGTTTCTTGAAGCAACCTGGAAAAGTATCTTGCTCTAGGGTACAAAGGAAAGGAAGTAGGACTGAATTCTCAGCAGCTCTTGGGTTCCTGGCCATGCAAGGACCTGCTGAAGAAGCTCAGATGAACCTAGAAACCTAGACATGCAAGATAACTGTTAACTGATTTGACTTTGTGATGGTTTTTTGATAGAGGTTTCCATTGAATTCCTGTGTTTCTAGTGCACACTAAGGGCTTGATGGTGCCTGATTAGATTCTAGTTTAAGCTCTAGTTTAAGTGTGGCAACATGTGCAGCCACTCAATCACTTCAGTTTAATAAACACGACCAGCAAACACAGGAAACATACAATATAAACTCACTCATTACCATGCCAACAGGAAAACCAGACAGGAAATGTGTCATGAAGCTCATCCCCAGTCAATTGGGAATGTCTGGCTGATCTGGCTTATTGATGTAAAGATATTTTAGAGCTAATGGACATTTAGATCTAATTTTGTCAAATGATCATTAATCATTATGGTAATGAGCACAAAATGAAACAGTTTGAGCAGATTTTCAGGAATGTACGTGACAAGACGGCAGCTGGAGGAGAGGAACAATTCCACAGGATATCTCAGAGATGGAATTCAAAATAAATGAAAACAGACGGATGTCACACTCAGTTTGAAGTTTGAATTGAAAAACCCAAATTGAGAGACAGACTAAATAGTCTATTTTGATGTGTATATTTGTTTGGAAATTTAAGGGATTATTTCTTTTGGTTTGTTCAGGTCACATGTTGTCTGTCTTCCTGTTAGCTGTGTTTCCTGAGTCAAAAACGTATTCCTAGAGAATTGGTATGGAAAATGTCCAGAGAAGAGAAAGATGCCATGCACTCTTCATATTATCTCTTTTTATTGGATTTGTGTCTACATGCATGCATTTACAAAATGTCCATCGTTTCCACTGCTGAAATGCAGCAAATATTTAATATCTCACAAACATGAGAGGGCAGACAAAGAAAAAGGAGGAGGGAGAAGAGAGAAGAAAGAATCAGCATAAAAAGTATGGTTTAAAGGGGACCTATTATGCACCTTTTCACAAGATGTAATATAAGTCTCTGGTGTCCCCAGAATGTGTCTGTGAAATTTCAGCTCAAAATACCCTACAGATCATTTATTATAGCTTAGTGTGTGTCCCTTTAAATGAGCTGCTGCTCCCGGCCCGCTTTCCAAAAGAGGGCGAAGCTTTAACAGCTTGCGTTTCGGTCGTTCAACAACAACAAAGCTGGAGAATCTCACGCAGCCAAGATGAGGATTGTCAGTAATGGAGTTCAGCCTTACATTGTTCAAACCAGAGTCGGACACTGATGGAGAGACTCAGGAAAAAGTTACAACATTTAGAATGCAACTGGAGGTTTTATGTAGTTGCTGTGGAGTTGATTCAACTCATCGACTAGCATGTGCCGTCATGTTAATCTTTTGTGCAAATCCAGCGTTTGACCCACATTTGTAAAGCAGTCCAGCGTAAAATAACATTTCTGTCAAACACAACTTCTGTTTGTGCTAGCGTAGAACGTATGGAGGCTAAAAGAAAGTGAAAAGTGGAGCTGCCTGAAATGAAGAAACTTACATTTTCTTCATCTGTAACTTTGCCTCGTACAGTTGGTATCCCTCCCTCCCTCGTTCAGGAACATTTTTGAAGCAAATCCTCCTTTGTACTGTACAAGATTGAGAAAAACACTACGGCTTGACGTGATTAGCATGCACAAGGTTTTTTGCTTACTGTTTCTCTCATCTCCTCTGAGGATGGGACTCTAAATAGTGTTATGGTTGATTGTGCAGCCAACGACAGAACAGTTAACATGCTTTGCTCAAACTTTTGCCATGGCATTAGATCTCTTACATCGTTGTTGTTTGCAAAAACAAAATGGCAGCGTTGTGGGTGGAAAGGTTCAGATTAAGGGCCGGTAAAATTGTAATAAGATCCAATTCCTATGTCGCTAGGGGAGCAAAATCTGGGCAGCTCAATTTTTGGAGAGAAAGGCTTACTGGGTTGTCCTTTTTTACATTTTCTGGTTTGGTAGATGCACCAGGGACCCGATAATAGCACTAAAAAGGTTTAATTTTCTACATCCATTTCATTTTCTAAATTCTACTTTTGAAATCTTTTGGAGTGAAATAGGACTCAAATATGTTTTTTGTGAGCGTCAACAAAAATATAAGAACAATAAGAAACCACCTGTAGAAACTCAATATGTATCAGCTTGATTTATAGATATGTATCTATCATGGTGTACGGCATTTTCCACCAAGAGGCTTCAATCCCATGGTTCAAATAATCAGCGGGAAAGTGTATGTGCTGCATGACTGGTGTTATCTGTCCCTTCACCATCCAAATTCATCTCCTGTCACATATTTCAATCTTTCACTGTCTTACAAACTGCATTGGGAATCTCAGAGCATTTTAAATCCAGCAGGAGGAGGAAGATATGCAGTCTGCTGGGAAACAGCTCTAAGGTGGCAGTTTTTAAAAAGATGATTATCTGGTGCAGATGTGCTGTGGAGATTTGTAGAATGTCATCTCTCAGGTTGGAGCAAACTGGTGCAACAAATTTATTTCAGTTAAGGATGAGCAGTGTACTGGGAACATTTGCCATCCTGTAAAACCTAACAAATGTCCTAACTAACACTTTATTTGACTTAATGTCAATTTTAACTGTAAAAATCTGGTAATCTGTATTTGCGTACTATACCTTTGTTACTCAAAAAAGATAAATTAATTTTATTAAGCAGAATTAGTTACAGCAGATTAAGTTCCCACTCCCAGCAGACTCTAGAAGTAAATGTTAAAATCAAGGTCAAGGTCAAAGTTTATTTATATAGCACCTTAAAGGGGACATCAGATGCAAAATTCATATATGTGGACATAAATGTGTGTTGGCAGTATGTAGCAAGTTCCACGATGAATGCGACTAAAGTTAAAGGCAGTTCACATCGCATAGATAAACGCCAACAAACACGTCTGTTGGAGTTTGTTGGATCAGGACGCAGCCTCCGAAATGAGACACAACTACTCTGATACGCGTGTGATAATGAGGCTGAATCCAGCTTATATTATAGTGAAAAGTGTTATACAAGTGAATGTGAATTAAAATTGCATTGAACTGAAAGAGCCCTTGCATTGTTGGTTACTGTGCCATTTTGAAGTTATGGACCCAATCTCACACTACAGTTTGGAGAGCCATTACATTGTTGGCTCATTTGGGGTGCTTGACTATCATCATTCAAATTTTTAGACTTTTTTACTCTAGCGTTATGATGTTATGGACTCATAACATCATGGCCTTATTTCCAGGGCAATTGCCTGTCACCATTCACGTTCAGACATTTTTACTGTAGCATTATGAAGTTATGGATCTATGAATTTGACAGATGTGACAAAGTAACAGGACAAATTGCATCATTGGCCCAATTGGAGGCGCTATATCTCAGCTACCTATGAGGGTGCGTTAAAAGTTTCACTGGGGCCTTATTCGCAATGCACTTGAATGTCACTATTCAAATTTTCAGACATTTTTACTGTAGCATTACGAAGTTATGGACCCATGAATTTGACAAATGTGACAATACAGTTACAGGAGAAATTGCATTATTGGCCCAGTTGGAGGCGCTGTATCTCAGCTGCCTTTGAGGGTGCGTTAAAAGTTGCACTGGAGCCTTATTCCCAATGTACTTAACTGTCACCTTGCAAATTTTTAGACATTTTTACTGTAGAATTATGAAGTTATGGATCTATGAATTTGACACGTGACAATACAGTTAAAGGTAGGGGTGTAACGATATATCACAGTACGATATTTCGCGATGCAAAATATGTTACGATATGTATCGTAAAGTGATTGCGATACTTTTACGATATGACGGCAGTCTAATCTTATTGGTTGAGCTGCCGACGTGACCTACAGTGGGTACGGAAAGTATTCAGACCCCCTTAAATTTTTCACTCTTTGTTATATTGCAGCCATTTGCTAAAATCATTTGTTCATTTTTTTTCCTCAATGTACACACAGCACCCCATATTGACAGAAAAACACAGAATTGTTGACATTTTTGCAGATTTATTAAAAAAGAAAAACTGAAATATCTCATGGTCCTAAGTATTCAGACCCTTTGCTCAGTATTTAGTAGAAGCACCCTTTTGATCTAATACAGCCATGAGTCTTTTTGGGAAAGATGCAACAAGTTTTTCACACCTGGATTTGGGGATCCTCTGCCATTCCTCCTTGCAGATCCTCTCCAGTTCTGTCAGGTTGGATGGTAAACGTTGGTGGACAGCCATTTTTAGGTCTCTCCAGAGATGCTCAATTGGGTTTAAGTCAGGGGTCTGGCTGGGCCATTCAAGAACAGTCACGGAGTTGTTGTGAAGCCACTCCTTCGTTATTTTAGCTGTGTGCTTAGGGTCATCATCTTGTTGGAAGGTAAACCTTCGGCCCAGTCTGAGGTCCTGAGCACTCTGGAGAAGGTTTTCGTCCAGGATATCCCTGTACTTGGCCGCATTCATCTTTCCCTCGATTGCAACCAGTCGTCCTGTCCCTGCAGCTGAGAAACACCCCCACAGCATGATGCTGCCACCACCATGCTTCACTGTTGGGACTGTATTGGACAGGTGATGAGCAGTGCCTGGTTTTGTCCATACATACCGCTTAGAATTAAGGCCAAAAAGTTCTATCTTGGTCTCATCAGACCAGAGAATCTTATTTCTCACCATCTTGGAGTCCTTCAGGTGCGGGCTTTCATGTCTCTTGCACTGAGGAGAGGCTTCCGTCGGGCCACTCTGCCATAAAGCCCCGACTGGTGGAGGGCTGCAGTGATGGTTGACTTTCTACAACTTTCTCCCATCTCCCGACTGCATCTCTGGAGCTCAGCCACAGTGATCTTTGGGTTCTTCTTTACCTCTCTCACCAAGGCTCTTCTCCCCCGATAGCTCAGTTTGGCCGGACGGCCAGCTCTAGGAAGGGTTCTGGTCGTCCCAAACATCTTCCATTTAAGGATTATGGAGGCCACTGTGCTCTTAGGAACCTTAATTATGTTTCATTAACGTAGTTCAGGAGGAACAAGTCAAATAACCTACCCAATCATTACGTCATCTTAATGATTACGTCATCTCAACCAGCTGTCAACAATCCGTAATCAACGTATCTACCCAATCAGCATGAGTTCAGGCCTGTATATAATCACAGTCAAAACTCACCCAAGGATCCTCGACAGTTTCCAGAATCCCTCCACCACCCCGTCTCCTCACACTCTCTGGGTTACTTCATATAATCAAAAAGGGGGGGGGGGGTACTCTGTGTTCGGGCCGATTACCGAGCTCGGAGCCCTCTCCCCGGACAGCACGCCAAATACGTTTACCAATTTATTTACCTGACTTATTTGTAAGTGTGAACTCGTGAAAGTGCAGCAGAAATTTTTTTGTAACCTTGGACAAATCTGTGCCTTGCCACAATTCTGTCTCTGAGCTCTTCAGGCAGTTCCTCTGACCTCAAGATTCTCATTTGCTCTGACATGCACTGTGAGCTGTAAGGTCTTATATAGACAGGTGTGTGGCTTTCCTAATCAAGTCCAATCAGTATAATCAAACACAGCTGGACTCAAATGAAGGTGTAGAACCATCTCAAGGATGATCAGAAGAAATGGACAGCACCTGAATTAAATATATGAGTGTCACAGCAAAGGGTCTGAATACTTAGGACCATGTGATATTTCAGTTTTTCTTTTTTAATAAATCTGCAAAAATGTCAACAATTTTGTGTTTTTCTGTCAATATGGGGTGCTGTGTGTACATTAATGAGGAAAAAAATGAACTTAAATGATTTTAGCAAATGGCTGCAATATAACAAAGAGTGAAAATTTTAAGGGGGTCTGAATACTTTCCGTACCCACTGTACTCTGCAACATGGAGGTTGAGTTAGGACAATCGCATGCGATATATCGCCCAGCCCTAGGTTGAGTGGGTTGTCACTGTATATTAAGGGTGTGTCTCAATCAGCTCTCTAGTTCAGTAAGTGTTTCGCGTACACATCGAATCTTGCAAGCAGGATTAAACGTTTCTCACGTCAGTCTCTTGCTTGGTCGCGTGAGAAAAGTCACGGCTTTCTTTCACCACAGTGCCACAGCAACAGCTGTGCTCACAGAAAAGCAAAGATACTTCACAACTTGTAAAATAAAACATATTTTAGACAATACAACATTTACTGTGGGAGCCATACAATTTACTGGTGACCTAATTTAAAAAACTGTTCTATTGCACTTTTGATTTGGCAGTGACATTCGCCGATTTTGGGTGCGTGAGATGTGAAGGATTCTATGGTCCAGTTAGTATTTTCACCCCATAATGGCGGCCGCGCTACCGGAGCGCCATTTAGTGGCTGTTACCCAAAAAGTAAGGCCCTGTCCCAAATGGCACACTCCGGACTTGTGGACTCAGAGTCCACACTTTGGTGACATCATGTAGTGCAGACCTATAGGGCCCTTGGCGCGAGTCCACGAGGGCGGATTGAGAGGTATTTTTGGGACAGACTCGATCGTCAAGCCGGAAATAACGGTCCGATTGTTTTTTGACAGGAGCTGCAGGTTCGGGGAATATGCTGCCTATTGTTGTTGTTGTTTTTACCATTGTGTTTGCGAGATGGCTTGCCATGCAGAGAAATCATATTTTTGCGCTCCGACGTCGTAGTAGAAGATGAGATTATTTTTTGTGCATACAAATGCTGATGTTATGCACGGAGGAAAGGGTAAGGAAATAAAAGTTATTGACTTTGTAGCTAAACGTTATAACTTGTCAAAAGTCGTTAGTGCATTAAGTAAATAATACACATAATAAACATGTGCGGGAGTTTCAGATGAATTTACAGGTTTAAATATAAATACTAGGTTTACATATGACTCAGTAAAGCCCTGACATTCAGTTCTATTTATTAATGAATCATAATGCAATCGTATTATTCAACGCGCTATTATTATGTTTGAGATATCAACCACTGGTCGATGACTATAATGTTTGTATAAACTGTAGGTAACAACTGGTAAAATGTACAGGTCATAAAAACCGTAATGATACCTACACTTAAATATTTTCTTCTCAGCCATGTCATCAATTGCTCTTGAGCGAAATCTCCTCCCATCCGTTGTCTGATTGGCATTTTGCAAGGAATCCTGGGTAGTTAAAGTGTGCGGAGCCTGCATCTATGCGGGCTTCGCGGAAGACCACTTCAAGGGTACAAAGGGGGCGCTGCTGAGCACACTTCAGAGCGTTAAAATGCTGAATGGGATGGCCTACGGACTTGTAGACTCGGCAAGCACACGCAATTTAAGTCCACTAGACCGAAAGTCCACATGAAGTGCGCCATTTGGGACAGGGCCAAAGTGACGCCTCTTGGGTTCTAAGCTCTGTCTTAACTTAAGATATTATAAGTTAATTTAGGATTTTTCACAAATTCGTATAACAGAAGCAAATCTTAACTTGATTTAGGATTCTTATCCTATCTTACAAAATGTCATCTTATCTGAAGTTAGTAAATCTTAAACCTTACTACTCCATCGAGTTCGGTAATCAACTGTCAGGTCTGTTACCGAGCAACCAATGACAGGCAAACTGCTTCTGAGGTAAACCTAAAATCAAAATGGAGAAACCACGGCATGCTTTTAAATTCAGTGCGGCAGAGATTGAAATTTTGATAAGCTCCGTTGAAAAGGTAAGAAAAGGTTGAAAAGCCTGTTTTATTCGGCAAGTTTTCCCCTTCGCTCACTCACGAAGATAAGGAAAGAGAGTGGGCAAAAGTTGTCTTTGCTCTTCATCTTGTATAATTAATAAATGTAACGCCATTTTCAAGGCTTTTGTACTGTGATTTTTACCATTGGATTTCAAAAAGGTTTGAGGTTAGGACACCAGTGGGTATTGCCCTAAACTAGTTAAGACAGCTTTTAGCAGTGGCGTCATTTCAGAAAAAGCCAGGGTATGATGGCAGTCCCTGATGACGTCATCCAATCTCACTCCCTTGGCGTGACAGTCCCACTTTCTTCACACAACTGTTTCTAGCACTTTAAAGCTAGAAAGTCTGAATATTATCCAATTTTAGTGTTATTTTTAATATGATGACCAAAAACATTTTTGTTCATCCTACAAAAATTGTCCTCATTTGCAAAACTAAAAGTCAACCAATCAAAATGTAGTAATGTTGATTGCAAGTACACACACACCTGACAAGGCTCTTTTGTGTCAAACTGTTCTTGTATCATGTTTAAGGCTGTATCAATGCCAATGAATCCACCTAAATGGAACCAATAACTCTATTTAAATCCTTAATCAACCAGACATATACTATCAGAGGTATTGACACTCTTCCCAAAATGCATAAAAGACCCTAAAAAATTAGTACTGGCAATCTAAAAGAACAAAACTTGTGAATGTATGATATAAATAGGCTTTTGAGATGTAACAGTAGGCAAAAAAATGAGGCCAAATATGGAATATGTTCTCTCTTTCACACACGTACACACACATACACACAAGCATAAGCATGTGTGCATTCACGTACACACACAAAATAGATAAAAATGTGTTTACTCCTTTCTGAAAATGTGCTAAAATTTCAAATTTTTACCATTGCAGTCCTATTGGCTGGTCTGTGATAGACCTCTGATCTATCATATCACAGCACTGTAACACCACACTGCTCTATAAAGGTACCGTGTTCTAGCAGTCTATAAACTCCAGCTGAATTCTGAAGGGGAAAAGACACCGAAAAACTAACTAGGAGTAACTATCTAAAGTATCTAGGAGAAATGGGTATGTTTCTTACAGTGTTAATACAAATTTATGTTAATAAATAATAAGTCTTCTCTTTTTGTTAAAAGTTAGGTTCTAATAGTTATTTTGCAATAACTGAATTCAAGTTAACAATGTAAATGCTATTCCACATAGAAGCCATTTACACATCAAATAAAACTGGAAATAAATTCATATTAGATTAATCTGTGTTTGTTCATTTCAGAAGATCACCACATGCCTCTGAATCTGATGAATATATAATATTATAGCAAATTTTGTGCTGGAAATTTGAATTTTGTGAAAAACTATTTTACTTTGTGACAAAAGTTCTCTTTGTCTTTTTTCCTTTAAAGTATCACATATCTAAAAATCATCAAAAGCAGTATTTCAATCGAAGGACTCACAGAAAATGGGGAATGACTCAGCAAAGCAAAGAGCTGCACGAGAAGAAGAAGAGCGAAAGCGCAAAGAAGCAGAGCAAAAGCGCAACGAAGCTCAAGCACAAAAACAAGCACTCCAGGATCAAATTAATAAACTACAACAAGAAAAAGAATTCCAGAGAATGAGAGAAGAAGAAAAGAAGAAAATTGACATGGAGAACAGAAAGAGAGAACAAGATGAAAAGAAAAGAATTCACATAGAAAAGCAAAATTCACAACAAGATGAGACCAACTAAATTTCACCCAACAGTTCTTAAATGCCATTAAAAATGTACTGAAGGGAGACATTTGTTGATCTGTTCATCAAACAGAAAATACTTTGTCATTAAATAAATATAATAAGATAATAAGAACTGTGACATCCTTAAGTCAATGTTTAATAATCTATATATAAAAACATTGTACACTCATATTTGTTTTCTTGAACTGTATTGCATCCAAAAAAAGATTTGACACTCACACTATTTCCACTGTAACTTCAAAACACTAGTGGTGATGTGATGAACAGATCCTTCACATGTGTGCTCACTTAAAATGAGAAATGATCATATTTGTTTTTGTCACTGCTGAAGTACCTTTGTACATGATACACTTTCATAAAAACAGTTATACAGTGTACTGTAAATCATTGATTGTATGACAATATAATCTGTGGAAAAGAGAAACTGAGTGAATGTCTGTTATTTCCATTTATGGAAGGTAGGTCACTGGTCATAAATTATATGGGTTTTGTATGGACTTTACAACATTATATATTCTGATGAGGTTCTTCTGATAAGATACCAATTGGAATGAAATTCGAAAGTGAAGGAAAATTGCTGATCCCAATTTTTTTAATGGCAGGTTGGGGATGAGTTCATACAATACTAAAGGTCGCTGTTACATAAGTAATTGTTTAGTTACCTTATCTACCTGCTCATATTACCAGCCTAGCATGACCTGATCAGACATTTTTCCATAAGGACTTGTCACTTTGCTAAAAACTACAACCTCTCTCACATTTTTTATTAAAGCATTTTATGAAAGATATTTGTGTAGTAATGTGCTTCTACAGCTTATTTACATATCTAAACTCAGTGAGAAGGTAGATTGACTGAGACTTGCTGCCTGCCCAATCACAGTGTTGCAAGGAGTGGCCCTGATACACTCTATAGACCTAATGAGCCAGAGAAACAAGCGCGCCGCCATCTTTATAACATTGTCTTTGTACTTCCATTTTGTGGTAGCTCTGTACATTTCTACGCCATTGCAGTCAAAGAATAATTAGCTGGTGAAGTGGATTTACTTGTTGTAGAGTTAATGCGTTTTAAAATGAGTTTTAAAATGAGCAGTTCGTTCAAAAATATGTAAGATCACTGGTGAAATACAAACCAGAAGACAAAAGACAACGAGCGCAGTGCTGAAAAGGGGCGGGACTACATAAGGTCTATAAAACCACAGTGTTCAGATGTAAATTAACAGTGTCTAAACCTGAAGGGGACAAATCATTCTGGAGTAATATAGTGGGGAAAAAGGTATGTTGCTTAAATTAAAATCATTTTTGTCAATTCTGTCCTCCAAACCAAAATTCAAATATCATAATTATTTGTAATGGCTGCTAGGTAAACAAGTGAAAACAATAAAACCACACTGATTTTAGTAAAATATATAATGTGTGTTTTTACCACACCATCGAACTGTGTTCCCAGGACACCAGTATTTTTCATATATTAGGTGAGGTGAAGTTGCCAGTTGTGTTTTAAATGCTGTAATATTATAATGAATTACAATATCTGTCGACCAAAACAAAGGCTTATAATTTCATAGGCTTTGTTTCATAACTGTATTACAGATGATACCAGAGATAGCAGCAGTCAATACAGATACAGATACAGACTTTCATAGATTTTAGATAATATTTCATATTTCAAAAAAGTATGGTTATTAAATCAATGTTAATCAACAGCAGTTTCCTACAGTGACAACCTCCCCATAAGGTGACACTGCGCCCTAGTAGTCAACTGTAACAAATAAACTGTATTTGGAAACTGAGCAGGGAACTTTCCTGGCTTGGTAAAATTGCTCAAAAACATTAAAAACTTTATATTGAAATATGAAAAAAGTTTTTTTGTTTTGTTTTGTTTTTTGTGCAGGTCTCTTAGTGAATGACCCAAGAAGCTGCATTACGATAACTATGTTGTCTTTAATAAATAAAACATCTTGTTGCCTGATTTACAGCATAATATTACCAAAGACTATAGAATAACACAAGACGTGTCACTCGTATTGTTTTGAATGGGAGAAAGTGTAACGCGCAATATGGCGGAATAAGTCCCGCCTTCTAAATAAGAGCCAATCGCCGACTGGTAAAGTCACGCGTCACTTCAGCTGCCGTTAGAATCACCGGTTTCTATAGAAACAGTCAGACGTCATGAGTGACATGTAGGCTATGTGCTTGAATCACGGACACGCACACCCTCAGAGCAATAATGTAAGTTATTGCATAATAGATTTTTAACAAGCAGAATACAGTCACGATAAACAAAATCTCACTTTTAGCTATATCTTTTAACTATTATAGTAGGGTATTTCGAAGAACAAAAACATGAACTTTAACTATTGGCTTTAAATCATCAAGTCAGCTGTCACTACTTTGGCGCGAGGCCCTGTGCGGTCGCACACTTGGCACAGCCCTTGACTGTACTGTCCACATGTGCACCGCAATAAATTAGAAATATACACATCGGTTTGTTGATGGACATACACTTGTTAATGCTGATGGTGAGGAATTACAGTTGCAACATCTCAGTGTACCTCAAACTAATGCTGCGTACACACCACAAGATAACTGGGCTGATTTGGGGCCGATTTCTCCCCTTCTGACAATCCTAGGTAATGTCTCGATTATCTTGATGTTTCTACGAATCATCTTATCAGATTTTCCTGTGTTGTGAGGTGTGTTAAGAGTGACTGAATCTGCTCGGAAGAACTCCGCCCCAATCGCGAATCAACAGGTTTAATAATTACAATCAGAAATCCTGATGTGTGGGGGGAACCCCGAGGACAAACACGCATTGACTTTTCTGTCAAAATCATTACAAACACTATCATTGCAATTTCTTCCTGCCTATCATCCGCCATGTTCATTCTAGAGATTCGAGAGATATTGCGAGAGTTCCCATGTTCACAGTTGGGACAGTTGAAAATCTGTTTGTGTGTGTTTGTGTCTGTCTTTGTTACATCATGGCACATCACACACCATAGGTGCAAAATGGTTAAATCTATCTATATCACAACGCACGTATAGATAACTATTCCACATATGACTGCAATTGCAGTTTTCAAACAGAGATGGCGACAAAGAGGAAAAATCAAGGACTCTCCATTCACAGAAGAGCGTTGTGATGTGTGTGAACTTGTTACATATCCTGCAATTTTCGCTGGTTCCAAAACGCACAACAAGCTGCATATTAGCCTACTTGACATTCATTTTCACTTAAATGTAGGCCTAATGCTGCGTTCACACCGAATGCGTCTGGGGCGTCAAATTCGCGCCAGACGCGTCTAGTTGGACGATTGAACATTTTGAAGTCAGACGCTTCAGACGCGCATCAAATTCGCTCTATTCACGCGTCTAAACAAAGTGTGTTCAGGCGCGAATTCGCGTCATGGGGGGCTTCCATCTCTTTCTGCACAGATCCTCTGATTAAACACATCATCTTGTCAGCTGGAAACTAGTAGCGGCAATTTAACTCTGTTATGCTGGCCGGCTTTTGCTAGCGAGCAGGTGGGCTATGATCAACGGCTAAAATCATGCAAAGCGATTTACAACTAACCATTGTCCAATTTCTTCGCTTATCCTCTTCCAGGCAAGGTCCTTTTTATTCTTGTCTCGATAAAAATATGATGACGCATCATAGGTGGCCACACACAGACTATTATCTTTGTTCTGGTCTCCACCGCTGATCACGTCATAAACATGTTACCAAAGCAGAGTCCCTGATTGGTTAACGCGCTGCGAATTTTCGCCAAAGTTCAGATTTTTCAACTCGGGCGTCAGACGCTCAATTCGCGCCGCGCTATATGCTTGATTAGCGCCGCAGGATGACTAGACGCGCGTTTACATTGACTTAACATGTAAATCAGACGCGTTCGGTGTGAACGCAGCATAATACTTGACGGTTGGTGACATATATCATCGAAAAAACTAATGCCAGGGCAATGCCAATTGTGACTTACCTATATGATGACTTGACAGCTGAGCCTGAGTGCGTCAGCACGGGCATTTCACTTACTGTAGAGCCTGAACGCGGGCATTTCACACATTTTGGATGCGTCAGAGTCAAGTTTGCATAGGCTATACTATTTGGATTCGTGATTGGTTGACTGCCAGATCAAAATATTATATAGAACAAAAAAATAACCTTATTAACCGGTTAATGACCATTTCAAATTAGCATTTCTATTCAGAACGATTAAATTTGATTTCTTTCCGTTTCTGGTTACGTTCCGGTCAAAATTTCGTTCCGTTTCTCGTTTTCGTTCCTTGAACCGGTTCAGAGTCCTGGATTGAGATGTGTAGGCCTATATATATATATATATATATATATATATATATATATATTTTTTTTTTTTTTTTTTTTTTTTTTCCCCAGGACTTTTCCACTAGAAAGATGTCTGACTCTGAAACCATTGAACTGGCTTGTCTTGGCCGACCCTTTCAGTTGGGAATGCTTTATGACTGCCGAAGAGATGTCCTCATTCCAGGTAATAAAATGCACACGGACACAGATGACACTGGGGAGGAAACAATCAAAAGGGTCTATTTAATTACTTTGTTAGATTTTATGCTTTACCTTTGGGCTAATGATTAATATACAATTTTCCTCCAGGAATAACTCTTTGGGATGCTGAGATGCTGCAGAAGAATATTAATGTGCGTCCACAGCCAAACACTGACTTCAAAATCATTGCCTCAGATTCAAGTGAAGACAAAGTAGAAGCTCTTAAGGTCTCTGCATCTCTTGAAGCCAGCTTTCTGTGTGGATTAGTTAGTGTGAAAGGGTCAGCTGACTTTTTAAATGATAAAAAGAAGTCCAGACATCAGTCTCGAGTCACCTTACAGTATCGGACAACTTCACGTTTTGAGCAGTTAACTATGGAGCATCTTGGAGCAGGGAACGTAAAGCATTGCAATGTATTTCAGGAGGGCTCAGCCACACATGTTGTTACGGCTCTATTGTATGGAGCTCAAGCGTTCTTTATTTTTGACCGTGAAGTTTCATCCAATGAAAATCATCAAGAGATACAAGGGGACCTTCAAGCATCAATCAAAAAGATACCTTTAATATCAGTTGAAGGTAAAGCATCTTTGAAAATGAGTGAATCAGAAAAAGAGAAAATAAACAAATTCAGCTGCACATTTCATGGAGATTTTGCTCTGGAAAACAATCCAGTTTCCTATGCAGATGCCATCAAGGTGTACTCAGAGCTGCCGAAACTGTTGGGAGAACATGGAGAGAATGCTGTGCCCATGACCGTGTGGCTTTACCCTCTGAAAAAACTAGATTCAGCAGCTGCTCAGTTAGTCAGGGAGATCAGTGTAAGCCTAGTACGACGTGCCCAACGGATCATGGATGAACTGGATAACTGTGACATTCAATGTCAAGATCTGATGAGGGACAATGTTGCCATTCAATTCCCTGAAATCAAAACTAAAATCAGAAAATTTAAGGACCTCTGCTCAGAGTACAAAATTGTTTTTCAAAAACATCTCTGCAGGCTTCTTCCAGCTATAAGGGGTGGAGGAAAAGAAGAACAAGAGCTTGCTGATGCTCTCACAGACAAAGAAAGATCGCCATTTCAGGGTGCTCTGGTACACAAGCATCTAAATGAGCGAGAGCGAGAGATGAATGTCATTAGATCTTACCTCGAAATCATGAAAGAAGTCCCTGTTCTTTCATCCAGCAATGACTTGGACAAGGTTGTCTTGAAAGCATCCAATAACTATGTGGTAGCTTTTGCACTCTCCTCCTTAAATGAAAAGGAACCATATCTTTCAGATTTGGAGAATTACCTGAAAAAACAATCATGTAACAATAGAGAGCAAGTAAGGTATGATCAAGACTCCTCAAAAAAGATAGAAAAATGGTTTTCATCAGGAGATGTAACTACACTTACCAGGGAAACCATACAGTCCTTCCTAGATTTCAAAGAAGCCAATAAAGAAAGAAAGAACATTGAATTCTGTATTGCATCAGTCCCGGATGAACTCAACACTGCCTCTTCAATTCATGTATATGAAAGGGGGAGACTCATGAGCTCACAGTACGAGCCCCCCTCAAAACCCCCAAAACCAGTCTTCTTGAGTGCTGAGCATGACTGCGTGCATCTGCAAATCAAACCTCCTGACCACGGTGTTAGTTCTGTGGCCTCATACTGTATTTCATATCAGTCTGCACAGAGCCCTGAATGGACAGGGGTGTTTACTGATGGGGTTTCTGATCAGGTCACTGTCAAGCAGTTACAACCACATAAAGAATATTGTTTCAACTGTAAGGCGGTGTGTCGTCCAGGAGTAAGTCTGACAAGTGACACAACATCATTCTTCAAGACTCGTCCATGTGCCCCACCTGGAGCACCTATAGTGAAACGAGTAGAATCTGAGTCTACAACTGTAGCTTGGGATGTTCCTACATCTGTGGGTGAAGATGTTCTGGTCACTGGATATGTGTTGGAATTGAGAGAAATGAAAATGGATCAGGAAAATGAAAAGCCATGGAAGTCTGTGAAATCTACAAACAGGGAGTGCACTCTTCAGGGACTGAAAGACGACACAATTTACACAATCAGAGTTTTTGCAAACTGTGGAAATGATGGAGTGAGTCTCTCCAGTCCTGAAACTGTGTTTTCAGCCAGTTTTAAGGGTAAACAATCAAAGAAGGATGGGAGTGCATCGTTGTTGAATCAGTCTATACGAATAAAAAGGGGCAATCCAGTAATCCATGCACTGATACTACACAAAAAATTGGCAGAAAATGTAAGTTTTAATCAGTACGTCTTCGGAAGAAAGGTTGAGGATGTGAAAAACAAAGTAATTCTTCTTGTAGGATCAACAGGAGCAGGAAAAACCACACTGATCAATGTAATGATCAATTACATAATGGGCGTAAAGTGGCAGGATTCATATCGCTTCAAACTAATCAATGAAGTGACCAATCGTTCACAGGCCGAGAGTCAGACATATAATGTCTCCTCTTATGAGCTGTACAATCAGCCTGGCTTTCAAATCCCCTATTCCCTCACAATTGTAGATACACCAGGATTTGGTGATACAAGAGGAATCACACATGATAAACTGATTACAGAGCAGGTCAAAAGCTTTCTTTGTAGCCCTTTGGGAATTGATCACATCGATGCCATCTGCTTTGTTGTCCAGGCCTCTCTTGCCCGCCTGAGTGCCAATCAGAGATATATCTTTGACTCAATCCTGTCCATTTTTGGCAAAGACGTTGCAGAGAACATCTTAATTTTGGTGACATTTGCAGATGGTAAAGACATCCCAGTTCTAGAGGCCATCAAAGCAGCAGATCTGCCCTGTCAAAAGAATAAAAAGGGACAACCCACCCATTTCAATTTCAACAATTCAGCTGTGTATGCAGACAAAAAAGTAGAAGAGCCTACAACCTCTGACAGTGATTCAGATGATAATGATGATGAAGATAAACTGACCGAGCTTGTCTGGGACAAAACCTTTAAACAGATGAAGGCTTTTTTCAAGGCACTGGGGGCCATTGAAAGTAAAGATCTGACAATGACTATAAAAGTCTTGGAGGAACGAGAGCGCCTTGAGAAAGCCATGACAAGTCTGACTCCTCAAATAACTGCTGGACTCTCTAAAATGAGTGAGATAAAAAAATTCAAACAATGTTTGGAAAACGAGAGTGATAACATGGCACAAAATGAGGATTTTGAGCAAGATGTAGAGGTGATGAAAGCAAACAGATCCCCTGTAAACTGTTTTACCATGAACTGCAACACCTGCTTCTTCACATGTCACTCCAACTGCTTCCTCCCTGCAGAAGATTCTGTGCAAACTTGTGCTGTGATGGAGGCTGGCTACTGCATTATCTGCCCTGAAAACTGCCATTACTCTGCTCATTCAAAGGAAAATTTCATGTGGACATATGAAACAAAAATAGAGAAAAAAACTATTAAAGAGCTGAAAGACAACTTCATGAAGGCAAAAGGAAAGTTTATGGACTCTAAGCAAATACTTGACGCACTTGAAGAGGAACTTCATGGAATTGAGGAAAAATTAAGGAAGTTGATCAAACTGTCCTCTGATTGCCTAAGAAGACTGGATGAAACGGCACTGAAGCCAAAATCTCTCTCCACAGCCGAATATCTGGAAATCCTGATCAAAACCGAGAAAGAGGAGAAAAGTCCTGGCTTTGAGGACCGGATTGTTGGACTTGAGAAAATGAAACAAGAAACTCTTATCCTGGAAAAAATTGCTAAAGGAGAAAATTTGCTTGAAACAGAGCGCCGCATTATGGAGGAGAGAGAGAAGCGAATGAAAACTGTTGCCTTGAAAATAATGAGAATGAAGACAGCTGTCAGTGCCTTCCAGTCACAGAGCAATCAGAAAACATCTGATCAAAAGGATGGAAGTGCTTGCCTTGAGGGCCAGGAGATGTCCTAAACTAAATAAAGGCTGATTAGTTCAATGAGAATTAGAAAAATTTAAAATTTGCTTAACATGATGTCACTTAGACATCAATGCTTCATTCATGTATAGATTAATCCTCTTTTAACATCAAGAATACTGAATTTAAGAGTAATGTCATGCTTGTATTTGTGTTTTCAAACATGCAATGTCAAATTTCTCAAGAACCCACAACAATCAATGTAGCTCAACTGGTAGAGTATAGTGCTAGCAACACAGAAATGGCTCCAGGTGAATGCATGAAATGATCAAAAAGAAATTTTTAAGCTTAAATGCTTTAAGCTTAAAAGCATAAATGTTTTTTTTTTTTTTTTCATCTTTGTGTTTAGTCTTCCAAAATCATGCAAACATTTAGACACTGTAAAATACTATGAATTACTATAAAAACACAATGTATGATTTCAAGCACTTCCTTATAGTTTTCAAGAAATTATGAGTAAGTTGTATTAGTCTGGCATAAAACATTTTGAAAATAAGAAATATGGATTTTTCTTATGGTAGAGCTTATACTGTATTGCCGCAACACTTGTCAACATGAAATTTTCCCAATTCCCTGAGAATGTACTACTGTTCAAAAGTTATCAGCAATTGTATTATAATTAATTCTACCTAAAGTATCATAATTATTTTTATTATTAGTAATATTGTTTTAAAAGTAATTTTCTCAACTCTGTGAATTAATAAATAGAACTTAACTGTTAAACTTAATCATTAGTACATAATTTTACTATTTTAAACCTAAGTTTCAATTTTTCTGAAGCCTATTTTGCTAAATCCAGGTCCAGAACATGGACTGCGACTTGTAAACAATATCCTAAATTTTTGCATTTGAAGCATGACAACTGTCTGCAATTTGTGTTAATCAAACAACAAAACACCATGAGATCACTTTTGTAGCTTTACCTGAAAATAAATAAAGCACTGTTTTTTCATTTGTATCTTTGTTCAATGTGTATTTATCTATAATTGCAATTTGTTTATGTTTTTCTATGCAGATACACTCCACTACAAAATCCCCCAATAATTCTAGAATGATGAATTCTTTCCAAATAGAGCTATCAAGTCATGGTGAAATTGTTTTTATATATCCTAAATGGAACGGTATACATCTGTATAATGATCAAGGAAATCAAAAAATGAATATGATAAATAAAAATAGACTATGACAAAAACTTTACATTTTGTAGCTGTAACCTCTATGGTGAATTAAATCAAAGGGATAGTTCACCCAAAAATAAAAATCCTGTCATCATTTACTTACCCTCAAGTTGTTCCAAACCTGTATCTTTTTTTTTTTTTTTGATGACAGAATTTCCATTTTTAGATGCATAATAATTATTATAAGAAAAGAAAAAATATAATAATATTTATTAGATTTATTTTTTCTTTTCTTATAATAAGTATTATATGGACTTCACAAATCTTCAGATTGTTTATCTGAAGAAAGAAAGTCATATACATCAGGGATGGCATGAGGGTGAGTAAATGACAGTTTGTTCAAAAATGTAATGTCAACAGGAAAAAGGTATTTTGGAAAGCACTCGTTAAAGTACATAAATCATCAGAAGGGTTATTTACAAAAAACCTGCCAGTGACCGGGTCAGAGCCACCAGTCGTTCACAGGATTGTTTTTTTCCTAAAATGCCACATTTTTTCATATAAATGCTGCCTCTATCTCTCGCTCCCTTTCAGTGTTATCCCTCATTAGCCACTAAAATCTAGTGGATTGGATGATCAAAATCATCTAAATTTTCTCACAAATTCTCATTACCATAATGTGTTCAGACCAGGGTTTGTTTAATTCTTGTTACAGACCTTAGTCAAGGTTGTGAGGGACAGAAGTACTGTGTGTTCGGTGTATTGTACAGTAACAGTTGTTTAACAACATGCCAATTCTTCAGCTGACTTAACTGGCAGTAGACAAACCTCCATAAAACGTTTGTAAATGTTATGAATTTTGAAAATGACATGTACCCTAGAACCTTTAGTGCATGCCATTGCAAAGAATGGACATGTATCCCTCACAGCCTTGTTTTCATCAATGCAAAATTCAATAGTGTCATGTCTTGAAACTGCAAAAAAAATCATGAAACACATAAAAGGGTTAAAGTATTTAAAAGTGAAAATTTAGCAAACTTGATCAGAAAACTGTAGCTCAGCCAAACATGAGAAGCTGATGGCTTTTATGTGTGTGTTTGTGTTAGACAAGGGCTAAATAAAGCTTGTCTGTCTCTTTAGTTAACATTAGTCCTAATTACCACCACAATACAGCTTTACAAATACACAAACATCTGCTGACAATTAGTGTGAGGTGGTTGTCAAACAGTGATTATCAGCCTCATTAAGGGGGAGGCGAATCTCATTATGTGTGTTTAGAGTCCTGACGACATAGATTAGTGTTGGGCAGTTTGAATCAACCATCGCCCCTCAAACACAGACCACACAGAGGGGTAATGAGTCTTGAATACACAACTCACTTGACCAATACATCCGAGTACATCTCCTGAAAACTTCATTCAATCAAACTCTTAAACAAACATCAATACCCTGCCAATGACATGATAAGCTAATTTCATTATTCGAATGTCTTTTTAAATGCTATTTCAGTTTGTGTAATTGGGTAGTGGACATGTAGACCTTTTCTCGATCAACGTCAAGTTTAATATTTATATTAAATGTATAAGATATATTTTAGGTCTTGTCTTATAACTTGTCACCATTCTTCTAAAAGTTTTCCACATCACTATTTTAAACAGTCTTGCAGTGTAACATTCAGATTTTTAAGAAATGCAAATTTTCCCTGTAGTCTCTCAATTAATTTGAGCCCATAAAATCTGCATACATAACTATAAAAAACTTTTTAAAATACTTTGAAGTTGAACATTACGCTACAAGACTTGTCAAGTTTACAAAGGATTCATTTTAACTAATCTTTTAACATTATCACTAAACATTTAAACTTGAGATTTACAAAAACTGTCAAATGTAAAATCGTAAAAATGACTCAATAAAATAAAGTGCATCAAGCTCCATTTTACCAGTAATAAAAAAAAAAAAAAAAGACATTAAAAATGTTAAGAAGGTAGATCTGAAGGTTTGAGCAGTTCATGGACGTGTAGGCTAATATTTCAAACCCTACTGTATTTCTAATCTAAACTGTGCTGGAACACGTTTTTACTAGTTCAGTTTCTAATCTGCTTAACTGTAATTTAAAAAATATTTTGTCATCTAACATTCACCTTATCGACGATGACTCATCTAACAGAAAATAAATTAATGGATAATTTGCTTTTTTACCAGGGATGCAAACAAGTAAGGGGGGAAAAGGTGAGAACATTGCGTGGGGCGGGGGCATGCTCCGAACAGATAAGATATTTGCTTTACATGCTCACACTTGTAGTTAGTTTAAGGGATTTTTATTTGTTATTACATTGTCACAAAAAAGGGGGGAAAAATGTTGCAACATTTCACAAAAATCAAGATAGGCTACATTTGGTCAAATCATCATGTTATAAAAAGATGAAGTGCTATAGCTATTTAAGACGATATTGGCTTTACCCTCTCTTCGTTCCCACATCTCAGACCTCAAAAATTTCCACATCTCTGTTTTGGTTCTTTAAGTGTTTTTTTGTACAGTAGGGTTTTAATCTTTAAGAAGTATTTACCTTCAACATCGTTAAGACGCCGTCGCACGTGAAGGTATTCAACCAAAGACTTTCTTCAACCCTTGTAAACGATAAAAGGCATTTGTAGGTTTTGTTTCAGCTGACTAAAAATTAAACATCCACTTCATTATTCACTCTATTCTTTTCTGTGTTCAGAAACATCCAAGTTTAACAGACAATAACCGCGCAAAGGGATTCAGTTCGCGAGCTATATGAATGATTTAGACTGAATCACGAACCGATTCAGTAACCGTTTGTTAGAAGCACGTTTTACAGATTCAATTAGATGAACCGACTCAAGAGAGTGACTCATTCGCGAATCGGACACCTGATTATCGGCAATCGGCAAAAAAAAAAAAAAAAAAAAAAAAAAAACGTATACACGACATAATTGTTAAAGAATCATGATGGGAAAATTGGCAATATACCTCATCAGGCAGATTTTTTTTTGTAATTTTGCTTCCCAGCAGATTTCTACTGGCTCTCGTGCTGCAGTGACGACTCGGCTGACTTGTTGGCGACTTTACATTTTGTTTACATTTGTTTTGTGACAATTCATTCATATTTAATTATTGTTTTTTTTTTTTTAAATTATACTTACTTTAATAAACGATTATTATTTTAAGAATTATCTCGTGTTTTGTTGCTATGAACGATAATAATAGGCCTACTGAAACCAATTCAGTGTTTACAAGTTGTTGGTTTTATTTGCACATGTGTGTGTGTGTGTGTGAGTAAAGGAGTGTATATGTGCGTGGTAGTGTTGTTTTGACTGACCTTTTGATGTTTAGTTTTCCTCAAAACAGTATAAAATTAGCCTTCCCTGTTCAACTTGAGAACACATCAGATGTTCCTCTTTGTTGGTAATCTCATTAGACACCTTCACCACATAATTCGTGTTGGCAGTGGTTGAAAGTATGTTCTCAGATTAATGAACTGACTAAGATGAGTTTGATTACATATATTAGGACCATTAGGTGACAAATTAGATACACACATCAGCCTAAATACAGAAAGTGGACACATATTTAAACTAATGTTAAGCTATATACTAAACCTATAGCACTACAGTAAAACAGACAGAGTCTCAATGTGTGTGTCTGGGCAGAGTGCCAGTGAAAAGCTCTTTGACTTGTGGGCCAAAAACAACCCAATGCTTGTTAAACCTTCAAATGACTGTTTGTGTTCAATCAATAAAGCCCAAGACATAGAATTTACTTTAATGTTGGGGTTACCAACATTTGCATTTAACAGATGCTTTCATCCAAAAGCAAGACTAACAGCATCAACATGGCTATATATTTTAGCATATAGCTCCTCTGTTAGCTTGTTCTACCAGCCAGTTTTAAATGTTTTCCCTTTTTATGTAATTATTTGGGAACTGACTCAGCTGCCTGCATGTCCAATTTATGACATCAATCAAATGGTGAAAAAAGATCAATCAGTCAATCCAAATGATTTCTCATGAGTCCACATCCAGAGGAATCAATAGCCTCCTTTTAGGTCAAGGTCAATGTTGATGTTCTACATTTGCTGAAATGCAAACTGTACTGGGTAACCTTTACACACACATGCACACACATCAACCGCTATGCTGAATTAATTTTTTAACATCTCTTTCTTAATGCATTATTTGAACTGCCACTTAACACAAAATTGGATGGATAGATAGATAGATAGATAGATAGATAGATAGATAGATAGATAGATAGATAGATAGATAGATAGATAGATAGATAGATAGATAGATGGTAAGATAGATAGATAGATTTTGTCTGTCTCTTCTCTTGGGAAGAGTTAATAATGAAGATGTTTATTGCTCTAATTAAGCAGACGCATTCACAGATTCTTATTCCATGCCATTTAACAGGCTTTAGAAAGAGAGCGAGGGATGGAGAGAAGGCTATTGTGGAGACATAAATGTGTCTTCGTGAAAATGCTGCCTAATTATGTCCTTTGAGACCAGGACAAGAGGAGAGGGGAAGGAGAGAATGAAGAAGGGGAAAAGCAGGATGAGGAAGAGGGTGAGATAGAATAGAGGGGGAGGAGAGACATGAGTGCCTGGAGGAGTCTGAGAGCAGAGGTCTTAAGCCACAGATGAATGGAGGAAGACAAACTAAACAGACGTAAGAATGACAGAGAGAGAGTTGGGGGAGGGCCAGGCAGACAAATAGAAAAAGAAAAGCCGTTGAGAGGAAGGAAAGAACACTAGATACACAAAAGAAAAACAAGAGCAATACTTTCAGTCAGGCTTTCTATTATGATGTGGAGGACTGTATACAAGAGACTTAATGGCAAATACACACACACACACACACACACACACACACACACACACACTATGTCTCATTCAGAGATTAACTGTGAATGCAACATTTATTTATAAGGTATTTACATTTTTTTTTAACATTCATTTAGCATTATGTATTTAATCATTATGCATTATACACCTGACATGCAATCATTCACATTGCTGTCCTTTGTGAGATGAATACTGTACCTGGAAATTCATCACAGATTGACTCTTATCTGATTTCCTCAGAAAAATTCACTTTAGTCTTTGGATATATGTTCAGAAAAGTGTTCTATACCATATTTATATTTCTGCAATATGCTGTGTACATTATGCAGATTTCCTGCAGAATTTCTGGATGACCAACTACACTGGCTGAAAAGTGCAGTATACAACCAGAACACATTTTGTGAAATGCTGTGTCCCATGATGCAAAGGCCTCGATTTGATGGTCCATTTCCAATGTGTTAAATGAACCACAATTTCTGCTGTGATTTTTATCACATCTCTTTATTTAATATAATAAAGTCAATCCATGTTAAATTAATAGGGATGTGATAAAAATCAGTTGATATTGTGATTGTTGATATTATGTATATTAAAAGGATAGTTCACCCAAATAATCTTTCTTCTGTTAAACACAAAAGAAGATATAATATATAAATATATCAGAGGTTTTTCTTTTGCATACAATGAAAGTCAGTGGGGTCCAATGTTTTTTGGACCCTGATGTTCTTCATAATCTGTGTGTGTGTGTATAGGTTTGGACAGTGAGGACATTTTACTAATCCTCACAAGTTAAAAAGTCTTAAATCAGCAGATACATGTTTTTATATAAATCTAGTGTTTTGCACGTTTCTGTGAAGGGTAGGTTTGGGTGTAGGGGTTGGGTTAGGTCATAGAATATATCATTTACATAATATAAAATCAACGGAAGTCCATGTAATGTTCTCACAAGGAGGACAATATCTGAAATCCTTGTCCTTGTGGTGCTTTTTTTTTGGGGTTCCCATGAGGAAAACAGCTTATAAATCATACAGATTGTTTTTTTTAAAAAAAAATGTAAAAATGCAGTAAGTTTTCTGATGTGGGTAGGTTTAGGGTAAGGGGACAGAATATACAGTTTGTACAATATAAAAAGTATTATGTCTATGGAAGTATGGAAAGTCCCCATAAAACATGAAAACAAAACAAGAAAGAAAGTAATAAGTTTGGAATCTCATAAGGTGACTAAATAATTACAATGTTTTAACATTTTTTGGTGAACTATATTATTAAGACATTGTTTTGATTTGTTTTTACACACAAAAAAATGGATACAAATGCACAAACAATGTAACATATATTTGAATTACTAATAAAAAAATATTCAGTAAGCAGTGCTCAAGTATTCCATTCCACACACAGCCATCTGCATTTCTTGGCTGATTGGGTTTCTCTCCTCAGACTTTCAGGAGTGACCCATGTCATGCTTTCAAACACTGTGGTTAAAGGTGAAGTGGGATTTTGTTTTCACTGCCATTATTTATTCACTCTCATGTTGTTCCAAACTATAACTTTCTTCAGTAGGACACAAAGGTTGAATTTTTTTAAGCATATCTAGAAAAATATCCTTGCTTAAAATAAAATTAATAACAAAGGACATGGGGCTGACAAGCTGCAAAATGACAAATAAAAATGGTATATGAGTTATGTACATAGTCTACACACCAAGTGAACATATAGATGTCAGTGTATTGCATTTTCTGTTTGGAAACCCCATAACAGTGTGTCTCAGACTAGACTGCCAGGTGCCGTCTGGGTGGGCTTGTTGCCATGGTGAGGAATCTGGTGAATGCATTTGAGAAAGGTGGAAGGGGGAAAAGGACAGAGAAGATGTAGGAAGACTCTGACAGGAGCAAACATAACAGTGATCATTGGAATTGGGCCAAAAATTGTGTGTGTGTGAAATTTATGGTCATTTCATGGTCTAAAATAGTTTTGTTGTGTAGGGGCCATTTAGCCCTGTTTTTCTAGTGTTTCTGGGAACAAAATTTGAATAAAAGTTTGTATATACAAGCAAATATGGAATATAATATCCCTGTAGCGTGTATTTTTCTGAGCAATTCCAACCCAGGAAAACTCAACTATTTTAGGAGGTGGCAATTTCGAATTAATTTGTACAATGTGAATCATACAAAAATATACAATTTTTAGAAGAATGTAAATATGAAGGTCCTCCCCTAATTGCCACAGACAGGGGTGTAAACAGATCATACGAAAACACACAAGATTGTACAAATTCATTTGCATTAGCCACCAATTTGCCAAACATAAAATAGTCATGAATTACCACGAGATTGTGTTGGCAATTTTAAAACATGTTCTGTCTCACTAGGATGAATCACTTATAGTATTTTTGAATACATGTAAATATTGTCACTCTTTGATCAGCTAATTAAAGGCTATGTTTACATGACACGTATAGTTCTCGCTCACATTGTAAATTGCATTATGAATGTGAATGAAAGTCTTACGGGTGTGGAACAACATGAGGGTGAGTAAATGATGACAGAATTATCATTTTTAGGTGAACTATCCCTTTAAATGCTTCCCCTGAGTGTGTGTGTGTGTGTGTGTCTAAGCCAGGTGGAAACTTGAGCTGATTTGTGTCTCTGATAAAGAGACTCGTCACACAGACACATTTTAGAGGGAGAGGGAGAAAAATTAAATGCAGTGTCGTTTGCAGTGGAATGGAATTGTGGAGGCAGTGTGTATCCAGACTCAAGGTAATATCATTACCTGGAGAAAGAAATAGAAGAGAAAAGGTTGGTGGCCAGACTTGTGAGCCTATCAGTGTTAATCAATACAGGCTCAGCTACGCTACACAGAATAAGACACACGCACATTCTCTCTCTCTCTCTCTCTCTCTCACTGCCTTGAGCTACAGACACAAATGGAAATCTTCTGAATTGGACTCAGATACTCATGAGCATTATATACATTAGAATGTACTGTACAGTGGCTTCAAAAACAATTCATTTTGCTGATTAAAGGGAAAAAATGAGACTTGGGACAAAATAACAGAGCACCAATAAAACCATTGTTGCCCCAGTATTTACAGCTTCAAGTGCACCAAAAATGAAACCATAAAACCACACTGGATACAGTAATAATATCAATAAAGGTACTGAAAGGTTTAACTGTGTTTTCAGGTCTAAGGTGTTCATAAATGTCAGACAAGTATGTCACAAGTTTTAAATCTTACATTTTATACAATTTATTAATTAAAATAGCTATTTCTGTTGGGAAAACAATGATTTAATATTTTTCTCTTATTTTCTCTTATCTTTTACTGTATATTTGTGCTCTGTCATGAGGCATTTCATGTAGTTGTTTTATTAATTTACCATAAAAGCCCATAATATGATATTTAATAGTCTCCATTTATAGGAAAACATGTTCTGCACATCCTGTTTCATCATCCTGATGTCAATGGGTTTTTTGGATTGGTTTTAAAGCTCAAGATATTTTCACATTATATAACCCCATGTCTTGAAAAAGGGGTTGCTAAGAAGTGGCTTGGTAGGACTACAGAGGTTGTCGGGGACATTAAACATCATCACACCAAACAAGTAAATTCAACCTTGTTGCGTTTATAATCGCCCTCCTGAAAACTATTCTAAGTGGAACTTATCTTGTCAATTTTAACTTAAACAAGCTTAAACAAACTTTTTACTGATTGTATTTAAACTTCAAAATTCATAAAAGTGTTGTTCATTTGCGAAGATTATCTTGATAAATGTTGGCCCGGTTTCACAGACAGGGTTTAGCCTACAATCCAGGATTAGGCCTTAGTTCACTTAGGATATTTAAGTAACTTTTATAAACGTACACTTGAAAAAAACATTACTGATGTGCATCTTGAGACAAAACAATGGCATTGATATATTTTAAGATATGTCAGTCCAAGTTACTTTCAGTTAAAACAGCTCAAACATGCATTTTAGTCTGGGACTATAGGCTTAAATTTCCTTGTCTGTGAAACTAGAGGATAGTGTGTAAGAATCTGGTCACGGAGCTTACTTTCTGCACTATTCGAAAAGTCAATGGAAAAATTCTATTTGCTTTTTGTCTAGGGAACTAGAGTGATGCTAACTTCAGTGTTGGCCTACAAAATGATGTCATCCCTGCTGCACTCTTGTAGCCAAATATTGTGCCTATGCAAAAAGGGACTTCCAAAAGAAAAAAAGAAGTGTGATTTAAACTAGCCCTTGTCCCCCCTACTCTATCCATAAATAATTTGTTTTGGACTCGTTTCAAATAATCAGTAGACTTGAATGAACGAGGAGTCTCACTGTATCCGCAGTCAGTCACACGCAGGAAACCAGGGCATCCGAGTATTCATCACCCAGCTTGTCCCGGGCTGTATGTTAATGGCCCCCCGCTGCGCGCACCCCGCTGAGGCACTAAGCGGAACATCAGCGACGCAATTAGGGCGAACAAGAAGCTCGCAGCGCGCTACAGCCCTCTCTCCCCCCGCGCGCACTGTCAGCAAGAGCGCATTCACCTTCTGGAGCTGGAGGAGTCGCGCGTGTCTGCATGCGTTCGGTGGCCCCAACAAGTTTCTGGACGCTTGAGTCACACTTCAAGTGACAAGATTTCACTGCAAGTGCTGCTAGAGATTTTTTTCAGAACTAATATTTTTTTTCAATGACCATTGACTATTGATATAAATTATTTTTAATGGATATGAAGTCCTCAACGTCAACTTGTAACATATTTCAACAATTAGCCGACTTGGACTGATATCTTTAACATGATCTTAAATATTTAGGGGCAATCTTCTCCTCATATAACTCAACATTGGTCAACACAGCCTACATTTTCAGTGAATTAATTAAAACTACCAAACTTTTTTTTTATTATAGCCTATACTGATTTTTTTTCAACAATCTCTCAACAATCGGGCTATTGTTTTTAAATGAAAACTTTTCCAAAATATTTTGCTTAAAAATGGGAAATGTGGGGGGTTGGTATTTTGTTTTCAAATCCAATGGCAATGAATAATTTAAAGCGTGGCATAAGTGTCCAAATACATTTTGGGGGGATGCTTTAAATAGCGAATTAACAGCAGGAATTGGGTTATTGTTATTGTACTGGCACGAAAACTACATTTTTTTATTGTTCAGTAAGCCTCGTTGGTACAGCTCTTGCTTTTCAGTCTCCTTTTAAATCTTATTAATGTAGACTAAATGTGAACTCATCTATGCAATAATTAAATTTTTACAGAGGATACACATTCTGGAGAGATTAGGAACAACCTAAACATGCCATGAGACTTGTTTACAACCACAAACTCCGTGTTTGGACATAGGGTGGGATGTAAACATAGGCAAAATAATTTAAGACATACAAACCGTCAGCAGCGCAAACATTTACTCAAAACTCTCAGGGGATGCTTGATTAAATTACGATAAGGTCCCGCCCCTCAAGTCCTATGATTGGGCGCTGAAATAAGTGGGCGTGCCACGGCCGTCCTCTGTATAAATAGACACGCGCTCCACTATTTGACAGTCAAAACAAATGAGACGCTGTAGCCTACTGAATTGACACCAAGTAGACACAGCAGGTTTTTCTTTAGTGTTAAGCTATTTTTATTTTTTAGAATTAAGTAAACACACTACTATTGCGCATATGCAAGCGCATCCTAGAAGACAGAGAGCGGGTGCGTGCAAGTGACCAAGGATGGACTCGCCTATGCAGGGGTCCTACTGGCTTCCTCTCGCGCTCTGTGCCCTGCTATTGTGGAGCTCCGTGTGTGCTCGTGAACCGGTCTGTCAGGAGATTTCGGTGCCACTGTGTAGAGGGATCGGCTATAACTACACATACATGCCCAACCAATTCAACCACGACACCCAGGATGAAGCCGGACTTGAGGTGCACCAGTTCTGGCCGCTCGTGGAGATCCAGTGTTCCCCCGACCTGCGCTTCTTTCTTTGCAGTCTGTACACGCCCATTTGCCTTGAGGACTATAAGAAGCCTTTGCCGCCGTGCAGGAGTGTGTGCGAACGGGCGAAAGCGGGATGCGCGCCGCTGATGAGGCAATACGGTTTCCCGTGGCCAGACCGAATGAGGTGCGATCTTCTACCTGTGCAGGGGGATTCAAACACTCTGTGTATGGACTACAACAGAACTGACACTACAGCATCACCAGCTCCTGCAAAACCAACTAGCCGCCAGGGGAAGCCAAACAACCGGAAAAATAAAAGCAGTCATGGATCTTCTTCGTGCGAACCGGAGTGTCACTGTCGCGCGCCTATGGTAACCGTGAATGACCGTCATCCCTTGTATAACCGGGTCAAGACGGGGCAGATCCCCAATTGCGCCATGCCGTGCCACAACCCCTATCTTTCTCAAGAGGAAAGGACCTTTGCCACATTTTGGATAGGGATTTGGTCGGTTTTGTGTTTCCTGTCCACGTTCGCTACAGTCGCCACTTTCCTCATTGACATTGAGAGGTTTAAATACCCCGAGCGCCCTATTATTTTCCTGTCCGCCTGCTATATGTTCGTGTCCGTGGGATACATCATCCGACTCATCGCGGGACACGAAAGGGTCGCGTGCAACCAGAATCACGAGGTGGACCATATCCACTATGAAACTACGGGTCCCGCGCTTTGCACGGTTGTGTTTCTGCTAATTTATTTTTTTGGGATGGCGAGCGCCATCTGGTGGGTGATTCTGACGATTACGTGGTTCCTCGCGGCAGGAATGAAGTGGGGAAATGAGGCAATCGCGCGATACTCGCAGTATTTTCACCTGGCCGCTTGGCTCATTCCGAGCGTGAAATCTATCGCCGTGCTCGCGCTGAGTTCGGTGGACGGAGACTCGGTTGCGGGGATCTGCTACGTGGGCAACCAGAACTTGGATAACCTGCGGGGATTCGTGCTCGCGCCACTGGTGATTTATCTTTTTATCGGAACGATATTTTTATTCGCGGGCTTGGTGTCTATGTTTCGGATACGGAGCGTCATTAAACAAGGAGGAACGAAAACGGACAAACTCGAGAGACTGATGGTCCGAATCGGGGTGTTTACAGTGCTGTACACGGTCGTTGCCATGGTGATTGTGGCGTGTTACGTTTACGAACAGCATAATCGTGACGCGTGGGAAATAGCGCATGCGTGTAACTGCTCTTCGGAGAAAAAAACCCTGAAACCTGATTACGCCGTGTTTATGCTCAAATACTTCATGTGCCTTGTGGTTGGGATCACGTCAGGCGCGTGGACGTGGTCCGGTAAAACGCTGGACTCTTGGCGAGCCCTGTGCACGCGCTGCTGCTGCAGTTGGGGAAGTAAAGGCACGAGCGGGTCAGTTTACAGTGACGGCAGCACGGGACTGACGTGGAGATCCGGCACAGCGAGTTCGGTTTTGTACCCTCCAAAACAAATGCCACTGTCGCGAGTCTGATGACTAGGGCATAGGTGAGGCTTAACTTCTTAAAAAAGACTTTGCAAACTGACTGCTGCTTTCCTGACAGATGAGAGATGCATAATACCAGGGTTAGGTGAGACCGGGGCTAGTTGTCACAAGGGGAAGTTGCTATAACACTACTGTGAGAAATATTCTGAAGTAAAAAGTGTCACGACTATTCCCGATCTCTTTATCTACACTAAATTGCCTACCAGTTATTAAACCTGTTTATCAGGTTATATGAATGTGCCTTTAAAAGTGTTATACGGGTTTTTATATGTATTTATATTAATATTTTATTGTTAAAACAACGACATAGAATGTTTAACATTTATAGAATATTGTGTATTTATCATTTACTTTGACAGAAAATTATTTTGACAATAAAACACTGTGAAATATTACCAAAGCATCTTTTATTATATGTGTATTTCATGTTTACAGAGAGCTCTCTCACACTCACAAACTTGATCTTGTAGGTCATGATGACCAGCACTGTACCAGTGGGCGTTGTGAGGTGTAAGCCTAAGCCCACAGCAAGGACAATGCCATCTATTGGTCATAAGAAATAAAAAATGGTGAATATTTGGCTTAGTTCAAAATAATAGCAAGTATTAAATATTTCTCAGGTACACGACACATAGAATACTAAAATATGAATAACTAAAAATAAAAAAGATAACTTTTTCATCACACTTGTATAAAATGAAGAATTTAAGGTACTTTTGATATTTGATGTTAATAAAATGATTTATGAAAACATGCAAAGGTCATGTGCTGATATAATTTATATACAGTGCCCTCCACAAATATTGGCACCCTTAGTAAATATGAGCAAAGGTGGCTGTAAAAATAAATCTGCATTGTTCATCCTTTTGATCTTTCATTAAAAAAAAATAAAAAATCCTCAAAGTAAAATAATTGAAAGTGTGGGGAAACTCGTATTATGAAATAATGTTTTTGTCCAATACATGTTGGCCACAATTATTGGCACCCCTAGAAATTCTTATGAGTAAAATATCTCTGAAGTATATTCACATTCATATTTACATTTTTTAGCACACGAGGGTGACTAAGAGCATGAAATTGTCCTGCCATGACTTCTTGTTCCACAGGAGTACAAATATGTGTAAACACAAAGGCCAAATTCCCGTAATCATTCATCACAATGAGAAAAACCAAAGAATATAGTTCTGATGTGCAGCAGAAGATTGTTGAGCTTCACAAAATAGAAAATGGCTATAAGAAAAAAGCTAATGCATTCAAAATCCCCATTTCCACCATCAGGGAAATAATTAAGAAGTTCTGCCTGGAAGAGGACGTGTGTCTAAATCGTCCTAATGCGCAGTGAGTGCCAAAGACTCTCCAAGGATCACAGCTGGAGAACTGCAGAGATTAGTTGAGTTTTGAGTCTCAGAAAGCCTAAAAAAATTATCAAACAGCACCTACTTCACTACAAGTTGTTTGGGAGGGTTTCAAGAAAAATCCTCCTCGCTCATCCAGAAACAATCTCCAGCATATTTAGTTGTCAGACACTACTGGAACTTCAAAAGGGACCTGGTTATATGGTCAGATGAAGCTAAAAAAAAGAGCTTTTTGGCAGCAAACCCACCAGATGGGTTGGTTTGGTGCAAACAGGGATAAAAATACCCCATGCCCACGGTTAAATATACTGCTGGATCTTTAATGTTGTGGGCCTATTTTTCTGCTGAAGGTCCTGCACATCTTGTTCAGAGACATGGCATCATGGATTCTATCAAATACTAAGAGATAAAAATCAAAACCTGACCGCTTCTGGAGAAATCCTATAATGGGCCGTGATTGGATCTTCCATCTGGACAATGATCCAAAATAAACATCAAAACCAACACAAAAATGTGTCACTGAACACAAAATGAAGCTTCTGCCATGGCCATCCCAGTCCCCTGACCTGAACCCTAAAGAAAATGAGAGGAGTGAACTGAAGAGAAGAAGCACCAACAACATGGAGCTGGAATCTGAAGGATCTGGAGAGATTCTGTATGAAGGAATGGTCTCTGATCTCTTTTCAGGTGTTCTCCAAACTCATCAGGCATTATAGGTAAAGACTCAGAGCTGTTCTCTTGGCAAAAGGATGTTGTAATAATTGGGTGCCAATAATTGTGGCCAACGTGAACTAGAGAAAAACATTTATTTCATAATGAGCTTTTTCCCCCATTTTCAATTGTTTTACTTAATTAAAGGTTAGAATTTTGTTAATTTTTTTTTACTGTATAGGACTGCACTGGGAAAAATGAATCCAAATTTAATAGAGTTGATATGACACAATGATTTCTAATAAAAATTAAACTAGGTTCAACATTGGACTATAGTACAGAATTAATGATTAAAAGTAACACATTGACGCTTCTCATGCAGCTTCAAACTATGACAATATAAGCATTATTTGTTGAAGCTCTACAACACTTATTTAACCAATTATTTTGACAGTTTCACTGATGATCCCTGATATAACAAAAACCCCGGATAGAGCGGTTGAGTGAATGTGGTCTGGACTCTGTGGATGAGGGTCATTGTGTCAGAGACTCTGTAGAAGGACAGAATTCCTGCACTGTGATCCACATACACTCCTATTCTACAAGACTTGGGCATTACATAGAGTTTAGTCTTTTTGTAATTGCTACAGAACAGGTATTTGGAGTGAGAACAGAACAATCTCCAGGACTGATCATTACATCCAAATTTATCACCCCGTCCCTTCCTGCTTATGCTCTTATATGACACTGATATACCCACCGCACCCCCACTCCACTCCACCTCCCAGTAACAGCGTCCACACACACTCTCTCTACACAACACCTGAGGCCAGACATCAAATCTGTCCGGATGATCAGGATATGGCCGGACTGTGTGCTTGCGAGTAGCTACTCGGTTTCTCCAAGAAAGACTGATTTTTTTATTCGCTGTATTTGGATCCAGAGTCAGTTGATGGAAATCTGGAAATAAAAAATGTAATTGTCACACTGTTAAAAAATGAACTGACCTCTAGGATCTAAAATCTAACACATATTATTAAGTGTGTATCTGTATAAATGATTGCTTTATTTTTAATAATAATTATAATAATTGACACTTACACTGTAAGAAGTCCTCTCTGGTTTTGGGTTGAGTGGTGGAAATGATTTTGATGCAACTCACTATAGAAACCGAGAGGAGTTGAAAATGTGATTCACTTCATATTTTACTGCATTCAAGCCTCACTTAAAAATCTTCTTTTAATAGACCCCTTTTGTAAACATTGCAACGTTTCCTGGTGGGCGGGGCTTAGCTGGAGGCAAAAAGAGGCGCTGGACTCAATGTTGACAAGCGTAAGCTAGCATGTTTTAGGAGGGATTTATTAAACAT
Organism: Ancherythroculter nigrocauda; assembly: GCA_036281575.1. Lineage (NCBI taxonomy): Eukaryota > Metazoa > Chordata > Actinopteri > Cypriniformes > Xenocyprididae > Ancherythroculter > Ancherythroculter nigrocauda. Next base: position 41,349,746 of record VTFQ01000008.1, on the reverse strand, counting down.
AGATGCAGAAGAAGGTTCAGAACTGTCCGAATATGTACAGTCACTGACTCTGCGGGACCGTAACAGCTATTTTTGTAAATTAACTTAAGTTTTGGATATTTCCTAGACAACATATGAATTACTTTCGGGTGGTTTGGGGAATTTTGTCAAGGCTTATTGTCTAATGTAACCTAACGCTGGGCTAACTATGATTATGGCTAGCAATGTGGATTATTTTAAGAGACCATTCAAAGGATGGCACACACATCTATCGCTGTATGTTTGTTTAACATTTAAGCTAGCTAGTGCGCTGAAAGTTGGCGACTTTTCACCTATAAAACAGAAACTTGCTGATTTGTACTAGATAAAACCAACACACCATTACATATGCATCGATTATTTTACCTGATATGAAGTGTGCACTGCAAACACGAGCATTATTTATGATCGTGTCAGTCCAGGCTGTACGCCGTATTGCATTCAACCACAATTGTCAACTTGATTTCTGTGAAGGAATGTCTGCCGGGATCTGGTAAAACTTTACCAAAAAGTTTTGAACCAAAAGTGCTGTTCCTTCTATTCTGGCAGCCAAAAACACAACAAGACGACATTAAAGTCAAAACCTCAAACTTTTAGCGCAGCTGCATTGAGTTCTTCCTTATGTTTTGCCTCCAGCTAGAGCGGTGACGTCACAGTGACGTAGGCGATTAAGGGGTCTATTCATTATGTTGCATGCGTAAACAAATAATGCCATTCTTCCCCTTTTTCATTTTGCAATTATTTTTAAAGCTGCAGTCCACAGTAACTTTTTTTGGTTAAAAATGATCCAAAATAAATTTTTGAGCAAGTACATAACCAGCCAGTGTTCAAGACTATCACCTTACCTTAGCCCGATTCACAACAGTAAGCTTGTAATAATGTTTTTTTAATCTGAGTGGTAATGGTAGGTTTCCGCAGGAATTAGGAGTTTGCCTTTGCGTCATTACGTCACTTCTGTCTACATAAAGGAGTCCTGAACGCTGCAGTTGGCGGATCATTTATAGCCTTTTCTCACAGCAGCTGGAATAAACTTGTCATTTTAATAGCGGATTTTAATCCAGAAAGGTCCAAGCAACAATCATAAGTGACAACTGGAGATTCACCTGTAGTCAAAAGCAAAAGACTATGGATTCTAATACACACTAAATACACATAGTCACGCAATGCCGATGTTGTTAAAAGTAACAATTTGAAAACAAAGTATAACAAAAATAATAATTTGCATGGTTTGATGTGATATGAGCTAAGCAATCGTTAGATTTAATCACCATTGGTATCGTGATTTATTGTAATGCTTTTTTTCTCATTTGGTCAGAACAAAATTGGCAGACATGTTACTTGCTTGTTCAGATGACATTTTCCGGTTAAAATTCTTATTTTGCTCATACTTCAAAGATGTAGAATCCGTGATTCCTAAGATACAGTATCCACACCGATGCACAACCCATGTAAAGATGATAATTCTGCAAATAACTGCAATTGCTGATTTCAAACAGAGATGGCGACAAAGTGTCAAAACTTACAGACTGCAGCTTTAACTAACTGTTGTTACTCAGTCTTAGCAGAGTAAACACAGGCTTCACATTAACTATGGACATGTTCCACTTTTGTTTGACAACCAATAAGCATTAATCAATTAAATTACACATTTTCTGTAATTAATTGTAATTAATCGCACATAACATTAAAGTTTTTAATATATTTTTATTAGTGTTGTCAATCGATTAAAAAAAAATCCCTATTTAAATCGCACATTTTTCTATTGGTCCGGTCCGGTTTCAGATGTTTACTTGCCAAATTACACAAAGTTTTTGACCCATGTAACCTTGTAAACAGTGCTTTAAAGGTGCCCTAGATTCAAAAATTGAATTTACCTCGGCATAGTTAAATAACAAGAGTTCAGTACATGGAAATGACATACAGTGAGTCTCAAACTCCATTGTTTCCTCCTTCTTATATAAATCTCATTTGTTTAAAAGACCTCTGAAGAACAGGCGAATCTCAACATAACACCGACTGTTACGTAACAGTCGGGGTGTACGCCCCCAATATTTGCATATGCCAGCCCATGATCGAGGCATTACACAAGTGCAGCCAGTATTAACGTCTGGATCTGTGCACAGCTGAATCATCAAACTAGGTTAGCAAGCAAGGACAACAGCAAAAAATGGCAGATGGAGCAATAATAACTGACATGATTCATGATAACATGATATTTTTAGTGATATTTGTAAATTGTCTTTCTAAATGTTTCGTTAGCATGTTGCTAATGTACTGTTAAATGTGGTTAAAGTTACCATCGTTTCTTACTGTATTCACGGAGACAAGAGCCGTCGCTATTTTCATTTTTAAACACTTGCAGTCTGTATAATGCATAAACACAACTTCATTCTTTATAAATCTCTCCAACAGTGTAGAATTAGCCGTTAGCCACGGAGCATAGCCTCAAACTCATTCAGAATCAATGTAAACATCAAAATAAACACTGTACTTACGCGATTAGACATGCTGCATGACGAACACTTTGTAAAGATCCATTTTGAGGGTTATATTAGCTGTTTGAACTTTTTTTTATGTTGTTTAAGGCAAGCGCGAGCTCTTGGGGAGTGGAGCACGAGAATTAAAGGGCCACACACCCTGAATCGGCTCATTTCTAATTATGCCCCAAAATAGGCAGTTAAAAAAATGAATTAAAAAAAATCTATGGGGTATTTTGAGCTGAAACTTCACAGACACATTCAGGGGACACCTTAGACTTATATTACATCTTTTAAAAAAAAGTTCTAGGGCACCTTTAACATTTTCAGGTAGGTCTAACGGGTAGGAAATATACAGAAATTGAATAAAGTTATCAAACACTTCACAGTCTATGATGCATAAATTATAAATTAAATCTAGATTCATTCTTATTAAAGCTAAAACGTTATTCAGTAAGTTCATCAGTACACCGCACTGAGTTCTTTTTTGTCTTGTGGCACTTGAATGGTTTAAATGCATTTGCAATAATAAAAGGATGATCAGGGAGAAAAAATGGATCCTGCAGTAATTGCATTATATATTTTTAAGACATTAAAGGTGCTCTGTGTAAGTTTTTGACTGTACTAAATCATAAAAATACCATAATATGCTTGCAGATATTTATTAAACATGCTGAGTTCACATAATCGTTTCTCTGAAAACCATTGCTCCAGCCAGTTATTTTACTTTGAAATTTGCGTTCTGTGTCAGAATTTCAGTTTTGGTCTGTGCAAGACCGCATGTTGCCAATTTACCCAATAGTATTTTGCCACCCTGGGTTGCCAGTTGGCGGAAAACACATGCAGCGAATTGCAGCCATGCATCCATCTAAAAATCTCTATGAACGGGAGCATATTAAAATGCAATATCAACTCATCATAAATCAATAAATCAACTAATTTTCTTACAGTACTTTACCTTTATCATATATATATTCTATCTCCTCATCACAAAAATCCTCCAGATGCCCTCTTAGTTGTGCGACAGATATCTCCACATCATCAAAAGTGAGAGAAGTAATACTGATGCTGTCTGTAGATCCAGGAGGAACAGAGAGAGATTGGACACTCTACATATAGACATATAAAATAAAGATGCATCAGTAAAGACAAAGAAATTCATTAAAGCTTGAAGATATTTTGGTTGCTCAAATCAAATTTAGATTGTTTAGATTATTAAGATCTCAGTTACCTGCAGGTAATGGATGTGATTGTCTGTGTGTGAAAGCTGCTCCAGCTCAGCATCTTTGCTCCTCAGATCATCAATCTCCTGCTCCAGTCGTTTCAAGAGTCCTTCAGCTCGACTTACTTCAGCCTGTTCCTGATCTCTGATCATCTGTGTCACCTCAGATCGGCTTTTCTCAATGGAGCAGATCAGTTCAGTAAAGATCCTCTCACTGTCCTCCACTGCCGCCTGTGCAGAGCGCTGTTGGGACACAAAAACAATCAGACCGTTCACTCATTGAACACCTCTGACTGGTTAAAATAGGGTACTTGGTTAGTTTGAGTATCACCTTGTGAGTCTCCACAGCCTCTCTAAGCTCCTGAAGCTCTTTCTGTCTCTCTTGGACTCTCTGCTGGAATTTTCCTTTTATCGCTTCAACCTTTTTCTGAGGGAAGAAAAAATAACTTTTAATAAAAAATTTACATTACATGTCTCAGTGAGTAGACTATTAAAGATCAATTATCACCTATTTGTTTAATTGGTTTCTGGATAATGCAAATATATTATTAATATATTTAGATTGTATTGTGGAAAATATCATTATTAAAGCTAACAAAAAAGTACTGGTTGAAACTCTCTTCACATCCTGATAGCAATCAATGACAGAAATGGTCTAAAATATGAACATATATCTTCCGTGGAAGTGTCAGGACCAAAAAACAGTCCGAATGCAATGATAGGGGCTGCATCCAAAAACTGAAAAATGCTGCCTCCGGATGATGCATTCCAAGGTAGAAGAGACATATCCAGCTGCACCAGCAGTTTCAGAACCGCAGCCACAGAACGGAAGTGAGGGGCGGGGCTTAAACAGTCATATTTGTGCTACCCATACATGTCATTTTCTTTTGTTAAATATAAGTTTTTACATGGATTTTGACTGGGTCGGATCGATGTCTACAATATTTAACAGCCATACTTTTAAAAAAGTGACTTTTCTGTTAGTGCTATATGAAGACGTGACGTGACTGGAGTGCTACTTTGCAGAGCTCGTGCTAACATTCCCATGCTGTTATGATCAGACACTTTTCTTATGCTTTCTATAAAAAATGCTTGCTGTTTTCCGATTTTTTGTTGTGTTTATTTTGTTACTGAGATGTAAGTGCACGGCACATATTTACATATTCATCTAACCGTCGCTCTCAGCAGTGTGGGTGGCGTCAGATGTTCGTTTACAGTATATCGCTGGTCAAGCATTTCGAACTTCGTTTTACCCCTAAACGAAGAATGAAAAAGAACTTCGTTTGAAGTATACCGGGGCCTTAAGCGACAAGAGGAGAAAAGAATGGGAAGTAGTGAAGAATGTGGACGAATAAAACTTCCTAAAGATCCACGTCTTTGTTCTCCTCACTTTAGCCCTGATGCCTTTGAGGCTTTTAGTAGACCACAGCTGAAAGAGCTTACAGTTGGTGATGGATGTAAGTGTATGCTTTAACCAAATGCTGCGCCTGTCATGGAGACTGACGAGGGCAGCCTATAATACATCTTGATTGAGACAGACAGCCTTAAAGGGGACCTATTATGCAAAATTCACTTTTGCATGGTGTTTGGACATAAATGTGTGTTGGCAGTGTGTGTACACAACCACCCTTTAGTGATAAAAATTCACCCACTCCTTTTTTTTTAATCCCCATTGTAACGGTGGTACCCTAAACTATTGGAATGTAATTAAATAAAAATTAATTCTAAATCTTTGCTAATTCGGGCGCCAGGCAGACTCAAATCTACCACGTTAAAATAACTAACTGTTTAACCCAGGATAACTCAAACCACCAGTTACACAAAATGTCAAAACAAAATATTGGAATTCACAAAACACATCGCACAAAAATTTCAATCTTATCAAAATTGTAATTGTAATGTCAGAATTGGAAAAACTTTCACAGAGAGGATCACGACAAATACACAAATGCAAAAAAGTCCTTTGATTTAGTATGTCGCAATTAATCCATGGGGTAAGAGTTCGTGTCTCAATCAAAAGAGGAAATCACAAAACAAAACAAAAAGGTTGGCAAAACACTTCAATAAATTTAATAAACAAAATCAAAATATTCAGAAAAACAACAGTTCAAAAATCAAACGTTTACCCCAAAAAGAAAACAAAAACAAGAAAGGCTGTAAAGATAAAGAAAATTAATGTGTGTGTGTGTGTCTTGTACTGAGGCGAATAATGTCGGGGAAGCTTTTGGACGTTTTTAAAGTGCGTTATTGGTAGGGAATACCTGAGTTGAGTTGAGGCGGGACTCGGCCGTTTTAAGACCCAACAGTTCGGCAGTCGACATCGGTGGGCCGATATGACAGTGCAGCAATTAATTCCTCTGTGTTCGGTGAACTGAAGACCTGAGGTAAAAGGCCAGCGCGTAGTTCAGGCAACGCTCCTCGCCGGCATCAGAGACGAAGGATCAAGCGAACTCAGCAGACGAACACTCACGGAAGCAACAGTAACCGGCAGCCTTCTGTCCATGCCAGGCAACGCTCTGCAGACATCGCCAGAGACGAAGGATCAAGCGAGCTCAGCAGATGAACACTGAAGAGATAGGATCCAGCACCTGTGGTCATCCGTGCCAGGAAGATCCATCATAGCGGCATGTGCATAATTAAACGCAGCAAACTGGCATGCATATAATTTGAACAGCCCGCGACTCAGCCTCTATTGTTGGTCGCCCTCTCACTGCGAACTCAACACGTCACTCACTACCTGGTTGAAATGGGTAATCCACATTAGGGGTAGATTTGAAGGCATACTTTTTGTCGATTACATTTATTTGTAAACCGCTAAAAAAGATAAAATCCAGTCCAAGGACTACTGCATATGCCAGAGCTTTGGGGCATAGAACTGCAACTGGCATAGTGAACACTTGGTCATGGAGGCCAATTGCGACATTCAGCCATCCAAGAGGAACCTCGGCTTCCCCGTTAGCCAAATACAGGGGTCCCAGTGTCCAAGGTTGGAGATCACTAGGTAACTGAGAAAGGTTCTTCCACAATGTCTCATGGATGAGGGTATAGCTTGCACCCGTGTCCACAATGGCTTTCCCCTTCCACGAGCCAACACTGACAGGAACAATTAACTGTTGTGGTACACTGACAGGATTTTTCGGAATAGAAGATGTACTTCCAGATGTGATGGTAGAAATGGGTTTAACTGGGAGTGTTTGAGAGTTGTTTGTAGATGTAGAAGTTATTGAATTGTTGGAAGGTTGGCCAGGCTGCTTAGGTGAGTGGAAATTCCGTTTGTTACTGTGTGGCTGATGACCTGAAGCCTGGGGTTATTGAGCTGGAGAAATGAAATAAGGACAGGTACCTCGCGCATGAAATCCTTTACACCGCCAACATTGTACGGTAGGTTGGGTAGAAGTAACCCCTTTGGGTTGTGCTACAACAGGTTTGGAACCAGCTTTACTATCACATTGCTTCTGTTGTTCATGGTCTTTCTCCAGCTGATGACCCAGACGAACTAATTCTTCCACAGTGGTTACACGGCTACGAAGGTGGCGAGGTAAGGTTTTATGTTTTTAAGAATCATCTTAACTATGTCTGCTTCAGTTAAACTTGGTTTCCACCTTTTGCAGAGAGCTCTGTAGGTGAAGGCAAAATCTCCTTTTCCCCTTGAATCCTGTGGCGAACAAGTTCAGCCAACTCATCTTCATAGTCCTCAGCTAAAAAAGCTGCAAGAAAAGCAGACTGAAACTCACTCCATGTTGTAATGGATGATCTTGCTACTTCCCACCAGTCACGGGCAGTGCCGTATAAAACTGTCCTGAAGGTGGCCAAGATGTCAGCATCCATTAGAGGATGTACAGCAAGAAAGTCTTGACAACGTGTTACATATAACAAAGGATCCGGGTCATCAGCTGACCTTCCAAACGTGGGGAATGTTAGCTTGATGTGGTCACTTTTAACAACAGTAGTAGCTGCTGCTGCTGGAGAAGTTACTGGTGGTGGAGGTAAAGGGTTATGAAGAGTAATACTTTTCCCACTTAAGTCAGCCATTCTTTTCTCTTGACTTTCAAACTTTGCTTCCATTTTGGTTTGCAGTTCTTTCATGTTGGTGAACAATTTGTCAGTGAGTAAAGTCAATTGACTACTTTCTTTCAGCAGTTGACCACAATCCCTTTGAAAGTGCTGTTGAACTGCTTTAATGTCCAGCTGAACCTCGGACTGCAACTGTTGCACCATGAAGCGCACTTCTGACACCAAGGTATTCTCCATCTTTTGGAGTTCTTTGGTTATCATAAATTTCATAGCTTTGTCTGGTCTGACTCGGTTTCAGCTTGCTGCTTGTTTGTAGATAAAGTTGTGGAGAGTTGTTGCTTGATTTCATCAATCTTTCCAGCAAGTGTAGTGATCTGACTCTCAAGACTGGACGAATCGGATTTTAGTTCTTTGGTGAGTTCAATTACAGCTCTTTCTTGTTTGGTCATTAAATCATTCAACTGATCCCAGTTACCTTGTGCTTGTGCAGTGAGGTAACCAATCTCTCTTCCAGGCGTTGGGAGAGTTCCAGGCAGGTCATACTGTACCCCTGAAGATGGAGGTGAAGAGGCAGTGGCTGAGGATGATATTCCATGTGGTGGAGTGCATAATTGCATGGGTACTGGATTCTTCTGTTCCTGTGGGAAGTGTTGAGCTGGAGTGCTGCCACCTAATGGTGGGGATGCAAACTGCACATGGGCTCCTGGTTGCACAATACAACTGAACTGGGTGGGCGTGTGACAGAAGGTAGGGACATAGGATTCCTGAGGAGCTTGACGGTGCACAGGTGGCCAATTAGGGGTAGCCACATCTGGAACGTCCATGTCAACAAAAGTTGAGTGTTGGGAAGGCTGCTCTGCCATGATTATGTAAAGGAAATATGTTTTCAAAAAAATGATTAAATAAAAGTGTTGTGATTCAGTATTGTGTATGTCAGTGTATACAATTTACATTGCCTCTCAATTGCACAAATGTAATTCACATTTCATTTAATACAGTGCAAAGCATTAAAGCAATTGTCCCACAAGTCAATCAAAACAAGAAAAATGTGAACAGCAATTTGTAAGGTAATTAATCCCAGATCACCAATTACAACTATTGATATTCAATGCAATCACATAATGTTTCAATTAAAACAGCTCCTATTTCATAAAGAATGTGGGGCAACCACCAAAAAAAATTCAATTTACTGTAAGTACAATAAGTTTGACAAGTTAACAGGATTTCTAATTCAGTTCAAACACTTCAAGTCCAAAATTTCAAAACTTTCCCCTTAAATGACTTTAAAAAAACAACAAACAACAATTCAAGTACCGAATTCAAAAAGTCAATGTATATTCACATTCAGAATTATTCACACTTATCTTCAAGTCCCTGTTCGGGCGCCACTTATGTAACGGTGGTACCCTAAACTATTGGAATTTAATTAAATAAAAATTAATTCTAAATCTTTGCTAATTCGGGCGCCAGGCAGACCCAAATCTACCACATTAAAATAACTAACTGTTTAACCCAGGATAACTCAAACCACCGTTACACCATAAATCATAAGCAGTGTCTCAGAACAAGCCGTTTCCAGATCCCTGGCAGTGTGACATCACAACAGAATAAAAAAAACAGTGGATAAAAAAAGAAGACAATATATATAGACAATATGTTCTATCTCCATGCAGCATATATTCGCAGTTTCTGACATTACAGCACGTCCTGACTGAATCCTGACAGGGGAGAACGAGCTCTTGAAGCTCCGCCCTCTTAGGCCGAGCGCAGCAGCTCATTTGCATTTAAAGGGCCCACGCTGAAATGGCTCGTGGCAATTTTAACATGCTATAAAAAATTATCTTTGAGGTATTTTGAGCTAAAACTTCACATACACAATCTGGGGACATCAGAGACTTATTTTACATCTTGTAAAATGGGGCATAATAGGTCCCCTTTAAAGCTTGTGTGTGCTGTGATGCTCAGGATATGATAGCGTAAAACAGCAGCATCTTGTCAGCACGTTTAACTGTACATCGTAAATCTTTCATGGGTTTTCTAATACATATTTCAGTAAGAGACATCATTTACATTATACTAAGGCTGTCTGTCATGGCACTTTGCAGATTCTGCACTGGCTTTGCACGTTCATGTGTTTTGGAGGGTGTGTGGCTTATTTAGACGTCTAACCCAGCACACTTCCAAGTGTGACATCAGAAGCAAGGCCCATGCTGCCCTGCAGCTTATTTTATTGATCATTTCAATCACAGTATTATAGCCTATTGCCTACACCAAACACTGATCCCTAAACCTACCCATCACCAACCTTAACAAATGAAATTAGCTAAAAAATTGCTGAATTTCTGGTGTGAGCTCCGCATCAGAAATCTTCCCAACAATCAAAACAGCATTATGTCATGAAAGGAAGACCGGGAGTGTTTAGGGTGCCATTTGGGTCAGGGCCATGGAGCGCTCTGAATAGAGGGTGGGATCTTATGCTTTCAAAGCTAGCTTACTATTTCTAGCCTATGCAAAATTGCATACACTACCTGTAGCTACCTAATTACAACAACTGCAGGAATTAACAGTTTTATGTGCTTTCAGTTCATACCTGTTTCTCTGTCCTCTCTGCTTCAGCTGAAACAGTATCGTGATTTTTGTGTTCATCCATCGTACACATCAAACAAATACATCTCTGGTCAGTACGACAGTAAACCTCCAAAGGTCTGTTGTGTTGAGGGCAGATCATCTCCTGCAGTCGTCCAGTGGCATCAGTCACTTTGTGTCGTTTCCTTAAAGGAGATTCTTCATGACACTTAAAGTGACTTTGACAGTAAGATTCCAGACACATCAGACAGGACTTTACAGCTTTGCGTTTCCTTCCAGGACAGAAGTCACACCCCACATCTCCAGGTCCAGCGTAACTGAGAGCAGTTCTTGACTTCTTCAGATTCTCCACCATTTCAGCCAGCATCACATTCTTGTTTAAAGCAGGTCTTGGAGTGAAGGTCTGTCTGCACTGAGGGCAGCTGTAAACTCTCTTCTGATCATCTTTATTCCAGCAGTATGTAATGCAGGTCATACAGTAACTGTGTCCACAGGGGATGGTCACTGGATCCTTCAGTAGATTTAGACAGACCGGACAACTGAAATGATCCCTAGTCCATATACTGCCTTCTGCCATTTTACTGCAAGTACACGCAGAAAGAAAGAGATAGGTTCAGTTCCTCTATGGAGCTTAACGCTTTTATAAAGTAGGAATACAGAACTGGTGCGGCTTAAAATAGTTTGCTAATCTAACTTACATCAGTTGGCAATATATTCACAGATCAGATTCAAACTTCCCGGATCAATAACTTGTGAGCTAAATATTGTTAAAAAACAAATAATACCTCTTTCCAATCATAGCAACGTAGGCAAAGTGCTACAACCTAATTTTCCTCGAATGAGGAAACAAGCCTTCCTCCGCACTGGACAATACTCCATGCACAGTCAGCTGAGAGACAAGTCTGAAGGGACTGTCTGCAAAGTGCAAAACCCAAAAAGCGTTACTAAAAAAATAGTCAATAACGTCAATGTTACAAACTGTAGTGTCACAAAATTCAGTTTAATCATCAATGGTCACCTATTGGCTATACTAAAACACTTAGTTTGATAAAACGTGCTTTTGCTTATTTTTTTTTAATGATTTTTATATAATGAAATTAAATAAATTACTTAACGGATTACTTTAAAACAGGGGTACTCAACAGGTGGCCCGCGGGCCGCATCCGGCCCGTCAGCATTAAATTTGTGGCCCGCATCATGCTATAGTTAATGTATTTTTATTATAATTTGCGTCCAAAAATAGCGTGAATATTACTTCGTTTTTTTACACGTACACTACTAGGGTAGGCGTACAGTGCGCGTGACGCTGTAATCATCAGCAGAGAACGCATATAGTGTACGCGCGCAGCACAGTTTTTCTAACCGCAAAGAACAATATAAACTGAAGGCACTTTGCATGCGCGCATTGAATAGTTTTTGCACTAATTTAGTTTGCTCGTTTGAGGGGATTAAAAGATACCAGCAACTCTAATTTTAAACAAGTACAAAGACATTGTATTGTAACTATTTGAGCGAAAAAGACTAGACAAGCATGAATCTCTCTAGTGCGCATGTGTCGAGCACTTGTGTTCGTGAACGCCATCAAAGGCTCGAGGCTGTGCGCGCAAGTAAAAACCGAAGTAACCTTATTTTTCCATGATGAAATGCAGTTGACATTCCTCAAACTTTGCAGTGTGTAAGTTGCCGAGCATCATGAAAAACAAACCTTTTATTCTTAATGTCAATGTGTTATAAACAGAAAGCAAGCAGCGCTCCCATTACAGATCTGTCATCACATCGAGCTCACGGAGAATATCTTATTTATCATGTTTACAACGTTGGTTATAGTTAGATAATTCATGAGATTGTGATTGAACATTTAAAAAAAAAAAAAAGATTTTTTGATTCTGACCAAATTAAAAGGTAGGTAATAATAATACAAATAATAAAACGTTTATTCTCTGAGTATAAATAGGTGCTATAAAAAGTGTTAAAAAGGTGCAATGGAGTATAATGGAGTATAAAAAGACTATAAAAAAGTGCAATGTTTTCGTGTTACGGACAAACTCTCATCAGCCAGTGAACAACAGCCATACCTTAAATTTCTTGTGAAAACAATGCAGACATTTCAAATGAATAAGGATTTCTTTTCATCAGTTCTTGTTTTTCTTTATGCATTTGTACATTAAGAATACAGCAAGACAGGTTATTAATCATTTTTTTAAATGCCATTTATCATGTTAAGTGACACTTTAAAAAGGACACCATACTATTAAGGCTTAGCTAGATAATAAACTGCACTTTTAGTAAATAAACAGTAAAACTACAAATAATGTCTTAAGTAGGCCTAAATAAATGTCTTACGATCCAAGTTATAATTTGTGGCCCTTCGCGTTTCATTTGGTTAAAATGCGGCCCTCTTGGCCTCTGAACTTGAGTACCCCTGCTTTAAAAGGAAAATGACTCTTGATGACAGTACAGTGTGTAACAGTGAAGTTACTGATTTTATTTCATAATAAAAATCATAAAAATATGCAAAAGCACATTTTTTTTAAAACTAAAACATGTAGTATAACCAGCAGGAGAGCAATGTGAACTGACATTGATGGCATTACACTGTATAACAGTGAAGTTATTGAATATTTTTTTCTAATAACACTTAAGTTATTGAATTTTTTTATAATAATAATAAAAAAAAATTATACAGAAGCAAAATTTTTCAAACTAAGTGTTTAAGTATGACCAGCAGGAGAGCATTGATGTGTAAACTGAATTTGGTGACAACAGTGTGTTACAGTGAAGTTACAGTATTGAATATTTTTTGTAGCCTAATAAGACATTTTTCCAAACTAAGTGCTGCACTAGTATAACCAGCAGAAAAGCAGTGATGTGTGAACTGAAACTGGTGACAGTACAGTGTGTTACAGTTATTGATTTTATTTCATAATAAAAAAATAAAAAATATGCAAAAGCAAATTTTTTAAACTAGGTGTTATAGTAAAACATCAAAGGAGCAGTTATGTCTGAACTGAATTTGATGGCATTACACTGAATAAAGTAAGTAAGGCAAAGCGAACGCACACCTATAAAGGTGCGAAGGGAAAAACTATAGCCTAATTGAAAGAGAACAAGTGCACACTCACTCAAATAGCCTATGCTTAAGTGAGTGTGCAGTTGTTCTGCTTCAATTACACTAAATAGCGTAGAAGTTATGAAATATTTTTGTAGTAACTTTTTTTCGAGTTTTCCACTTTGCAGACGGTCCCTTCGTACTTGTCTCTGAGCCGCTTGAGCATAGAGATTTTGTATTTTATCCAGTGCGGCTCGTTTTTAAGGAAAATAGGTTGTAGTTCGTTGTCTGCGTTACTACGATTGAAAATAAGTGTTGTGTTTTAACAACGTTCAGCTCATGAGTTATTATCCGGGAAATTCGAATCTGTGAATTTGGTGCTAACGTTACCGAAGTCAAAAGCTTTCGAGAAATTTGAATGTTTTACAAATAGCACGGTCAGAGAATAGGTCGACTGCTAGAGAGAGTGACAGGTAGACAGACAGTCTAATTCGTCGTAAAGATATAAATAAAACATGGTTTACCTGGCCGAGTATTCCTGCTTCATCGTTTGAGGAACTGAAACTAATTTTGTGAAAAGGCAAAAATGGCCGGTAGAGGGCGCTCACACACTGCCTACATAAAACTCCATATCATAACCATATTAAAGTGACATTTTATTAATTTACAAAAAACAATAATATATAAAGTATAATATCTAAACTCACAGCAAAACCGAGTGCTCACAAGAAATAATTCAAAACCGTTCAAAATAATATAGATTTAATTTTATTCACATTTATATTAGCCTACAATATTTCACAGTGCAGGTACAATATATTTCTAGACAATAAAAAAAAAAATTGTCATTTATTAAATCCAGAGCATTATCAGTGAAAATGTTCCAAGTGTGTTTTTTTTAAGTGCAATGTAAAAAAAATAAATTAAAAAAATTATCAGTCTAAAAAGTATTTAATGACAATGATTTAAAATCTTTCATATAGCTTATGAGAAATGGAGAAATTAAGTTACTTGTGATATTTAATGTTAAAATGATTTACATAAAAATGCAAAATGACAGCCTGCCAGGTACTGATATGGTGTTGCTGTCATTATATTTAAAATGCAATTAATATGTATACACTAAAATCATTAACTTAATCTGACTCTATAAGCGACTCGGTCATATGATTGTGATGATTTGTAGAAGCTATACTTCTAGATGACACAGTTTCACTGATGTGTCCTGATTTAAGGCAAACCCCGGATAGAGCGGTTGAGTGAATGTGGTCTGGACTCTGTGGATGAGGGTCATTGTGTCAGAGACGCTGTAGAAGGACAGAATTCCTGCTCTGTGATCCACATACACTCCTATTCTAGATGAGGTGGAGACCACAGGGAATTCAGATTTAATGTTATTGTGAGTAATTATGTACACAGAGGGACAGAGAAACAATCTCCAGGACTGATCATTACATCCAAATTTACACTCATTCCCCACACCCTTCTTGCTGATAGTCTTATATGACACTGACATTCCCACACCCCACGCCCCGCTCCACTCCACCTCCCAGTAACAGCGTCCACACACACTCTCTCTACACAACACCTGAGTCCAAGCATCAAATCTGTCTGGATGATCAGGATACAGTTGGACTGTGGCAGTGCAAGTAGCCACTCTGTTCCCCTCAGACAGACAGAGGCTTGTATGCACTGACTCTGAATCCAGAGTAAACTGATGGGAATCTGATGGACATAAAACACACAATCTGCATTTTAATACAAAAAAAATACTGTAATACTGTACAGTAATATTGTAATACCGTCAAAGCATTAAAGGGTTAGTTCACCCAAAAATGAAAACGATGTAATTAATTACTCACCCTCATGTCGTTCCACACCCGTAAGACCTTCGTTCATCTTCGGAACACAAATTAAGATATTTTTGATCAAATCCGATGGCTCAGTTGGGCCTCTATTGCCAGCAATGTCACTGAACCTCTCAAGATCCAGAAAGGTACTAAAAAGACATATTTAAAACAGTTCATGTGAGTACAGTGGTTCAATTCTTAATATTATAAAGCGCTGAGAATACATTTTGTTTGCCAAAAAAAAAAAAATGTAAAAAATAATGACATTTCAACAATATCTAGTGATGGGCGATTTCAAAACACTGATTCGAAGCTTTACAAATTTTTTGTTTCGAATCAGTGGTTCGGAGCACCAAAGTCACGTGATTTCAGTTAAAGAAGCTTCGTTTACACGATCCAAACCACTGATTCAAAACAAAAGATTCGTAAAGCTTTGAAGCAGTGTTCTGAAATCGCCCATCACTAGATATTGTTGAAAAGTCGTCTTTTTTTGCTTGTTTTTTTTTGGCACACAAAATGTATTCTCGTCTTTTTATAATATTAAGGTTGAACCACTGTACTCACATGAATTGTTTTATGAATATGAATATGTCTTTTTAGTACCTTAGAGGCTCCACTGAGCCATCGGATTTGATCAAAAATATCTTAATTTGCATTCCGAAGATGAACGAAGGTCTTACGGGTGTAGAACGACATGAGGGCGAACTCAAAATGTACTATTTCATTTTTGGGTGAACTAACCCTTTAAGTGAGGTATAAAGGTAGCAACAAGATCACTGATCTACTGACCAGGTGAAATGATTTCATTACAAGTTTATTTAAAAGCCTAATAAAACAGCAAATTTATTGCCCTTTATTTAACCAGATAAAACTTTCTGAGATTAAAAATCTCTTTTGCAGAAGAGACATGGCCAAGATGAGCAGCACAACTTTGTCAAAAAGAAAAAGAAAGAAAGAAGAGATCACATGACATAAAGACACATCTTAAAAACAATTAAAAACATTTCTTCCTTTAACAGCTCACTAAGCAAATTTTACTTTCCTGGCTACTATACCGAATTGCAAAATTGCTTTCATGAAAAGTTTCAAACACAGTCCGTCTGCCGTTCTTTGAGCTAATCCAAACCCCATCTCAAACTGCTATGTCAGAACACTGCAATACTTTTGGTGCTGATAGTGACAGAAATTAAACCCTTCACCTTTAAGTATGTATATTTGTCTGTGTTTGCTTTATTTGTATTAATATCTTTAACACTTACAGTGTAAGAAGCCCTCCCTTGTTGTGGGTTCAGTGGTGAGGCAGGTTTGAATGTACTGAACTACAGAAACAAACAGATATTTAAAGTGTAATTTTAATAAAGGTATCCATAATATGTACTTATTTTTAATAACAATAATGTATTAATTATTATCTACAATAATTTGTTAATAATTATTTGTTTATTGACATCCACAAAATATTTATTCTTTCATTTTGTTGTACTCTGTTTTATGAGTCTGTACTTTACCTTTATCAGATAAATTTTTTATCTTCTCTTTGCAGAAATTCTCAAGTTCACTGCTTAACTCAGAGACAGAGCTTCTCACGTCATCATAAGACAAGCCAGAACGGACAGTGTCATCTGTAGATGCAGGAGGGACAGAAACAGACTGGAAACTCTACTTATACAAAAAGACAACAGACATATGGTAAATATGAATCACACAGTGTATGACTGACACATTACAGTGAGATCATCAATGTGGGCATTTGTGGGGGAATTACGGAGGGTTGTGAGTTGACAAAAAGCTAATAATGAATTAAATCATACAAATGCAAATAAATATACTTAAAGATGAAATATTCCATTTGCTTACCTGCATGACTGACACAGATAATCATAAACATGTGATTATGCTGATAAATTATTGAAATATTCACCAGAGGTACTTCAAGTGAATATTTCAGGTTATGGGGTTCAGCTGACAGAAAAGTTTGGGAATCCCTGAATCCTGATCTAATACAATTTTGACAACATTCATACTGATCAGAACAACTGGTGGTTGTTCTCAGATTCATTAAACAGTAAACTTTAATGGCATCTCAAATCAAATGTCAATTAAAGAGTCTGCAATATAAGCCATAATAATAAAATCATGCTAAACCTGTAGGAAATGGATGTGATTGTCTGTGTGTGAAAGCTGCTCCAGCTCAGCTTCTCTCCTCCTCAGATCATCAATCTCCTGCTTCAGTTGATTCAAGTCTTCTTCAGCTCGACTCACTTCAGCTTTTTCCAGATCTCTGATCATCTGTGTCACCTCAGATCGGCTTCTCACAATGGAGCGGATCAGTTCAGTAAAGATCCTCTCACTGTCCTCAACTGTCGCATAAGCAGAACGCTGTTAGGACACAAGAATTACCGAATCAGTCCATTCCATCTGATAGTTATTTTTCTCCTCTTTTTAAAACATTAGGTTACTGATGTAACCCTGTTTCTCTGATAACATGAAGTGAGGTATCTCACTATGGGAACGCCTCAGGCATGACCGATCACAGAAGCACCAATAACACCACGTCTGCCAACCATGGCAGACCAATCGCTGATCAGGGAATCCCACTTTGGATTCAAGCTGCATTCACGTCACCTCGTATTTACCGGAATCTTGAAATGACAACACGTGACGTTATATTCGGAGCTGTTCACGTCCTCGGACTGGGAATTATGCGTTTCCATGACACCACTATCAACGCCTAAATTAATCTACAGCGGTCAGGTGGTACAGCGGCCACGTGGTACATGTGGGAGCTTTCAGAAAATTCCCAGCTTACAAGCTGTAATTACGAGCTCTACGAGGACATGAATGCTTTTTACAAGCTAGAATCTTGTAACTACAGGAATTACGAGGCCGTGTGAACGCACCTTAATAATCCAAGCTTGGATTATTGGCCCGCCTTGAATCCAATAATCTGAGCTTGGATAATTGGCCCGAACCTAGAGTACTCCCCCCGGTGTAGTAAAAATAGATAGAACTAGAAGTGAGGAGATGGGGTGGAGGAGGGATACTGATAAACTTTCAGATGAACAGAGGTAAGTCTGCTGTATTTATACCTCTTGTTATTGGTTGAGTTGATTAACTGAATGCTCTCCACCTGTGCTAATAAGGTTAATTATCTGAACCTGCTCTTACGAATCTTGTTAATAAAACATCATTATGTTGACAAACCAGACTAAGGAATGAGTGGATTATTATCTGAATCATAGCTCCAGATGGAGATGAAAACAGAATAACATGAAGAATTTGCCCTTAATAAAACAAATATGTGCGGAAAAGACCAGCTGGCTGCCACACAAATTTCTTAAATAAAAATTTCCTTTCAATAGAGCCCAGGATGTAGCCATACCTCTAGTAGAGTGTGCTTGTAGTCCTATTGGGGGCTCTATATTTACATTATTGTAACATAACATGATAGCCTCCACCACCCAGTGAGAAAGGCGTTGATGGAAGATTTGACAGGGTTTTCCGTTGTAAAGGTCAGCCCACGAGACAAATAGCTGATTGCTCTTGCGAAGTGTGCAGGTTCTCTGTACATACGTATAGAGAGTACGAACCGGACATAAACAGTGTAACCTCTCTTCCTCTGGGGATGAAAAGGGTGGTGAATGAAAAGCTAGCAGGTCCACTGATTGAACTGCACCAGCGTGATCAAACACTTTAGGCACAAACGCCGGGTTAGTTCTAAAAGTTACTTTTTGACTACCCGGAGCAAACATCATGAGGAATTAACTGATAAAGTTCACTCACCCTTTTTACTAGTGAGAGCAAGTAAAAGTGGTGTCTTTAAAGCAAGCAGCTTCAGGGCAATGTTATCAATGGGTTCGAAAGGGGCTTTAGAGAGCACGTTCAGAACCACGGACAAGTCCCAAGGCGGGACCAGAAGCTTCGATACTGGGTGTAGCCTACGTGTACTCTCATAAATTGACAGACAAGAGGGTGTTGAACAATAGTACCCATGTCAAGACCTCTGCCCTTATCCAGAAGGTCCTGTAGGAAACCACTCTTTCATGAACACCAGATTCAAGGACTTTCAAGGTGCTTTTTAAAGCACCGTTTATTTTATATCAAGCACCTATCAAATTCACATTACATATGGAACGTCATGAAAGACCTCTTACTGTACATAACATTTTAATTATTCTTTTGCATTTTCATCCATTTTAACCTAGAAGAGAAACAAAATCATTTGTACATTAATTTTGGGAATATATTAAAACTGTTTGCAGCTTTCTTATCCCTTAAATTACCAATTATTCCATACTAGATTTGGTTTTCATTTTTTATGAATCATTACTTGAGTAAAAACATTATAACATAGAGAGAATATTATAAAAATAAATTTTGCAATTGAGTGAAAAAAAAGGATTATATGGATCGTAATTGTGACTTAAATTCAGAATATATACAATATATTATAGATATAAGTTTGCAATTCTGAGAAAAGAAAGTCAGAACTGAGGGATATAAATGAGCACTTCTGAGAAAAAATCAGAATTGCAATTTATATATCACAATTCTTATGAGTTACTTGTTAAAGCTACTGTATTAAAGAAATTGAAAAAAAAAAAGAAAAGGAAATTCTGTCATTATTTACTCACCGTAGAAGTTGTTTAAAACCTGAATACATTTCTTCTGTTGAACATACAAGTTTTTTTTTTTTTTTTTTTTTTTTTTGTGAAGAATGTGAAGATTTGGATGCTTATGAACTTTTATTTTCTTTCTCCCTCAGAACAAATAGGGAGGGAGAGACAATTCTGAGAGGGGCGCCAGAGAAACAGTTTCCAGTTCATTTTCCTCCCTGAACTATCCACACAGTGTTTCGCTGCTGCGGCTGCAAAAGACTGTTTCCGTTTCAGTTGGCTCGGGTGATAAGGCCAAGCTGCCGGCTTTCTGGGGAGATAGACCTCAAATGCCTCTCCCTCTTTTTTCTGCAGGTCACATTGCTGACGCATCACTGTTACCGTTGTGCCTAACATGGCCTTTGGATCAATGGGGGCATCCAAAAACTCCACTTTCTCTTTGTCAGAGAAGCCTGACAAACCCAGCCATAGCGATCTCTCTCCCACAACCGCTAAGCCCATACTCCGACCGCAACTTTGAACTGCTCCGCGGGACGTGCGCAGGTTTAAATCTCTCATATCTCCTCCCAGAGCAATGGGATGGGAGATCCGGAGTCTAAGGGTGCTTTCACATTAGCACTTTTGGTGCGCACCCGGGTTTGATTGACGTCAGAGTTTGGTGCGTTTGGATGTGTGAACACTGTCTTCCCGATCACGGGTGCGCACCCGTGAACCATACCGTGCTCGCCTTCAGCGTTTTACATTCACGGCTGATAAACGCTAGTGCCGTTATGAACAAAACCAACGGTTCAAAAACAAAAATATAAATGTGAGGAGAGCAGCTTTATGCATTTTGCCACCTTCTCCTGTGCCATTATTACTAAGCAACGGAGTAAACAGCTGCTGGTTTGATGATGGAAACAAACCGCGGATCGGACCCAAATAATATAATATGATATAGGTCTCTTTCAGCCCCTTGACCTGCTGGTTGGGATGCCCAGTCGATTGTCAATCTAGCTGCGGCCCTGCGACAGACAACGAGTAGATCTGTGTCCATCTGTACAGGGGAGGGTGAACTCTCATCCTGTGCACTCTGCAGACAGGACTGATTCAGAGGAAGAATAGCATCTTCATCATCGCCATCCTCGTCCTCAAGGATGGTCGACAAAACCTCGTCATCTTCACCTTCATCTCCCGCTAATAGATCTTCAAACAGTGGGGGAAGGATGGGTGACACAATCTCCATTTCTCTCCATGAGCTGGCGGCCTATGGACAATCCATCTGTTCCTCTCTGGGTTGTGCATGGGTCCGACTTCCCAGCTACTGCCACGCAGATTCTCCACTCTCGGGTTTTAGCCGAGAACGTCATGCGGTGAGGACAGCCCTCGGGGTTAGACAGAGCTGCCCGAGCGCGTTTAGCACCCAAACAGGAGATGCAGAGACCGTGTGAATCCTTTACAGAAATCACACAGATGAAGAGGATGACCGGGGCTCTCCAGCTCTTTTTCAGTGGCCATGATGGAGCCTGTACTCTCTTCGTACGGTAAGCCCGCCACAATGTGACAACTACTATGGAACTGTTCTGCAATAGAGAGCCCTCCTTTTCCTTCTTTTTGGTGCATGACGAGCATGCCAAAAACTTGGAAAATAAATAGAAAACTTGTCTTGACACGTTAGTTATCTCACTCTAAGCGACAAGTCACTCAACAAACATTAGGAATGTATTGCGTTTGGGACATTACCTTGCGGCTCCGTCTGTAAACTGTTAAGCAAATAATTCCCGAAGACTACTGCGAACTTCTTCTGAAATCTTTTACAGGGAAGAGAGCAAGAATGACAAAACGGCAGGTAGCTGCAGTTTATATACAGGGAGGCGGGACTCCCTGATTGCTGCAGCCATTGGTCTGCCATGGTTGGCAGACGTAGTGTTATTGGTGCTTCTGCGATCGGTTGCGCCGGAGGCATTCCCATAGTGAGATACTGAAAGAATGTTAGAGGAAGAACTCACCCTGTGAGTCTGCACAGATTCTCTCAGCTCCTGGAGCTTTGTTTGCCGCTCTGGAATTCTCTTCTGTAATAATATTACTGTCTCTGCAGCCTGAGAGGTTTCTGAGAGGATGAACAAATAATTGTAAACATTAGAAGACTTCAGTTTTCTCTTAATAGATTTCACATACTATCTAGATATTTTTATACTGGAATGTATCTGTTAGATTAAATATTTTCATGAAACTATTGCTTTTGTTCACCTTTCCATTGCTCTGACAAAGAACTCACAATAAGAAAATAAAATAAACACACGACAAATGACCCAGAGCAAGAACTAAAGTGCTAATAAAAATACTATACTAGGCTATTAACTAGGGCTGTGAATCTTTGGGTAGACAGCGATTCAATTCGATTCACGATTCATAGGTGTTCAATTCGATTCAAGAACGATTTTTGCAAATTCAGAACGATTCGATTCGAGATGATTCACATTAAAATTCGATGCGATTCGATTAATTCAATTCGATTCTGCATTTTAATATGCATTTATAGGGATATTGAAATGCTTCCCTCAACGTGTCTTAGTCAGGGTGTGAATTACACAGCGGCCTTCAGGAGGTCAGAGATTAAGGGCAAAAACAAACAAAGAAACAAAAAAACCTTTTGTCCATTGTTAATGTTAGTTCATGTTAGTTCTCAATGATGCTACATAACTTTATTTTAACAGCCTATAAAAATTGGCATTTGTGGAAATTTACATAAGCCAAAACTTTAAAAGGGCTTTAAAAGTATTTTTAGGCCTAGTTCATGTTAAATATAGTGGAGGATAGTGTTAAAGGCTACACGACCTTATTAAACTGTTCCAGGTACATTAAAAATACTAATGCTTACATGGAGAGACTATCATGCACTTTCCCAACTAATCTTAAACTAACTTTTCTTCACGGAATAGTTATAAAAGCCATCTTTGTTCTCTTTATATGGAATATTTTCCTTATGGTGATTCTGAAAGAAAACGCTCTGGGTTTCTACTGTTGCTATAGTAACGAACGCAACTTTAACGCGCATCTGATTGATGATAAACCGCCGCGCGCTCTTGTGTAGTTATTTCAGCAGTTTCCTCGCACATTCAGTTTAATGACATTAAGTGACATTAATGACATAATTTCATTTATCATTCATTGAACTGTGCGTATGCAAAAAATGCGCGCCTTGAAACTGCTCAGGTAATGTCAATGAACCATTTCCGACTTTTCCACGCAATAAAAGCGTTTTATTTCAACAATAGTTACTTGGCAGCTTTATCAATGGCTTGAGCAGTTTGACTCAGGACTATTGCTGTCTTAATAGAGAACTGTCATATGCTTATGTGAACAGCAGTGGCCGTCCTAAGGATAGCTCAAACGTGGGCTACGGATTGAGCGCGAGCGCAATCCAGTGAATGGCATACGCATGTCTGTGAAGGAGAGCTGTGAGGGCGAATGATGGCGCACAACGTCTCTATCAATTCGCGCATGTAGTAATTTAATGTTTATATATTTTAAAGCACTAAATCACTATAGAATCGCGATTAATCCGATTCTTTGCATTTTACATCGATTATCGACCGAAATAAGCGATTCACGATTCAAAAAACATGTTTCAAGATCGATGCATATGCATCATCAGGATTTGTAGTCGATGCATCGAGAAAACGAGTGAATCGTTACACCCCTACTATTAACAGAGATGGAAACTCGAGTCTGCAACTTGGTCTCCAGTCTCGCTTAAGTCACAAAAAATGACTTGCGACTTTCTGGTGACTTTACTTGGACTCGTTAACAACTGACTCTAGTCTTGGACTTGAAGACACAGACTTATGAAAAACACAAGTAATTTTGGTATGGCTGGCAGCAATATTCACGATTACATTCTTCCATCTTGACAGCATGAAACACCACATTTTACTATTCATTCATTCATTCCAAATCAATATGCGCTGCAGCAACAAAAATCACAAAAATTACAAAAATTCATCTCTAAGCACACCAATCCATGCAGCATTAGGCCTATGCAAGTGTGTTAATCACCTATTGGAAAAGTGCTGTTACAAATGAACAACAAGCAATAACAATATAGCCAAGGCTTAACTTGTGACCATCTTCGTGTCATTTAATTTAAAAGCAATCAATTAATCCAAAGCTTTTTCAGTTCATAGCCTACCTGTTTCTCTGTCCTCTCTGCTTCAGCTGGAACAGTATCATGATTTTTGTGTTCATCCATCACCCACATCAAACAAATACATCTCTGGTCAGTGCGACAGTAAACCTCCAGCAGTCTGTTGTGTTGAGGGCAGATCATCTCCTGCAGGCGTCCAGTGGCATCAGTCACTTTGTGTCGTTTCTTTAAAGGAGATTTTGCATGACACTTAAAGTGATGTTGACAGTAAGAGTTCAGGCACTCCAGACAGGACTTTACAGCTTTGCGTTTCCTTCCAGGACAGAAGTCACACCCCACATCTCCAGGTCCAGCATAACTGAGAGCAGGACGAGCTGTTTTGACCTTTTTCTTCTTCAGATTTTCCACCATTTCAGCCAGCATCACATTTTTGTTTAAAGCAGGTCTTGGAGTGAAGGTCTGTCTGCACTGAGGGCAGCTGTAAACTTCCTCGTCAACATCTTGATTCCAGCAGTCTGTAATGCAGCTCATACAGTAACTGTGTCCACAGGGGATGGTCACTGGATCCTTCAGTAGATCCAGACAGATTGAACAGCTGAACTGATCTTCAGCCACTGAAATACGGGATTCTGCCATTTCACTGCACGAACACACAGACACACAGACACAGGTAGACAACGGCTGAACAAAACTTAAGTTTCAATTTCTCTCAACTGAGAAGTGCTTCCGGTTTCGAGACGTGTGCAAAACAGGTATAGTCTCTCTATTGTCTCAAACAAACCCCGTTGCACACCGTTTCCAGGAAACATGTAACCGTAGCAACACGTTGCGCAGCTTGAACGTGCCCCTGGTGTGTTTGTGTGCATAACAGGTGTGTTTGTGACTCACCTTTTGATCATAAAGAACATACGGTCTGACTGCTTCTCTGAGATCATTCACTAGCATTGCACATAGGATATAGTATATAATAGGCTAACCTACTGAATACACGAGATTCAGCAGATCCACAAACAGCTGGGTCCCGAGCCCCTTAAACATTCACTTCTAATTTTCCACTGCATGTATACAAAATTATAAATGGATCGTAGCTCACCAGTGAAGTAGTTTGTGAAACTACACAGCTAAAATGGAACGGTAGGTGGCGCTCAAACGTGTTTTTCGATGCCTGCCCTGTACTAGTTGGGCCAGTATTTACATATGTAAAAAAGTCAGTTATATACTGTTATTGTTATATACTTGCACTAGCATATTGTATGACAATTTAGTTCAAACTTTGATCCGTGGAGTCACAATCTTTGGCATCACAATCTTTGGCATCTTTTGGATCTCTAAAAGTTTTCTGAATGCCATTCACCTTGAAGACCAACACGGCTGGAAAGTTCATTTGGAAATGATGCCTCTCTTAATGAGTTCAGCCTAGATCAGGTTGAAGGCTCTCCTCATGGCACAAACTGCGGGAGAAATGTCAAGGGCAATATGAAAAAGCTGATCCTCGAACTGGATCTAGCCTTTGTATTGTGTGAGTAATTTTCCTTATTCTAATATGGAGTTGTAATGGAATTGTAAAAGGGTATTTTACCATTTCATAAACATGTTTATGAAATTAGGTTAAAAATACCATAATTGTCCTAGAGAGATAACATTCAGAGAAATGAGATTATAAGAGAGGAACGATGCCCTCCCTTCACTGTCACACTCGGCAGCCAATCTGAGTGGCTGTATGACCGCTGACCTTTTCTTGCAGGAAAATAAAATTCATCGAAGACCATTGGTATCTCTTATTCAGAATTGTTTATTTTTTATTTGCCACCACAGTATCTAGCTGCAGTCAAAATTGTAGCAACACCTCTGGAGCGATAAATCTTGATGATAATCTGTGGGCGTACCGAGCCTCCGGCTCCGGTGTGCATGATCAATTGTAATACATGAGACTGGAAACTCGAGCAGTTTTGGGATAAAAGCTTAAAAAAAATTGTATAGGATCCCTTCCCTCAATGGACTCTTTGAGGTTTAGAATTCTGATATTGTCCCATTTTTAATGACCCTCCAGATCTGCGATCTTCTCTGCAAGTGTCGTGTTAAGTTTCTCAACTGCAGCCAGTTTCCCTTTGCCGAGTAGTGTCATCTTCCAAAGCAGAGATACAAGTCTCCATTTCGGCCTGGTGAGTCACAAGGGAGTAGAAGGCTGCAGCAACCTCATCCATACGTTTGATGATACTGTCAACTTTCACATCCAGCCCAGACTCTAGCTTAGCGGAAGAGTCATTCAGCATCCTTTGCATGCGCTGAACTTCTTCTGCAACAACTTCTGCAATGTGGCAGAGCCTCCTGTGAAAAGTCAGGCATGGTCGCTGCTAGCACTAGCCTTGGGAATGGTCCGGTTTGTTCTGCTTTAACGGCTTGGGCATGATAAACTAACAAAAGTGTAACTAAAAAAATGACTTTGAGAAATATGGGGAAAGGTAGATAAGCAACAGAAATGTAAACTGGGAGAGATGAAAAAAATGTGACTGTTCATGTTGCCGTCATTACCGGAAGCTGATTATTTTTACACTACAATTAAAATGTACACTATATGTTTATTTACCATGTATACATTTATTTAACATATTTTGTTGTTTTAATAACATTAATGACAAATATAGGCTATGGTCCCTTTAAGATCGAATCCATGAATACTGACACATATCGGCTGTTTCTCAATTCCAAGAACGCAGAGTACGGACTTGCGTTCTCGTGGAGTCCGGTCTTGCCAGGCGACCTTGAAAGAACGAACTCGGAAGGACGCGAGGATACAGAACGCATCATTTATGAATTGAGATGTGCTGCGATCTTGTTGCTCAACCGTCCCAGCATATTATAAGTGGCTAATGCACAATAAATACAACATAACAACACGAAACAATTGTCATAAGCTATTAAAAAAATCTTTCATATTACATTGTTTTCATATAATTTTATATCTTTTTATTTCACTGCGTGTATTTATGAAAATGAGTAGACTTTGGCTGTTATGCTTTGTCAATGTTAAGATTATTTTTTATATGCCAATAAAAATACCGCAGGCTTTCTTCAGGTTATCATTTTATTAAAATTAAGCAAAACAAACGGTTTACTTTCATGAGCTGTCACGTATTTGCGAGCTTGTAGCTGGAATCTCACGAGAACTTACAGAAGCTTACAGACTTCCATACGTCGACCGCCGCAGCGTCTTCTGGGATTTTTAACGGTTCGATTCCCTCAAGTTTGCATTCGATGCATCCTCGATATCAAGAACACATCCGGGTACTTTCATGCGTCCTCAGTTCTTGCGTTCTTGAGTATTGGAACGAACTTCGACGGTTGATGATGACGCAGAGCAAGAACACAAGGACGCAAGATCGCTGAAGAACGCATACTGAGAAACAGCCATCCTGTTTTCACAAATGTTTACGTCCACTTAAGCTGACTGTATTTACATGAGATACTCCACACGATTTTGACAACTATGTGTGCATTTGACCATTCAGGTGCAAAGAGAACTGATCGCGCTTAAGAAATAAAGAGAGCGCTTCTGTGTAATTCAACGCGATTCCGCCTATCCCGCCTTCACTAATCAATAGCAAATTGTGATTGAAAGCATGCAGTTCACAATGTGTGTGTTGTCATCATTAATTTTGAAGCATTTACACACCTAGCCTGACTACGTCAGACTTCCTACTTCCGCTCAATTTCATTTCGCTTCTGTACTCAGTCTGATACAGCTTCAGTGCCCGGTTGCATAAAGCACCTTAAGTTTTTCCCTTAAGTATGACACTTAAGGCGTGATTTCCCCTTAACTAAGGGAATGACTTAAGGGTGTTGCATATAATCTCTTAAACTGTTCACTTAGGTAAGGGAAACCGTTAAGTGTTTCACGACAGCAACCCAGGTTTTGCCGTTATAAAATTCTACTGTTGCCATGGACACGTTATTTGTTAATACATATCGTGGTAAGTTTTCACAGAAAACAACATAAGATGGATAAGGAAAACAAAAAAGAACACCAAATATGAAAGAGAACGACCAGACGCGAAACTCAAAATGATAGTTTACTCAAAATTGAGATTTCTGCCGTCATTCACTCACCCTCATGTCGTTCCAAACCCATAAGACTTTCATTCATCTTTGGATAACAAATAAAGATATTTTTAATATTCTCTCATCATTTATGTCCATTTATTGAAAGACATCCATATGATTACGGCTGTGTCGGAAGCTCAAACGTGCGCGCAAGAACCAATGAGGTTTGTTTTTGCGTGTGATGCACGCACGTTGAGGCTTCCGTTGACCGTATAAGATATGTGCTACATATGTGATTTCATCAATGTTTATGTGAATAAACCGCTAAAGTACAATTTGTTTATCATATAAAGCGGTCGATCGTGTCTCGTTAGAAGACTTGGATTGAACCTGCTCACTCCGTGTAACACTTAAGGTGAAGTTTTCCTAACCTTATGTTATACTTAGGGAAATGACGGTTAAGGGGCTTTATGCAACACTTACGGTTTTTTAAGGGATTACTTAAGGGAAAAATACATACTTAAGGGAAATTCTTAGGGTTTATGACGTTTCACCTAAAGAAACCCTTAAGTAATACTTAACGGTTATTTTCTGCAACTCCCTTAAGTTTAAGGGAAACATAAGGGCGATCTTAAGGGAAAATTACACTTAAGGTGCTTTATGCAACCGGGCACTGAGCTTTCTGTTTGCCACCGGTCTGGAAACAGCCGGGCCAATCAACGAACAGAGGGCGGGCTGAGAGCCGTGACGTAATGCTAAGTGCCGAGTTTTACATTGTAGGTTAGAGAAATCGAAAACCGAAACGACCGCGGAAATGGGAAACGAGACACGGGATGCAATTCGCTCTGTTATGGAGAACATTCAACTCTTTTTCAAACTGAAGCCAGAACAAGAAGAGTGTTTGATAAACATTTGTTTTATCATGTGTTTACAACAGGTTTACAGTGGAAGTTCAATCATAGATTTGAGTTCGATGCATGATGTCTGTGCTTCGATGCGGCTGTACAGGCGCATAACATACGTCATAACTAAACGTATCTGATTGGCTTACGGGTAACCAATGATTTTAAACTTCAGACAAGCGCCCCCTAGCGAGAGAGAAAACACTTCTCTATTATGCCATTCCAGACTCTGTCTACGAAGCAAAGTGAAGTAGCAGAGTCTGGTATTACCAGGCTATTACACACCTCAGAGGCTGACATTGTTTCTGCTGCCGCTGTCTCTGTACACGGAAAATTTTGTCAGTTACGTCACGCGAGGTATTAGTATCGGGGGTATTTTTACGAATACAAGTACAAGTACACGAGCTTGGTATCGGTGCATCCCTAAAAAAAGAAAAAACCTTTAAAAATTATGTAAAAAGACATTATTCCATACTAAGTATAACCATCAACAGAGCAGTGAGGTCTGAACTTGAACTGAATTTGATGGTATTACACTGTATAACATTGAAGTTATTGACTATTTTTGTATAACGTTTTTCGGGTTTTGCGGACTTGTCTCTTAACCGCCTGCGCATTAAGATCTAATAGAGATCATGTAGCTATTGTCCAGTGCGGATGAAGGCTCGTTTTTAAGGAAAATTAGGGTGTAGCTCGTTGTCTACGTTACTACGATTGAAAAGAGATGTTTATCTCACAAGTCGAATCCGGAAAATTCGAATCTGTGAATATGTTGTCAACAACGTCCAGATAATAGATAGACTGCTAGAGAAAGAGAGAGAGTGACAGGTAGACAGACAGTTAAATAGATAATAAGTCCTAAATATATAAACGACTGTTTACTGGTTCTGCGTTTGAGGAACTGCCTGAAACTTTTGTGAAAATGCAAAGTCAATATGGCCGGTAGAGGGCGCTCACACACTGCCTACATTAAACTCCATATCATAACCATATTAAAGTATGACACGTTTTATTAATTTACAAACCACAATCATATATAGTGTCTAAAACGAAAATGTGAGGTCTAAACTCAAAGCAAGACCCACAATAAATAATTAAAATCCGTTGAAAATAATATAGATTTAATTGTGTTCACATTTATATTACAATATTTCACAGTGTACTGTACTGGGATATTTCTAGAAAAAAAAAAAAAAAAAACCATAACATATTAAATCCAGACCGTTACCTTAAAAAAAAAAAAAAAAATCAAGTTACTTCCTTTTTTGTGAAAGTGCAATGTAGAAAAACATTTATCAATCAGGATTAGTCCACATTTAAATAAACTTTTCCTGATAATTTACTTACCCCCATGTCATCCAAGATGTTCATGTCTTTCTTTCTTCAGTCGAAAAGAACTTAAGGGTTTTGATGAAAACATTCCAGGATTATTCAACTTATAGTGGACTCCAATGGCCTCCAAATGGTTGAAGGTCAAAATGACAGTTTCAGTGCAGCTTCAAAGGGCTTTAACCGATACTAGACGAGGAATAAGGGTCTTATCTAGCGAAACGATAGGTCATTTTTGAAAAAAAAAACTATATATGCTTTGTAAACACAAAATATCGCTTTGAACGTAGAATAGGGAAGGCGTAGGTCCGTAGGTGATATTTTGTGTTTATAAAGCATATACAGTTGTATTTTTTTCGAAAATGACCAATTGTTTCGCTAGATAAGATCCTTATTCCTCATCTGGTATCGTTTAAAGCCCTTTGTAGCTGCACTGAAACCGTAATTTTGACCTTCAACTGTTTGGAGGCCATTGAAGTCCACTATAAGGAGAATAATGGAATGTTTTCATCAAAACCCTAAATTTCTTTTCGACTGTCGAAAGAAAGACATGAACATCTTGGATGACATGGGAGTGAGTAAATTATCAGGAAAAGTTTATTTAAAAGTTGACTAATCCTTTAAATCTTTCATAAAGCTCATGTGAAATGGAGAAATGAATGATTGTAATACTAAAATCATTAATAACTTAATATGACTCTAAATGTCATATCATTGTGATGATTTGTAGATGCTCTATATCATCTATACTTCTAGATGACACAGTTTCACTGATGTGTCCTGATTTAAGGCAAACCCCGGATAGAGCGGCTGAGTGAATGTGGTCTGGACTCTGTGGATGAGGGTCATTGTGTCAGAGACGCTGTAGAATGACAGAATTCCTGCACTGTGATCCACATACACTCCTATTCTAGAGGAGCTGGAGACCACAGGGACTTCAGATTTAATGTTATTGTGACTAATTATGTATACAGAGGGAAATAGAAACAATCTCCAGGACTGATCATTACCTCCAAATTTACACTCATTCCCCCTGCCCTTCCTGCTTATGCTCTTATGTGACACTGATATTCCCACACCACGAGTCCCGCTCCACTCCACCTCCCAGTAACAGCGTCCACACACACTCTCTTTACACAACACCTGAGGCCAAGCATCAAATCTGTCCGGGTGATCAGGATACAGTTGGATTGTTGCAGTGCAAGTAGCCACTCTGTTCCCCTCAGACAGACGGAGGTTTTTATGCACTGACTCTGAATCCAGAGTAAACTGATGGGAATCTGAAACACACAATCTGCATTTTAAAAACACTGTAATACTGTACAGTAATGTTGTAATACTGTCAAAGCATTAATTAAAGGTAGCAACAAGATCACTGATCTATTCCACAAGCTTTCAGGTGAAATGATTTTATCATAAATTTAATATAAATGCAAATTTATTGCCCTTTACGTAACCAGATAAAACTTTCTGAGATTAAAAATCTCTTTTGCAGAAGTGACCCGGCCAAGATGAGGATCACAACATTGTCAAAAAAGAAAAAGAAAGTAGAGATCACCATGACAATAAGACACATCATCAAAACAATTAAAAACATTTACAAATGGTTTCTTCCTTTTAACAGCTCGCTAAGCAAATTTTACTTTCCTGACTACTAGTTATAAAGAACTGCAAAATAATGACTGCTTTCATGACACCTTTCAAACACTAGTTTGTAGAGTAGCTCATCCAAACCCCAAACTCAAACTTAGGCCTGTCGCAATAATCAATATATCGACTTATCGCGCAATATATGTACATGACCTCAATAATTTTTGGTGACGCAATATATCACCCATTATGTTTACATGATAATGAATGTCACCAACATTTTGCCAACCGTGCTGTCATCTGCAGTTCCTACATAGAGCAGTCATCGACAGGTGAAAAAAGGCATTATTTGAGGCGTTACAGTGTTTTCCTGACAACTACAGACAGTTTGGAAGAACAAGTCAGAATGTTCTCGATTTCAAAGCCGCAATCCACTGTTCTGGTGCAAATATAAATGTCTTTGTTCACAGGGACATCTGTCTGCTTAGTAAGATTTGTATTTTCAGCAACAGTACTCCTTACTTTACTGAGAAAGGAAGGCTAGGGAAAAATCTGTAAAATCTCCATAGTGCCTTTTGTGCATTTGCAGTTTTTTTTTTTTTTTTTTTTTTAAATTGTTACTTTGCACTTTTTTAGAAAATATTTACCATTTATTCAAGTTTTTATATTTAGAATATTACATTCTTTGATCCTTCATTTCCATGATCTAATGAATTAAATGTTGGTTGTCATTTGAAAGTGTGTAGGCCTATTTTGCTTTATTATGCTGTTATATTATGATTATATATTCAGTGGAATAAAATGGTCTTAAAATGACAATAATATTGTTTATCGCAATTATTTCTGGAACAATATATTACACAACAAAAAGTAGTTATCGTGACAGGCCTACTCAAACTGCTATGTCAGACCACTGCAATAGGGTTTGGTGCTGATAGTGACACAGAAATGAAACCCTTCACTTTTAAGTATGTATATTTGCCTGTGTTTGCTTTATTTGCATTACTATTTATAACACTTACAGTGTAAGAAGTCCTCTCTTGTTCTGGGTCCAGTGACTAAGCAGATTTGAATGTATTGCGCTACAGAAACAAACAGATATTTAAAGTGTGATTTGTGCTGATAAAAGTATATAATATTTATTCCAAAAAAAAAAATATATTAATTATTAATAATAATAATTTTTCTATTCACATCCACACAATATTTATTCATTAATTTTGTTGTACTCTGTTTTATGAGTCTGTACTTTACCTTTACCAGATAACTTTTCCATCTCCTCTTTGCAGAAATTCTTAAATTTACTTCTTAACTCAGAGACAGAGCTTCTCATGTCATCATAAGATAAGCCAGAACAGACAGTGCCGTCTGTCGATGCAGGAGGGACAGAAACAGACTGGAAACTCTACATATACAAAAAGACAACAGACATATGGTAAATATGAATCACACAGTGTATGACTGATACATTACAGTGAGATCATCAATGTGGGGGTTCGTGGCGGAATTGGAGGGGGGGTTTGTGAGTTGACAAAAAGCTAATAATTAATAAAATTAAAAAAAAGTATGACCATCAACCGACACAGAGAACCATGAACGTGATTATGCTGTTAAATTATTGAAATATTAACTTAAAACCTCAGGAGGTACTTCAAGTCAATATTTTAGGTTAGGGGGTTCAGCTGACAGAAGATTTTGGGAATACCTGATCTAATACAATCTTGTCAACATTCACACCAAGCAGAACAACTGGCAGTTGTTCTCAGATTCATTAAAGGGTTAGTTCACCCAAATATGAAAATTCTGTCATTAATTACTCAAACTCATGTCGTTCCACACCCGTAAGACCTTCGTTCATCTTCAGAACACAAATTAAGATATTTTTGATGAAATCCAAGAGGTATATGACTCAATATAATATGAGCAATATAATCAACACTTTCAAGGTCCAGAAAGGTACTAAATACATCGTTAAAACAGTCAACGTGACTGCAGTGGTTCAACCTTAATTTAATTAAGCGACGAGAATACTTTTTGTGAGCAAAAACAAAACAAAAATAACAACTTTATTCAACAATCTCTTCCCTGTCATTCTCATACGTTGTTTACGTTCAGTGCTTCCAGGTTCTACGACCGAACGCTGACTCATTGGCCAGCTCCTGCATCAGCATCACACGCATACGTCGTGCTGCTCACGTGATCAGCTTTGGCCAATACTGTGCCGGAATTCAGACGTAAACACAGAAGCCTTCACTGTGCTTACTGCGGCAATTGCATAAGGATAATGACAGGGAAGAGAAGACACTGTTGAATAAAGTCGTTATTTTTGCTTTGTTTTAATGCGCAAAAAGTATTCTCGTCGCTACATAGAATTAAGGTTGAACCACTGCAGTCACGTTGACTGTTTTAACCAGGGGTGTCCAAAGTTGGTCCTGGAGGGCCACTGTCCTGCAGAGTTTAGCTCCAACTTGCCTCAACACACCTGCCTGGAAGTTACTAGTATGCTTAGTAAGACTTTGATTAGCTAGTTCAGGTGTGTTTAATTGGGGTTGGAGCTGAACTCTGCAGACAATGGCCCTCCAGGAGCTGAACTGGACACCCCTGGTTTTAACGATGTCTTAAGTACATTTCTGGACCTTGATTATATTGCTGTCTATGGACGGGTCATATACCGCTCGAATTTCATCAAAAATATCTTAATTTGCGTTCCAAAGATAAACGAAGGTCTTGGAACGACATGAGGGTGAGTAATTAATGACAGAATTTTCATTTTTGGGTGAAGTAACCTTTAAGCCTGGGACACACCAAGCCAACGGTCGGCCATCGGGCAGTGCTGGCTCTAGTAGGATGCCGTCAGGTCAACAAGTAGAATCGGTGTCGGGACATCGGGCAAGAGAGAGAGATCAGTTTAGTGAACGAGTCGAAGCGCGAAAATAATAGCAAAACAGTGAGCGAACAATTCAAGGCAGTACAGACAGAAGGCTGTTCTAATTTTACGTCATGTAGCCTACCTGAGTGTTACTGGGCGAATGTTCAATATTGACGTGAGCCGAGTGGAATATAGAAAGTAATCAGCATGAATGATATTCAAAACGGTAAGCACATGCTACTTTGTTTACGGTTTGTTTATCTGCAGCCTGCAGTGCCAGTCTCTCTTTCAGAATTATGAATATAGATGAATAGGTCTAAAATAGACAGCGGTCTCTTTACACGCAGGCGCAGGACGCGCATGCTGGCTGACAGTCGGCTGTAGTTCTCTCGCAGTCGGCTTTTATCAGTGCAAGTTCTTTAGCATCGGTTTGGTGTGTCCCTACCCTTAAACAGTAAACTATAATGGCGTCTCAATTCAAATGTCTATTAAAGAGTCTGTAAAAACAGCCATGATACTAAAATCATTCTAAACCTGTAGGAAATGGATGTGATTGTCTGTGTGTGAAAGCTGCTCCAGCTCAGCTTCTCTCCTCTTCAGATCATCAATCTCCTGCTTCAGTCGCTCCAGTTGTTCTTCAACTCGACTCACTGCAGCCTTTTCCTGATCTCTGATCATCTGTGTCACCTCAGATCGGCTTCTCTCAATGGAGTGGATCAGTTCAGTAAAGATCCTCTTACTGTCCTCCACTGCCGCCTGTGCAGAGCGCTGTTAGGACACACAGACAGAGAACCACTAGAATCAATCCATTCAATCTGACAGTTACTTTCCTTCTCTTTTCAAAACTCACCTTGTGAGTCTGCACAGATTCTCTCAGCTCCTGGATCTTTGCTTGCCTCTCTTGAATTCTCTTCTGTAATATTATTATTGTCTCTCCAACCCGTTTCTGAGAGGATGAACGAATAATTTTAAATATTAGAAGACTTCAGTTTTCTCTCGATAGATTTCACATACTACATATAGATATTTTTTATACTGGAATTTATCTATTACATTAAATATTTTCATGAAACAATTACTTTTGTTCACCTTTCCATTGCTCTGACAAAGAACTCACAATAAGAAAGAAAAATAAACACATGACAAATAACCCAGAGCAAGAACTAAAGTGCTAATAAAATACTATACTAGGCTATTAACAGAGATGGAAACTCGAGTCTGCAACTTGGACTCCAGTCTCGCTTAAGTCACAAAAAATGACTTGCGACTTTCTGGCAACTTGACTTGGACTCTTGAACAACTGACTCTAGTCTTGGACTTGAAGACAGAGACTCGTGAAAAACAAACGTAATTTTGGTATGGCTGGCTGCAATATTCACGATTAAAGGGTTAGTTCACCCAAAAATGAAAATTCTGTCATTAATTACTCACCCTCATTTCGTTCCACACCCATAAGACCTTCGTTAATCTTCGGAACACAAATTAAGATATTTTTGATAAAATCCGATGACTCAATGAGGCCTGCATCGACAGCAAGATAATTAACACTTTCAGTGCCCAGAAAGATACTAAAGACATATTTAAAACAATTAAAGGTGCTAAAGAGGATGTTTTGTTTTATACATTTTTGCAATATTACTTGAAACTGTCTTTACTAACTGATAAAAGACTATTTATTAGGTGCACTGAAAGGAATAATATTAATATACATCATCTGTGCACGAGGTAGGGCCTTAAACAACATCATCGATCATCGCGTAAACGATTGGCCCTCTGGCTTGTCAATCACTGCCGTGACATTCCTTGTGAGAGACGTGCGCGGATTGGCCCTCTGGCTTGTCAATCACTGCCATGACGTTCCTTGTGAGAGACGAGCGCGGCTGCGCGCTCCAGTAACTTTCCACACTCCACAGGCGCCGCATGCAATGTTTTTGTCAGGAGACAGGAGTAACAACTGCAGATTATGAGTTACCTGCGGTGAGTCCGACATAATGAATCCACTAACACGATACGGCGAATTCCGGTGGTAAACACTCGTGTTCCAATACTCGTGGCACGAGTTTTGGGAGGCGTTCCCTCGAAAGGAGGGGGGTTGTTCTTACGCATGCGCTCATTTCAAAAACTCAGTAACAGTCTTTGGTTTTTCAGTCGACGAAAAGATCCTCTTTATCACCTTTAATGTGACTACAGTGGTTCAACCTAAATGTTATGAAGCGACGAAAATACTTTTTGTGCGCCAAAAAAACAAAATAACAACTTTATTCAACAATATCTAGTGATGAGCGATTTCAAAACACTTGCTTCATGAAGCTTTGAAGCTTTATGAATCTTTTGTTTTGAATCAGTGGTTCGGAGCGTATCAAACTGCCAAAGTCACGTGATTTCAGTAAACGAGGCATCGTGTCATAAGTGTTTCGAAATTTCAATGGTTCACCACTGCGGGGCGTGACATTGGCAGTATGATACCCGCTCCGAACCACTGATTCGAAAACCAAAGTTTCGTAAAGCTTCGAAGCTTCATGAAGCAGTGTTTTGAAATCGCCCATCACTAGATATTGTTGAATAAAGTCGCTATTTTGTTTTTTTGGCGCACAAAAAGTATTCTCATCGCTTCATAACATTAAGGTTGAACCACTGTAGTCACATGAACTGTTTTAAATATGTCTTTAGTAGCTTTCTGGGCATTGAAAGTATTAATTGTCTTGCTGGCAATGGAGGCCTCACTGAGCCATCAGATTTTATCAAAAATATCTTAATTTGTGTTCCGAAGATGAACGAAGGTCTTACGGGTGTGGAGGGACATGAAGGTGAGTAATTAATGACAGAATTTTCATTTTTAGGTGAACTAATCCTTTAAGTTTTCTCATCTTGACAACATGAAACACCACATTTTACTATACATTCATTCCCTAGCCTATATGCGCTGCAGCAACAAAACTCAACAATTCATCTCTAAGCATACCAATGTTAATCACCCATTGGAAAAATGCTGTTATGAACAACAACAGTAACAATATAGCCAAGTCTTAACTTGTGATCACATTCATGTCATTTAATTTGAAAAGCAATCAATTAAATATAGCTGCGAGCAGCGATGGCGGGCCCAAGCCCGGTGGCACCGCCACCCCGGTGGCTTCAGGGCAACTGTGCACAGCGGGCAATAGGCACTTAAAACGGTTAAACATCAAAGGACTATGTCAAATTCACTCCACATTTACTGCACTACAAGGTGCCGCTATAGAGCCCCTCTTCCCTGCCCATTTTCAAAGGATTACATGTGCCAAGTTTTAACATTATTCTGATGAATTTTGAAGCAAATCAGGTAAAAATAAGAGGGTGATCTCAATGTATGCTGAAAGTGACACATTTTCTGCTTCCAGTTGGTGGCGCTATGACTTTGAATCACAATAGTCAAATCCATGTGATCAGCCTTGTACAACGAAGACTAAGCCAAAGTTTCATCAAAATCAATTAATGTATGCAGAAGTTATAACACTTTGTTTCCCTTTTCTTGCCATAAATTCGTTGCCTCGCCACGGCCAAACCGTTTGAGATATCCAAAATCCGTTTGCAATTAAACAACTTCAATGTGTTAGCAACAAGTTAAAAAAAGCTTGGTGTAAATTGGATAAACCCTGTAGGAGTAGTAGTATAAAATTCATAGCCTGTTTTTTCAAAAAATTAACATTCAAACAAAAATAGCCGACTTCCTGTTGGTCGGAGCTAATGAATGTAAATTAGAAAATTGTCCAGCTTGATGAGAACAATATGTGTACCGAGTTTGGTGACTGTAGGAAAAACTAACCCCCCCACTTTTGACAAAAGGTGGCGCTACTGAGCCCCTTCACCACGCCCATTTCTATGGCTTTGTCCATGTCTACTGGTTGACAATATTGATGTGTGTGTCGAGTTTCATGCAATTTGAAGCATGTTAAGAGCCTCAAAAACACTCAAGAATATTATTACAGTTTGACCTGTTGCCATGGCAACAATATTTCAAATATCAAAAATCCTGTCATAGGTCTACATCTGCTGTGTATTGACATTACACTGATGAAGTTTGAAGCAAATCAGGTAAAAATAAGAGGGTGATCTCAAAGCATTTCAAAAAGTGATACACTTCCTGCTGCCAGTTGGTGGTGCTATAACTTTGACTCACAACAGTCACATCCATGTGATCAGACTACTACAACTAACACACTCGTGAAGTTTCATAAAGATCAATATATGTATGCAGACGTTATAACACATTTCCTGTTTCCTTTTTCTCGCCATAAATTTGTTGCCTCGCCACGGCCAAACCGTTTGAGGTATCCAAAATCCGTTTGCAATTAAACAACTTCAATGTGTTAGCAACAAGTTAAAAAAAGCTTGGTGTAAATTGGATAAACCCTGTAGGAGTAGTAGTATAAAATTCATAGCCTGTTTTTTTCAAAAAATTAACATTCAAACAAAAATAGCCGACTTCCTGTTGGTCGGAGCTAATGAATGTAAATTAGAAAATTGTCCGGCTTGATGAGAACAATATGTGTACCGAGTTTGGTGACTGTAGGAAATCTAACCCCCCCACTTTTGTCAAAAGGTGGCGCTACTGAGCCCCTCCACCACGCCCATTTCTATGGCTTTGTCCATGTCTACTGGTTGACAATATTGATGTGTGTGTCGAGTTTCATGCAATTTGAAGCATGTTAAGAGCCTCAAAAACACTCAAGAATATTATTACAGTTTGACCTGTTGCCATGGCAACAATATTTCAAATATCAAAAATCCTGTCATAGGTCTACATCTGCTGTGTATTGCCATTACATTGATGAAGTTTGAAGCAAATCAGGTAAAAATAAGAGGGTGATCTCAAAGCATTTCAAAAAGTGATACACTTCCTGCTGCCAGTTGGTGGCGCTATAACTTTGACTCACAATAGTCACATCCATGTGATCAGACTACTACAACCAACACACTCGTGAAGTTTCATAAAGATCAATATATGTATGCAGAGGTTATAACACATTTCCTGTTTCCTTTTTCTCGCCATAAATTCGTTGCCTCGCCACGGCCAAACCGTTCGAGATATCAAAAATCCCCTGGCAATTTTTAATCATCAGTGTCTTGACTTCATGCTGACCGAGTTTGGTGGCGATCGGATTAATCGTCTAGGAGGAGTATATCAAATTCCAGAGCATGCGTTTTTCAAACAACCCTTAATAGCTGACTTCCTGTTGGTGTGGCGTTTAACTTAGAGTACGAAAGTTGTTCGGCCCGATGAGGTCTATATGTGTACCGAGTTTCATACTAATACGTGCAAGCGTGTTTAATATATGGACCAAATTTTCAGACTTTTTTCAAGGGGGCGCTGTCGAGCCCCCCTGCCACGCCCGGATACCAGCCTCTGGGGCGTCCTAATGGCCGCGGATTCCAATGTGTGTGCCAATTTTCAAGAGTTTTTGAGCATGTTAAGGCCCCCAAAAAGCCCCGGAAGACGGGAAAAAAAAAAAAAAAAAAAAAAAAAAAATAATAATAATAATAATAATCCTTAGAAGAACAAGAGGGCCCTGCGCGCTTAATTCGCTTGGGCCCTAATTAAAAGCATTTTAATTTCACACCTGTTTCTCTGTCCTCTCTGCTTCAGCTGGAACAGTATCGTGATTTTTGTGTTCATCCATCGTACACATCAAACAAATACATCTCTGGTCTATACGACAAAAAACCTCGAGCAGTCTGTTGTGTTGAGGGCAGATCATCTCCTGCAGTCGTCCAGTGGCATCAGTCACTTTGTGTCGTTTCTTTAAAGGAGATTCTTCATGACACTTAAAGTGACTTTGACAGTAAGAGTTCAGACACATCAGACAGGACTTTACAGCTTTGCGTTTCCTTCCAGTACAGAAGTCACACCCCACATCTCCAGGTCCAGCATAACTGAGAGCAGGACGAGCTGTTTTGACCTTTTTCTTCTTCAGATTCTCCACCATTTCAGCCAGCATCACATTCTTGTTTAAAGCAGGTCTTGGAGTGAAGGTCTGTCTGCACTGAGGGCAGCTGTAAACTTCATCCTCATCATCTTTATTCCAACAGTCTGTAATGCAGCTCATACAATAACTGTGTCCACAGGGGATGGTCACCGGATCTTTCAGTAGATCCAGACAGA
Source organism: Ancherythroculter nigrocauda (assembly GCA_036281575.1). Taxonomy (NCBI): domain Eukaryota; kingdom Metazoa; phylum Chordata; class Actinopteri; order Cypriniformes; family Xenocyprididae; genus Ancherythroculter; species Ancherythroculter nigrocauda. Next base: position 41,308,915 of record VTFQ01000008.1, on the reverse strand, counting down.
TTGAACAGCTGAACTGATCTTCGTGTGAAATACGGGATTCTGCCATTTCACAGCACGAACACAGATACAGCTAGACAACTGCTGAATAACACTTAAGTTTCGATTTCTCTCAACTGAGAAGTGTTTCCTGTCTCGAGACGTGTGCAAAACAGGTGTGTTTGTAAGCAGGGTGCGATTTGTGAAAAAACCAGAGGGGGGGGGGGGGGGGGGGGGGGATGTTTTTATTTATTTTTTTGAAAATGACACTAATAATTCTTCATTTCTGATAGAAAATGCAAAATCAATCGGTAGTTATTAATAGAATAATGAGACACAACCCTCTACATTCAATCGCGTTTGGTCCCATTTATTTTTCATACAGTGCATACACATACAATTTTAGTCCATAAGTGCGCACATTTGGAGAAATGCACGTTTACCTCAGATTTCATTAGAATATTAGCGGGGCCGTACGCAGGGTTTCATAACTACCGAAGTCAGAAAATGTAGTTTGCTAGGGGGATACGGGGAAAATTTAGATTTCCCTGTTGTACATATGTGAATTTTTAAGACGTTTTAAGGCCAACAAATTGGATAATAGCTTTAAATCCATGTCAACAAATACATGCATGCACAGTTTTGAGGCAGCTTTAATCGAATGTTTGGTAATTTCATGACTTAACTTACAACAGAACGACGGTCATTGCTCGTAGTTTCTTTTGCGCTTTATTTTACTTTAGTTTCTTTTTTGCTATAATAAAGTAATTATGCAGCGCGCGCCGGCGCATTGGCGCGTGCAATTCTTGAGTGCGCGCCACGAGCACAGTATAACGGTTGATTGAACAGTCATGTTAATTTTTCTGAGTTTTACCAAGTTTTTACCGCAGTTCACTGTTGTTCAAGTGAAGCTCTCTCGTAGTCACCTGTAGCGTACCTTTTCCGCGCGTTTGACTTGCGACTGTCTGAGGCGAAGTCGGAATGCGCGTCTGAAAAGTGTCCCGTTTGTTGTGGTCGTAAAGAGACAGTTCTATATAAACGCAGCGTTTTACTTGGCGATGTTTAAAAAAAAAAGATTTTTATTTTTGGTATTTTATATGCTGGTGGTTTGTGGAGTAGCATCACCCGGGGGGATATTTTTTTCTGTCTATCTGATACTGAAGCGTTCCCTGGTTCTGCATTTGAGAAATTGAAAGTAGGTCACCAGTGAATTTTGTGAAAATACACAGCTAAAATGGTACAGACAGTAGCCTAGCCTAGGTGGCGCTCAAACGCAGACGTGTTTTTCAATGCCTGCCCTAGTACTAGTTGGGCCAGTATGTATAGGCTATATATGTAAGAAACGTCAATATTTTAGTAATAGAATTTAAAATCATAAATAAAAACAACAAAATTACTTAATTGTGATCCATTTAACTGCTGTATTGTAAAATAAGTAAGACAAAACATTATTTTGTGGCTAACCTCTTTTTTTTTTTTTTTAAATGTATATCTGTTTTTTTTTATTTATTTAAGAACCATACAAATATACATGTGGCTAACCTCATGTTATCCTAAAAAAAACAATACAATGGCGTCATCAAATGTGTTGATATTTTTTTATTAAATAGGCCTAAGTTAACGGTTTATTCTTTTTTTTGTTATTAGTTGTGTACATCAGGCTTATTACATTTGAGCTTTATTGCCTCATTAACATTTTGTTGCTAGTATCTGATTGGCCAAATACAGCAACCCAGTCGATGAGTATTTTATCTTGTCCAAGCCTTCTGTAAAATAAGCTACTGTAATATTTTACAGTTTTAACAAATGTTTTATTTTATTTAACAAATTCATAAGACATCTGAGTTAATTTCAGATATTTAAAAATTAAGAGTTCAGTGATTTGAAGTACATACTGTAGTTGTGAATACTAGCAGCAAAGCAGTCTATTTATAATTCATCAATAATAGCTCATACAGTTACAGTGTTCACTGGATCCTTTAATAGATCCATATAGCTTTACAGAGCAGTTTTGATTGATTGATTGATTGATTGATTGATTGATTGATTGATTGATTGGCATCAGACACAGATTTACTGCACAGTTTGTGTCCAGATTCAAATGTATGTGGGATTGTTACCTGGAATGATGGGAGAGAGGACACTGCTAACAACATATACCCATCCGTTTTATCATGATGCTTAAACCTGTAATATGACATAGAATCTTTTAAGACAACAGTTTCAGTGTTGATCCTAAATTGATCCCAAACCCTGGATAGAGTGGTTGAATGAATGTGGTCTGGACTCTGTGGATGATGGTCATTGTGTAATGAGAGACTCTGTAGAAGGACAGAATTCCTGCTCTGTGATCCACATACACTCCTATTCTAGAGGAGCTGGAGACCACAGGGAGTTCAATTTCATTCTTATTGTGTCTGAATGCACACCTGGAGTCAGAGCAGGACAATCTCCAGGACTGATCATTAAATCCAAAGACACAATCATCACCATCTCCCTTCCTGCTGATGCTCTTAAATGACACTGATATTCCCATCCCAGCCTTCCCACTCCACTCGACCTCCCAGTAACAGCGTCCACACACACTCTCTCTACACAACACCTGAGAAAAATCATGAAATCTGTCCGGATGAACAGGGTACTGCTGGTCAGCCCCAATAAAAGTAGCCACTCTGTTGCCTTCAGACAGACGGATGTATTTATGTGCAGTGTTTGAATCCAGGGTGAGCTGACAGGAATCTGAATGGGGCAAAAAATACACTTAAAGTTAGGTACCAAGGTGATGTGTGGCCTTTAAATAATGTAAAGCTAGAAAATTAGATTCAGATGATAACAAAGATTAGAATTCAGGCTAACAACTGATATATACTTCTTGAGAATTCATAAATGTCTGACAGTTTGTGTTTGCTTTTTGTTAGTAACACTTTGTAAGAACTCATCTCTGGACTTGGGTTCAGTTGTGGTAATGATCTCAATGTATGCCACTAATGAAAAAATTACATATATGGTGTAATTCACATGTAAAGACAATATTAAATCAACTCCATTAATAATGTTCTCTTAGCTTGTTTTTGAGGTTTTTATATGATACATCACTCCTTTAAAGTGAACAAATCAGTACTTTACCTTTACCAGATATCTTTTTTATCTCCTCATTGCAGAGTTCCTCAAGTTTCTCTCTTAGCAGAGTCACAGATTTTCCTATATCATCATAAGAGGCAAAAGAACTGACATTGATGTTGCCTGTGGATGCAGGAAAAACAGAGAGAGACTGGAAACTCTGGAAAAGGGACAAAAACAGAACAGAATTGAATAAGAAAAGTTTTCCAGTGTTCAAGAACTTTTTAAAAATTGCAGATGAGAGGTCTGTTTCTGTTCGGAGAGATCATTACATATTGATCATTACATGCATACACAACACACAACGTACCTAATTCAGGACACCATTCCTGTCAGAATAACAACTGCTAATTATACTTCAGTTTAGGTTTTAAATGTTATGTAATTTAGGGTCAATTAAAGGTTATGTTTTAGTTGGTTTAACCCTAATAACCTCCCTGTAATAATATCATCCTAAAGTTCATGTTTTCCATATCTTACTTGTAGGAAATGGATGTGATTGTCTGTGTGTGAAAGCTGCTTCAGCTCAGTGTCTCTCCTCTTCAGATCATCAATCTCCTGCTCAAGTCGCTTCAAGAGTCCTTCAGCTCGACTCACTTCAGCCTTTTCTCGATCTCTGATCATCTGTGTCACCTCAGATCGGCTTCTCGCAATGAAGCGGATCAGTTCAGTAAAGATCCTCTCACTGTCCTCCACTGCCGCCTGTGCAGAACGCTGTAAGGATACTCATACTGTTCACTCATGGTCTTCAGTGAGACTGGAAGTGTCCCAACAACACTGGGTGACACAATGATGTAATGACCTTAAAAGTCCTGACAGAACTGGAAACATTTCTCAATAAAACTTAAGACTCACCCTATGTGTCTTCACAGCCTCTTTCAGCTCACAAAGCTCCTTCTCTCTTTCCTGGATTCTCTGCTGGAACTTTGTTTGAATGTCACTCAAAAGTTTCTATAACAGATAACAGTAAATATCAGCAATCCTCCTTAAAGGTCCCGTTTTTCGTGTTTTTTTGAAGCTTTGATTGTGTTTATAGTGTGCAATATAACATGTGTTCATGTTTCGCGTGTAAAAAAACACAGTATTTTTCACATAATTTACTTATCTGTATACCGCTGTTTCCACTGTCATAAAAACGGGCTGATGACTTCCTTGTTCTATGAAGTCCCTCCTTCAGAAATACGTAACGAGTTCTGATTGTGCCAGCGGTTCCTGTGTTGTGATTCGACAGCAGCTTAGCGAACCTTGCCCGGAAAGGTCACGCCTCTTACCATAACGTGGAGATGCACGCGCTCAGTGTTACTGTAAACATGTCTTTAATTTTACCCTATCAATTTGAGCCGGAATCAGACCCGGTGATTGGACTGCGGGATGAAAATAACAGCGTTTCGACGACATGGCGACAAACACACTCTACAAACGCAACTCTTGTGTATTCCTGTGGGCGGAGGTTAGTCAAAAAACTGTTTTAGTGACGTCATTAAAGAAGGAAGTAGAGGGATGTAGTCCAAACTGGCCGTTCGATGTAGGCGACTTCTGTTAAATAAAATATCTCGCTTGGCATTGAACTTTGAGCTTTAAAATTTTACAGATTTTATTTATACTCTAACAACAACATTACACACAAACTAAAGTTTGAAACATGGGATCACGAAGAACGGGACCTTTAAAGGGATAGTTCACCCAAAATGAAAATAATTTACTTAGCCTCATGTTGTTTCAAATCTGTATGACTTTATTTCACAAAATGTTTTTAAAAATATTCTAAACATTCTTTTATGTATTATAAAATTGAAAGGGACTAAATCCATGCTGATTTTTTTTTTTTTTTTTTTTTTTGATGTCACACAATAACTTTGTGTGACATCAGATTTTCACTTGCCGATAGGTTTTGTGAAATTGCTGACAAATGCCCGAAATCAGTGCTCGTTCACACGAGTGACAATCAGGCAGTGTGAATTACCAAAGACGCGATCTGAGAGAATCTCTGACGCCTTGCCGACGCCAGTGAGATATTTGACATGCTAAATACCTGGATCTGTCGGCGATTCAAAATCCTGTTGTGTGAAATCGGCGATGACCTACAGCCAATGAGAGAGCAAGATACAGGGCAGTGGGAAATTCAGGGAGAAGTTATAGACCCATGTCTCCCCTAGCTTCAGCTGCCCACGGACCGTTGGCTGAATGTCTGATGCAAATGCCACTTTAAAACAAAAACGCACTGGTGTAAGCAGGGCCTCATGGTCCGCCTGGAAACAAATGCCATGATGCCAAACCCCCTCATGGAAGAATTTGATGCCGTCGTCGTGTTTACAACTGTGACAATGAGTGCTTACCAGGATCAACAAAATGCTGGATTTTCAAAAGTAAAACTGCTGTAAACTTGCACAGCGCTCTTCACAAATGTGCACAACGCTCAATCCTGTGCTTTCCATTCTGTAACAGTTGAGCTAAAAAATAAAGATGGCGTTTGAAAGTTGCAGTTGGTGGTCAGTTTGTGTGTAAATGTACTTTTTTGACCATTGTTTTCAACTTTTGATGTAATTTTCTAATGAGAAATTACTATTCTAATACTTAAATATTTGCTTAGTTATCACCACAGCTTGTGCTATTTTGCTGTAGATCATTAAACCGTTGCTGCCTCAGAAGTCTGTACGGAATCGTTTCATGATGTGCCTTTGTGCACAAACACTGCTTGCAAAATCGGCCAATAGTGTGAAAATTTGCTTTTATTGACTGGTACCTATTATTGGCTGATATATCGGTGCATCTCTAGTTTATACACCACATATATGTGCTTCACGTACCTGTTTCTCAGCCATCTCTGCTTTAGTCGAAATAGTCTGATGATTGTTGTGTTCATCCATCACACACATCAAACAAATACATCGCTGGTCAGTACGACAGTAAACCTCCAGCAGTCTGTCATGTTGAGAGCAGATCATCTCCTGCAGTTGTCCAGTGGCATTAATCAAATTATGTCTCTTATCTTTAAAGAGACTGTCATGTTGTTCGAGGTGACTTTGACAGTAAGAGTTCAGACACATCAGACAGGACTTTACAGCTTTGCGTTTCCTTCCAGTACAGACGTCACACCCCACATCTCCAGGCCCAGCATAACTGGGAGCAGGACAAGCAGTCTTCAGTTTCTCCACCATCTCAGCAAACACCACATTCTTGTTTAAAGCAGGTCTTGGAGTGAAAGTCTGTCTGCACTGAGGGCAGCTGTAAACTTTCGTCTGATCATCTTGATTCCAGCAGTCTGTAATGCAGCTCATACAGTAACTGTGTCCACAGGGGATGGTCACTGGATCCTTCAGTAGATCCAGACAGATTGGACAGCTGAAATTATCCTGAGCCACTGAAATACAGGCTTCTGCCATTTTCTGTGCCACACAGAGAGATACAGACAATGGCAACACTTAGGTTTCAGTTTCTCTCAGAAGTGTTTCCTGTCCTGAGACGTGTGCAAAACAGATAGTCACTTCTAGGAAGTCATTTTTATCATTTCATGGTCATGTGACCCAGCAAATACTCGTTATTCATTTTAAAGTTAAAAGCTTAAATAAGTTTAATAGGTAACAGTGGCGGCGCTCGGTTTTAAAGTCATTAAAAACCAAAAAAAAAAAAAAAAGGTTAATAAATGTTGTAATGGGGGAGGAGTCATTGCACGCTCAGGTACGGCGCGCGCGGTAGTCAACAGCCATCATACTGGAAAATAAAGCAAAAGACCGAGATAGTCCTCGCCGCAGAACATGAGATCCAGGGGGCGAGGTTGGATCCAGATCAAACTCCTCCCACTTTACATATCCCTAAACCTACCCGTCTCCACCCTCTGGATCTGGATCCTGGGATCTCGTGTTCTGCAGTGAGGAGCTATTGAAAAGACCGTGGACTTTAGACACATCTCGGAGTAGTTCAGAAGATAACAACAGAGATATTGTTCTCTTGTAATCTGTTATTGGTGAGTAGCTACCCTGATCTTTTTGAATATTCATTCACTTTATAAACGTCAAATAATATAGATTTTAATATAAATTGCACTTTGTTCGCCCTAGCTAGCCTAGTGGTGATTAAAAATAAAAAGAAAATGTCGTTTTTGATCTATTCTAAGCCTATAGATTAATGCTTTAAATAGCAAGTTGCATCTCTGCTTTTTCAGTTTCTCGCGAAAAAGAACGCCGTGTCAAGTTAAAAGATACTAAAGAAACTACTGAAAACATTTTATTTTATTTTGTAGAAACCATGGAAAGACCAAAGACGCTTTAATATTTACATGTTTTAATAGACAAGGGAACAACTGTTTGTTTACATTTATAGACAGAAAACTAATTCTTGTTAAAAAAGTCCTGTTCCTTCTATTCTGGTAGCCAAAAACACAACAAGACGACATTTTAAAGTCAAAACCTCAAACTTTTAGCACGCCCGCTATTAGTTCTTATTTATGTTTTGCCTCCAGCTAGAGCGGTGACGTCACAGTGGACGTAGGCGATTAAGGGGTCTATATGTAGATCTGATACAGCTTTTGATATATCATAAACAGTGAGATGTTATGAAGGCTATTGTATTCTAATCAAATGTAGTAACTCAAAATGGTCTGGAATAACATGCATATAAAAATTAATTTTCGGCTTAGTCTAATTTTTATGCAGGTCATTCTTGTATATCTTGTATATATTTTAAAAATCAAATATTGGATGTGATTTTTGCTTTTTGTTTTTGACACCAAATGCAATAAAAGCCACTTTGATTGCTTTATTTGACCTTCTTTTGATTTAATTCAGTATGAACGTCTGAAATGAGTCAGGTGTTCTGTTAAATTATAGTATATATACATTTAGATATAGGTAAATAATTACTGCAAATTTAGACAAAAGATTCATGTAGAGATATTTTTGCTTAAAGGGTTAGTTCACCCAAAAATGAAAATTCTGTCATCAATTACTTACCCTCATGTCATTCCAAACCTGTAAGACTTTTGTTCATCTTTGAAACACAAATGAAGATCTTTTTGATGAAATCTGAGCTTTCTGTCCCTCCATAGACAGCTACGCAACTACCACTTTGATGCTTCAAAAAGTTCTAAAAGTGATCGTAAAACTAATACTTTTGAATTGAGTGGTTTAGTCCAAATTTTCTGGAGACACGATTGCTTTATATGATTGATGAACAGATTTAATTTAGGCTTTTATTCACAAATTTTATTCACATTCATCAACTTGCACATAAGTTGTGGTAAACAGAAACTCAAACATGTTTGCTTGATGCGTGCGAGAACTAATGAGGTTCATTCTCGTGTGTCACGCAGCATGTTTGAGCTTCCACAAGAGGTTTGTTCTCACGCATCAAGCAGGCTCGGTTGAGCTTCTTTTTATGTTTGCTGATCAATGTTTAAAGGCGCTAAAGAGGATGTTTTGTTTTATACATTTTTGCAATATTACTTGAAACTGTCTTTACTAACTGATAAAAGACTATTTATTAGGTGCACTGAAAGGAATAATATTAATATACATCATCTGTGCACGAGGTAGGGCCTTAAAAACATCAGCCAAACGATTGGCTCTCTGGCTTGTCAATCACTGCCGTGACGTTCCTTGTGAGAGACGTGCGAGGATTGGCCCTCTGGCTTGTCAATCACTGCCATGACGTTCCTTGTGAGAGACGAGCGCGGCTGCGGGCTCCAGTAACTTTCCACACTCCACAGGCACCGCATGCAATGTTTTTGTCCGGAGACAGGAGTAACAACTGCAGATTATGAGTTACCTGCGGTGAGTCCGACATAATGAATCCACTAACACGACAGAGCGAATGCCGGTGGTAAACACTCGTGTTCCAATACTCGTGCACGAGTTTTGGGAGGCGTTCCCTCTAAATGAGCTGTGAAGGAGGGGAGGCTGTTCTTACGCATGCGCTCATTTCAAAAACTCAGTAACAGTCTTTGGTTTCTCGGTCGACGAAAAGATCCTCTTTATCACCTTTAAATGTGAATAAAAGCGTAAATTTAATCTGCTTATCATATAAACCGATCAAGTCTCTTTAGAATATTTGGACTAAACCACTCAGTTCATATGGATTAGTTTTACTATCTCTTTATGAACTTTTTGAAGCATCAAATTTTCAGTTGTGAAGGCAATCTATGGAGGGACAGCTCACAGATGTCATCAAAAAGATCTTCATTTGTGTTCCGAAGATGAACAAAGGTCTTACGGGTGTAGAACGACATGAGGGTGAGTAATTAATGACAGAATTTTAATTTTTGGGTGAACTAACCCTTTAATGTTTTTATATATATAAAAACACTCATTATGTATAACAGTAATCTCTAAGTTCTATGCTTGTAAATTGTGTAAGGGAAAAAAACATTGATTTTTGACCCCTAGGTTGATTTTACGGTGAACTAGAGGGGTAGTCTATAATATATAATGTTACTGCAGTGCAGGCTAATCTATATAACTTGCATTAGGTATAGTAATAGCTCAAACAGTAGAGCAGGCACAAGCAACGGCAAGGGCGTACGTTTGATTCCCAAGGAAAGCAAGAACTACTAAAAAATGTGTACTTTAAAAGCAGTATAAGTTGTTTTGGATAAAAGTGTCTGCCAACTGCAAAAATGTAAATGCTAATTCTACATACAGTTTTAAAATTGCCTAATTTGTGTGCTTGTTGAATAATGATTACCCGTCCATCATCCAGCCCTGCTCATTTTGAGACTAACACCTAATGGATGTTATTTTCTATCTGCAGTAAAACAAAGATGTGTCACCTGACACATTTGTTTTGATTGTGTTGCGTGCAGACAGGAAACTGTTTCACTTCTTCATTTCAGAGAAAACGAAACCTTAGTGTAGATAGGCGCTGTGTATTTCTTTTTGTGTCTCTACAGTGAAATGGCAGAAGCTAAAATTTCAGTGGATCGGGATCAGTTCAGCTGTTCAATCTGTCTGGATCTACTGAAGGATCCAGTGACCATCTCCTGTGGACACAGTTACTGTATGAGCTGCATTACAGACTACTGGAATGATCAGATGAGAGTTTACAGCTGCCCTCAGTGCAGACAGACCTTCACTCCAAGACCTGCTTTAGGTAAAAATAATATGCTGGCTGAAGTGGTGGGGAAACTGAAGCAGACTAAACAGTCTCGTCCTGCTTTCAATTATGCTGGACCTGGAGATGTAGGGTGTGACTTTTGTACTGGAAGGAAACGCAAAGCTGTGAAGTCCTGTCTGATGTGTCTGGAATCTTACTGTCAAAATCACTTTAAGTGTCATGAAGAATCTCCTTTAAAGAAACGACACAAAGTGACTGATGCCACTGGACGACTGCAGGAGATGATCTGCCCTCAACACAACAGACCTTTGGAGGTTTTTTGTCGCACTGACCAACGATGTATTTGTTTGATGTGTGTGATGGATGAACACAAAAGTCATGATACTGTTCCAGCTGAAGCAGAGAGGACCGAGAAACAGGTATGAACTGAAAACACATTAATAAGCTATGCTGATTCTTGCAATCATTATGTTATTATGTAGTTAATGATGACATTATTACACAATAATATTAATGTTGATATTAATATTAAGATAGTTGTAATATCCAGAAACCATTCAAACAAAGTGATTTTTAAACTCCTCTAGAAAAAGGTTGGAGAGATACAAGGAAAATTCCAGCATAGAGTCCAAGAGAGACAGAAAGAGCTTCAGGAGCTCAGAGAGGCTATGGAGACTCACAAGGTGAGATGTTTTGAGCGCAGTGCTGGCCCGCTTTCCCATCTAATTAAAACCCGCAGTGTTTAACATGCTGACCCGTGTGAACGGTCTGAATGTCTTTGTCTCCTAACAGCGTTCTGCACAGGCAGCAGTGGAGGTCAGTGAGAGGATCTTTGTTGAACTGATCCGCTCTATTGAGAGAAGTCAATCTGAGGTGACACAGATGATCAGAGATCAGGAAAAGGCTGAAGTGAGTCGAGCTGAAGGATTCTTGAAGCGACTGGAGCAGGAGATTGATGATCTGACGAGGAAAGAAGTAGAGCTAGAGCAGCTTACACACACAGACAACCACATCCGTTTCCTACAGGTAACAGATCTGAATGCTGTCATAAGCAACGTCTTTCCTAATTTTACAGTAAAAACTATTATCTAAGCCACTAAAATAATAATCCATATCTGTCAGATCAATTTGCTTTCCCAGATCTTGTCAGAAGATAAATGTTTTGTCTGATACCAGTTAACATTATTTGTTGTGAATTCTTTATATTATGTTTTTTTCTGTATTATCTGCTGCTGTGTTCTGAATCTGTTAAGAGTTTGTAGTAATTATTCTACATATGGAAATAACGTATTACGCAAGTTGTAGTGAATACAGTTTTGGCGTAAGTGACGCATACTCCGTTGCGCAGACGGAGCCGTCAGTATATGACGCATTTTCCACCCGTGCATCATCTTTGATTGCAGGACAAAGTTATTGACGAAGTAAGTTTATTTCTTGAATTTACGTTTGTCATACTGGATGTTTATAATACTGAGACGATCTCTAACATTAAGCCGCGGGTGTTTTGCGATCATTGATTATTCGTTGGTCATGTGAAACGCACGTGAAAGTGCCGTTAGCATCGCGGCTTGTATTGCTATGACCATACTTCGTTTAAGTATGTTTATGATTCCATATATTCTATATTTGTTATACTTTAAAACAATGAGGACGCTGTTGATGTCTCTCAAGTTATTTATGTGCTCTTATACAGTATATTCTGTTTACTTGATTGTTATTCTGCTAGTCATACTTTAAGAGCTTTTATATTTGTTAGTTAGCGAGTTTACTCGTTTATACAACATTATGTGAATATTTCTGTTTGATATTTAGTTATTTACTACTGTTTATTTATTTATGAATTACAGAAACTACCTCCAATGCATAATATGTGTATATGGTGAAACCCTGCACGAAATAAAAGGTGGAAAAGATGTGATGACTCCTACTCCCTGATCAGAGTGCTGAAGTGGTTAAGATCATTAAAGAACCGGCATTCAGTGGGGCAATCCCCAACAAATGGTCCTTCGAGCCGGATCCTTGACTGCATCAGAATGTCATCAGATGGCAAACCATCATCCGCTTCCCATACTGATACTCAAGCAAGACCATCACGGCGATGTCAGACCCCCAAGCGCTTTGAAGATTACATCCTTGACTTCCATCACCGACCTGCCCTTTCCTCCAGTCCTGTTCAGAGTGAGTCAGAGGAGCAGAGAGGAGCAGCAGCCGCCGTGTATACTAGTCAAGCAGATGTAGTCACCAGTCAAGGTGGACATCGAACCACGCCCAGTCCGAGTCAAGCAGATGTATTGAGTATGGACTCATTGACAAAACTCATGGAGTCTATGAACGAGAGGGAGAAAGAGGAGAATGTTGAAATGGACAGTCTTCTCAGAAAATTAGATCATCTTAAGAAACGTAAGCACCGCCGAAGCGAGATGATGGAACACATTAAAACGTTCTTGAGGGAGGAACAGGAAGATAAGGACAATGAACCAGTACAAGCTGTTGCTGTATCGCCACAATCATCTCCAGCACCTTCTAGTTCATCAAGCCCTCTTCCCTCACATTCATATGACCCTGCATCACATGCTGGGAAACAAGCTGAATGCACATCGGTGAGACATGAGGAAAAGTCAGTTAAAACAGGTGCTATTCCTAAAGCGGGGCTGGAGAGTCGCAGCCTTGGATTCACTCCCATTCATCCACATCAGCCAAAAACTACGGGTTCAATGTATTCCCCTATCTCCTCTGGTGTGGCATCTCCTGTCTCACATCTGTCACTGCAACCACTATTTCAGCCTGTTCCCACTCATTCTCTCACACTTCCGCTCAGTCAAGAACGAGCTGTAACTCATGATGCCGAACATTCATTCCAGCCGCAGCAGCTGATTGCGTCAGCACCTGCCTATCAACATCCTACAGCATCTCATGGCTATCTTGCAAAACCACATTCGCAGATGCAGCAGGTGAATGAACCTACCTCATTCAGTTGTGTCCCTCCTTATCAAACGATGATGTCATCAGCATTATCATCTCAAAACGTGATACCTGGGTTTGTCCCTTCAGTGAACACTGCAGCAGTTCTCGCTCCTCCACAGCTGATAGCAGATCAGACTGTAGCTCCACCGGGTGGCAGTATACCGCAACGAACATTGTATAGCCCCCCTAAACCTAAAATTCCGGACTTCACAAGTGACAGTGAGAAGGAATTCGCTAATATGAAGCTGGCATTGGACAACTTGCTTGAGCCTTACCCAGAGTTATCAGAGAAATATAAATACCATGTACTGTTGGAACATCTGAAACTGCCTGAAGCTCAGATGATAGGGCAGTCATGCCGGCATCATCCCTATCCGTATTCAGCAGCTATGCAAGCACTTCAACTGCAGTATGGTCAGCCACATCAACTGGCTCAAAGTGAGATAGCTGCCATCCTCACATCACCAGATGTCAAGCCCAATGATAGCCACAGCTTTCAGAGCTTTGCTTTGCGTGTCCATCTCCTAGTCAGTATGCTGCTGTCCCTAGAGGGACCCAGAGGGATGGAGCTTAATTGCTGCTCACATGTAGACCGCCTACTTAGCAAGCTGCCAAAGTATCTGCGGGATGGCTTCATTGAGTTCCTTCAACAGCAGGGAAAACTCAACTCCATAAATCTTAACCCCTATAATCTGCAGGACTTCGCTGGGTGGCTGCAAGTCAAAGCACAACAGCAGAGACTGTCTATTCGATTAGTACAGCGCTACCAGCACGAGAAACTTCCAGGTGTTAGTAAAGAGAAATCCTCAGCTAAACCAAAGGGACCAAGTCTGGTTGTTTATCATGGTGCATCCCCTGCGGAAACTCGTCCCAAAGAACCCAAGCAAAAGAAACCATTCAAGGTACACTGCCTCTTTTGCAACAGTAAAGAGCACTACATTACCCGCTGTGATAACCTCAAAGAGCAGTCGGCTGCTGACCTGCAGAAGTGGATATCTGATGGAAAAAGATGCTGGCGATGTGCACGATTGCATGTACCAGAGATGTGCAATCTCAAAAAGCCATGCAGTGACTGTGGTGGAATACATCTTCAAGTGCTTCACCGTATAGCACGCGTTGATCCAGCGAACAGCTCAAGTACATCAGAGAGTCGCATTTACCTCACACCAGCTAGTGCGACATGCAGAGTGCTTCTCAAAGTGGTACCAGTGCTGTTACACAGTAAGTTCAATTCTGTGGAGACTTATGCTGTACTAGACGATGGAGCACAGCGCACCATGATCTTATCGATAGCTGTCCAAAGGCTACAGTTGGAGGGTGAACCAGAAACACTAGCTCTACGCACAGTACGATCTGACATCACTCACCTTTCTGGGTCCAAGATTAACCTGGAAATCTCTCCAAAGAGTGAACCAAAGAGGCGCTTCCAGATACTTGGGGCCTTCACAGCTTCGGGTCTGGACTTAGTAGAGCAATCATATCCCGTGCAGAGACTTCAGAAACGGTATGCTCACCTCAGAGGGCTTCCTTTACAGTCCTTCCACAATGTGCGTCCACTGGTACTGATAGGATCAGACCATGTCCATCTTATCACAGCAGATAAACCAGTCCGTCAAGGAACTAAAGGTGGTCCAGCTGCAGTGCACACAGCCCTTGGGTGGGCCCTACAGGGGGCTGAGGAGAGCACACCAAGCCACAACTCAGTACAGCAATGTCTTTTCATGTCAACTGCTTGTCCCAATGACTTGCTCTATCGTAATGTTGAGAAGTTATGGCAACTTGACGTCCTGCCTTATCGGAATGAAAAACTGGTGGTTCGATCCAGGGAAGATCAAGAAGCAATTAAACTTCTCGAAAACAGAACACAAAGGGTTATGGTGGAAGGGGTTCAACGTTATGCCACACCCCTCTTGCGTAAACCTGGTGCTGCAAAACTCATCAGCCCGATTCAATCAGTCATGCCCAGTCTGAGGAGTACAGAGAGGAAACTTAAGGGAGACCCAGAGAAAGCTTCCATCTACTCTGGTGAGATCAATAAACTCATCAAGGCAGGTTATGTTACTAAGCTCCAACCTGAAGAAGTCACAGAGTCAGAGGAGGCCTGGTACATTCCCCACCACCTGGTGTGCCACAATGATAAACCAAGACTGGTCTTCAATTGCTCATTCAGGTATCAAGGTCTGTCTCTGAATGATCAGCTTCTGCCAGGGCCTGCTCTTGGCCCATCATTGTTGGGCGTCCTCTTAAGATTCAGACAACATCAAGTGGCTGTAAGTGCGGATATTCGTGGAATGTTCCATCAGGTTCGCTTGTTGCCTGAGGACAGACCTCTGCTCCGATTCATCTGGCGAGATTTGCACTATGAGAACTGTCCAGATGTTTACGAATGGCAAGTTTTGCCTTTTGGCACAACCAGCAGCCCATGTTGTGCCATTTTTGCTGTGCAACAGCATGCTCGCAATAACCAAGACAGTAACCCAGGTGCTCTGAAAACAGTGCAGCAGAGTTTTTATGTGGACAATTATCTGGAAAGCTTTCCAACCATATCAGAGGCCAAACTGACAGTTGATCACCTGCGCAATATGCTGGCATCCGGTGGATTTGACCTCAGACAATGGGCTTGCAACCAGCCATCAGTAATATCACATCTACCTACGGAAGCAAGGTCCTTGGCTGCAGAACAGTGGCTTGGGCAGAACAGGACTGATCCAATGGAGCCAACTCTGGGCCTTAGGTGGAATTGTGCTGCTGATACACTAGGATACCACTATCGTCCCATTGAACATGCCGCACTAACAATGAGAACGGCCTATCAGGTGCTAGCAACACAGTATGATCCCTTGGGCTTCATCGTGCCGTTTACCACGCGAGCAAAGGTGCTCATTCAACAACTATGGGCTAAAAAGAGAGACTGGGATGACCCAAACTTGCCGCCCGACCTTCGTGCTGCTTGGAATACATGGGAAAGTGAGCTGCAGTGTCTCAGCACCATAACAATTCCTCGCTGTTACTCATCAGTTCCTAATGATGCACAACGGAAGTACGACCTCCATGTGTTTTGTGACGCATCTGAACGAGCATATGGGGCTGTGGCTTATTTAGTAGAGTACACAGGAGATGTCGTTCATACATCCTTTGTGATGGCCAGATCACGAGTGGCACCCAGGAGGCAACAGTCCATGCCTCGCTTGGAACTCTGCGCAGCATTAGCGGGAGCACAGCTAGCAAAGCTTTTGAGGGATGAGATAACTCTCACTATCCAACAGACCATTCTGTGGACAGATTCTACAACTGTGCTGGAGTGGCTTCAGTCCGACTCCTGTAGATTCAAGGTCTTTGTTGGAACATGAGTCTCCGAAATACAGGAGTTGACAGAGCACAGTACCTGGCGTTATGTAGACACACAGCAAAACCCGGCAGACGATATCACAAGAGGTAAACCACTCTCAAGTTTCACTGTGCCTGGCCGCTGGAGTGAGGGACCATCATTTCTAAAACTGAGTTCTGCCCACTGGCCGAAGAGACCTAATCAGCCACAGTCAGAAGAGTTACCTGAACTGAAAAGTCTTACTATCTGCGGCCTAACCACTGTGGAATCAGATCATAACTGTCCTGATGCCACTCAGTCCAGTACATGGAAAGAGTTAGTGGAGGCAACCCGACGACTATGTCAAAAGATAATGGATGATTCAGCAGACACCCATCGTGAAGCAGAATTGGTACTGCTGAGAGAGTGTCAAGCTCAGAGCTTTCCTGAGGAGATAGCGGCCCTCAAAACACAAAAACCTATACCACATCACAGTCGGCTTGCGTGTCTTGCTCCAGAGTGGGATCCAGTGACTAATGTACTCAGAGTTGGAGGACGATTACGGAGACTGGAGAGCCCAAACGTTGAACAGATTCACCCCATAGTGCTAGATCCACGGCATCCAGCAACGAAGCTTCTCATTAAAGACTTTGATGAACGCTTGTTGCACCCAGGTACAGAACGGCTGTATGCAGAAATACGGAGGCAATACTGGGTCTTGCGAGGACGCCAAGCTGTTAAACACCATCAGATTAACTGCTCATCCTGTCAACGATGGAGAGCTCAGCCTAAGGTACCACAGATGGCAGACTTGCCACCAGAGCGGCTCAGGCTTCTCTCTCCACCATTTTATTCAACAGGAGTAGACTGTTTCGGCCCTTATCATGTCAAGATAGGCAGAAGGATCGAGAAACGTTGGGGTGTAATTTTCAAATGCCTCACCACAAGAGCTGTCCACATAGAGCTTCTCAACTCCATGGATGTGGATGCTTTCTTGCTTGCTCTTCGACGATTCATAGCCAGGCGTGGCAGGCCAAAGGAGATCAGGTCAGATTGTGGCACAAACTTTCGTGGTGCTGAACGAGAACTGCGAGAAGCCTTTGCAGCCATGGAATCCCAATTAAAAGAACAGTTAGCTGATTACCAGATCCTCTTCAAGTTCAATCCGCCTAATGCTCCCCATTTTGGTGGGGTTTGGGAGCGAGAGGTCCGCTCTATTAAAGCCGCTCTCCAGGTGGCAATTGGAAGTCAGTCTGTTTCTGAAGATGTCCTATCTACAGTCTTGGTAGAGGTAGAGGGCATTTTGAATTCAAAACCCCTTGGATACGTCTCCGCAGACGTTGCAGATCTTGACGCCATTACACCAAATCTTCTCCTCATGGGGCGGCGGGATGCATCGCTTCCACAGGTGGCATATGCCTCAGAAGAAATGGGGCGGCGTAGATGGCGTCATTGTCAAAATCTGGTGGACCAATTTTGGACTCAATTTACAAGGAACTACTTACCCACACTTCAGACACGCCAGAAATGGCACAAACCATCGGATACTCTGACAGTAGGCTCAGTGGTCTTGATAATTGATCCACAACTTCCTAGGGCTCAGTGGCCTATTGGTAAAGTTACTAAGACTGTGGTCAGTAATGATGGATGTGTAAGAACAGCAGATGTCATCGTTAAAGGCAAAGTGTACACCCGGCCAGTTGTTCGCCTTATTCCATTGCCTGCTCTTAAGGATATCAATGAAGACTCTTAAAGAATTCTCTTAACTTGCACATTTGCTGCTCAAATGTGGGGGCGGCTGTTGTGAATTCTTTATATTATGTTTTTTTCTGTATTATCTGCTGCTGTGTTCTGAATCTGTTAAGAGTTTGTAGTAATTATTCTACATATGGAAATAACGTATTACGCAAGTTGTAGTGAATACAGTTTTGGCGTAAGTGACGCATACTCCGTTGCGCAGACGGAGCCGTCAGTATATGACGCATTTTCCACCCGTGCATCATCTTTGATTGCAGGACAAAGTTATTGACGAAGTAAGTTTATTTCTTGAATTTACGTTTGTCATACTGGATGTTTATAATACTGAGACGATCTCTAACATTAAGCCGCGGGTGTTTTGCGATCATTGATTATTCGTTGGTCATGTGAAACGCACGTGAAAGTGCCGTTAGCATCGCGGCTTGTATTGCTATGACCATACTTCGTTTAAGTATGTTTATGATTCCATATATTCTATATTTGTTATACTTTAAAACAATGAGGACGCTGTTGATGTCTCTCAAGTTATTTATGTGCTCTTATATATTCTGTTTACTTGATTGTTATTCTGCTAGTCATACTTTAAGAGCTTTTATATTTGTTAGTTAGCGAGTTTACTCGTTTATACAACATTATGTGAATATTTCTGTTTGATATTTAGTTATTTACTACTGTTTATTTATTTATGAATTACAGAAACTACCTCCAATGCATAATATGTGTATATGGTGAAACCCTGCACGAAATAAAAGGTGGAAAAGATGTGATGACTCCTACTCCCTGATCAGAGTGCTGAAGTGGTTAAGATCATTAAAGAACCGGCATTCAGTGGGGCAATCCCCAACATTATTTATTATTATACCAACACAAAGGCAATAGAGAGTTTCTGTAGATTTATTGCTTCACAACATCACATGCACACAGATGGTTTAAGTAGTCAAATTAGAATGTTAATGTTTTTCATTAACATTTTTTGCTATACTGGTTGAAAGTCTCTTTACAGTCTGATAGCAATCAGTAATTAATGTGGTCTGAATAACTTTGAAAGTCTCAGGGCCTTAAAATGTTCATCCAATCATTGCATTCGGACTGGCCCTGATCAAACAACAGAATACAAAGAAAAATCCCTTAATGCCCTTGACTGAATAACTTTTTTTAACTTTAATAAGGATTAATCTATGTTTAATTTATACAATGAATACTATGTGTTATTTTTTTTTTGTACCTGAAAATTTTGAATCCTACCTATATTTGTTTTCTATAAAGCTTAATCAATTTATAATGATTTTAATCAACACTAACAAATAGTATTACTTATAGCCTATTGCTTAACAGATTAGAGCCTCAGAGCTGCTATTCATCTTTAAAAAACAGCTTAATTGAACAACCTGGAAGTGTAGTCGCCCGTTTTGTGAATATACATGAGGTGCAATTATCATAGTGAGATAGAGCTGAATAGAGAGCTCTACAATTACATTTTTAGTAGAAAGAATGCAATTCAATTTGACCTTCAACCGTTTGGGCTCCATTGAAGTCCACTATATGGAGAAAAATCCTGGAATGTTTTCATCAAAAACGATAATTTCTTTTCGACTTGAAGAAAGAAAGACATGAACATCTTGGATGACATGGGTAAATTATCAGGAAATTTTAATTCGAAAGTGAACTAATCCTTTAATAGAAACAATTAGTTTACCTTGACAGGTAAGGTAACTTAAAGGCACAATATGTAATTTTCACCTCTAGAGGTTGCTTATTCAAAACAAAGGCATAGCTTGATGACACCTTGATTTCAGGCAGAAATCATGTTCATTGATGAGATTATTAACGTTACTGTAGTATGAAGCAGAGCAGACTATCTTGGAAACATTTGGGATATTGTAAGTACACAAGTCTACAAAATAAATAACATTGTTCTAGTGGTTTTTGGAAATTGTAATCCAAAAAGCGTACATATTGTGCCTATAAAAGTATTCCTAATATGTTGCACCTTTTATTGAAAGAAGCCTACTTTTACCTGTTGACACATGCCTTCACATTTATAGACCAGGGGCCTGTACCATGATGGTAGATGAACAAACTCAGAGTTATAGGACTAGTTTCGAGTTGACAAAACCAAACCGCTCCAATCCAGCTTTGTTGGTACCATGATGCTGATCATCAACTTTCTCTGTCAACTCAGGCTTTGATCCTGAGTTTGTGGAGCGCGTGCACATGAATGTGTGACATCAGTGGCAAACAGCCAATCACATGCCTTGCAACAGAGATAAATTGATTCACTTCTCGTGAGAGAGCCAGCGCGATTCAAAACTCTTTTGCTGAAAATTATGAATTTAAACGCATTTACACTAATGTAAAATACTTGTCTGTGAAAGAGGACAAATAAAAGAAATATCTCTATCAGTGCAAGTGAAAGTTGTGAAGTTAGTTTATATAGATTATAATATATAGCGATAGACAAGGTCACATTTAGTTATATTTAAAGAGTATATTTACACCTTATTTATATTACATATGATCTATATATATTACTATTCATTGAAACTAAGTGCTTAATAACAACTTTTAAACTAAACATGCATGTGTGTAATGTTTTAATAAAAATATAGATCATATACAAATCATATATAAATTATATTATCATTAAAAACAGACAATTTCATCGTTAAATATTTGTTTTTACTATATAATGACCTTTAATTTGGAGGAAGAGAAACTGGGGTAGTGACTATTGTGTTGGGTGTGTCAGTGTCACTTAGCTTACATCTGATTGGTCCAATTTCAGTTTGAGATCTCTAACCCAGAACATAACCTGCCCTGGAGCAGGTTAGCCATGGAGTGTAAGTTACTATGATGATGAACACCACTAAAAGTCAAGTTACTTTCATAGTACCTAAAACCAAGGATTGGTGCAAACTAATCTGAAATTTACCTGGCTAGCCAGCTAATCCAGCTTCATGGTACAGGCCCCAGCTGCGTGTGAGGCTCGAAAGAGGTGTTTGCAAAGGTTGTTTGACAACATTCTTTATTTTTGTAGTTCTGCTAGGTGACACTAGTAGTGCAGAAACAGCTATACTCCAACTATACTCCAACTTTAATAAAGCACAAATTAGTGGTCAAACGATATGGAGCAGGGTGGCTGATGGCTGATATGATACCACACTTTGAAGATATAGTGTAATTTGAAGATACTAAATAACAGATGCTGCAATTAAATTTATATTTATTTTAAATAATATTTACTAAATTAGAAATAATATGACAAAGAATCAATATAAATAACTTTTATAAAATAACTTTTATTAACTTTAACAGTACTGCATTATCTATAATGCTTAAACGGATCATTAGTGAAGACCAGAAAAGTTAGAAAATTACTTGTTTATTAGCTAAATAATCTGACCCCAAGGGTTCATATACCCCTGGTTGACAACCCTGGTGTTGTATGTGTTAGAAAATTAATACAGATTAATTTGGAAAAGTAATTGCAATAAATATCTAGGGGAGGGAGGACGCTGATAATGATGTTTTTGTGTTTTGTATCTTTAATATTTCTGTTTATTTATTCTCTCTAGAACTTCCAGTCTCTCTCTGAACATCTGGAATCCACAGATGTATCCAGCTTTAAAGTCAGTTCTGTCCTCTCTTATAAAGATGTGAGAAAACCTGTCTCTCAATTGAAAGAAAAACTGGAGAAGTTCTGTAAAGAAGAGATGAAAAAAATATCTAGTCGAGGTAAAGTGACCATAACAGTTACTTCAGAAGCTTGAGCATGTTAAAATAAATATGAAAGTGCATATATACATTTATGAATAATTATTACAGTCAAGAATTAGAATTATTTGTTTACATTTAATAATTTAGCAGATGATTTTATCCAATTTGTAAGTGCTGTGACAAGTCCCAGTATTCTAGCACAGTACACGTAGCCAAAAAAAAAAAAAAAAAAAATTATATATATATAATTATATATATATATATATATATATATATATATATATATATATAATAAAAATTATATATATATATAATAAAAATTATATATATATATATATATATATATATATATATTTTTTTTTTTTTTTTTTTTTATATATATAGAAATAGAATATTAAATGTTAGTATTAATAGACGAAAAAGATGAGCCTTTGTTGTTTCTTGAAAATGGCTAAAGTCTTAGCTGCTTGGATTGAGATAGGCAGGTCATTCCATTAGCAGGAAACAGGCCCACAAAAGTGAATTTGTGCCTCTTTAGGATGGTACCACAAGGTTTTTATAACTATTCTAATTATGTATATGTGTTTATTTTCTTAGTAACAAACATCAGCATCATTTCCAGTAATGAACCCAAGACTAGGGAGGACTTCCTACAGTGTAAGTCACTATGAAAACACACAGACACTTGCATATATTTCACAAGATTCTCAATAAGCATAATTGTGCTGAGCTAATCAAATTTTCTATTCCATAACATCAACCAAAAGTCTAAGAAATAAATATTCCACCTTATTTTAGCCTAGATGCTGACTATTGTCTTTCCACAATCGAAACACAAGAGACACATACTCAGTGCTGTCTCTCATGTGGTGTTATACATCTTAATATTTGGAACAATGTTCAATATTTTGCTTAATGAAAGTTCAGAACAATATTAAGTTGAGAAGACCACATATGGTTATATGGCAAGGTACTGAACGA
This sequence comes from Ancherythroculter nigrocauda, assembly GCA_036281575.1. Lineage (NCBI taxonomy): Eukaryota > Metazoa > Chordata > Actinopteri > Cypriniformes > Xenocyprididae > Ancherythroculter > Ancherythroculter nigrocauda. The sequence continues at coordinate 41,286,045 of VTFQ01000008.1, read as the reverse complement.
ATGAATGAATGAGTTTGAATTTTCATGGTTAAATAAACATTACATAAAAAAGAGAGACCAAATACAATTCTATTTGGTATTTTTACACTAAGTAATGTTTTTATTAAAACCAAATATAAATTTAATCAAGTTAGTGTTTTTATGCATTTTTACATTTATTCCAAAATAATAACTAAAGGCAGTAACAATTTAAACAATATATTTTTATTTGTGAACTAATGTTCAGTTTTTCTTTTTAATAGTCAACTTATTTTCAGCAGTCATCAAACTTGCACACACTGGTCACAGACACTGACACAAAGATGTACCTTTAATTTCTCCATGCTGATTGGCCACTAAAAAACCCCCCAGTCATGTTTTCAGGCAATTTCTAGTTTGATTTTGACATGACATTAAGCGAAGATATTGAAATGGCTGAGTTGTTTACTTGCTTTTTAAATTAGGCTTTCCATTAACATGTCATTGTCTTCATTCAAGCCAATTCAAGAATGTGAACCAATCATAACTGATAGGGATGTCCAGATCCGATCACGTGATCGGAAATCGGGCCCGATCACGTGGTTTCAGACTCGATCGGAATCGGACGTTACCTCCCGATCAGGACTCGGATGTAGGGGTGCAACGGTTCTCAGTAAAAAATCAAACCGTACGGTTCTCCACTTACGGTTCAATACGCACTTGCACCGCGGTCCATCTCGAATGACAACGCATCTATTGGTTAATATGGTTTGTTTAAAATAGCAACGTGGAAAACAGACAGACAGAGTTCAAATAATGTATGTTTCAGTCGATGGATGCGCAAAACGTTACAACAACGATAATCAGAAAGCGTGGACAAAACAGTCACTCTTTGTAAACTGTTCAATGCGAGTGCCGTATGCTCAATGTCCAGTCATTTACGCCGTCATCACCCGGGTGTTGATACAGGTGAGACCTGAACAGCACACGTTGCTGTCTGTGTTTAAACTAACTCATTTAAGCCTTGCTGATTTAAACCTTCAAGAACAAGACGCGAAAGAGAGCCCGCGCGCTGTGAGAAGATTTGTGTGCGCTCATCCGAAGCGCGCACACGCTTATTTCAGTCAGCACGCAAATACTGAGTTCTCTTTCAAGTCTTGCGCTTCAGCAGACAAATTCATACAAAAATTATGTCAACATGCCCGTCTTAGCGAGTATCCTAGCAAACATAGTCGGTTATGTCTTAAGTGAACGTATATTAGTCGAGAAAGACAGCGCATGTGTAACAGTATATGTACTGGATCGTGCATGTCTTATAGGGAAAAAAACTATTCCTGCTGCCTGTTTTTAATGTTAAATCAAACAACAAATAACAAATAGATCACTCACCGCTCTTGACTGGATAGTTTTTGTAACTTCAATAATGATTAATCTTAATTTATTATATACAGTAAAGATAATATGCAGTGATATTTTATATTTGATTACTTTATCCATTTTCTGTACGTGAAAACGACTGTTAGATACCTGAAAAACCTGAAAAGCACTGTTCCTGGATCCTGGATCTGTTTTTTCGCTCTTCTTTATTCTTTTTCATGTATTATAGAAGTATCGGATCAGGACTCGGTATCGGTAGATACTCAAAATCAAATGACTCGGACTCGGACTCGAGGGCAAAAAAACGTGATCGGGACATCCCTAATAACTGATCATATCCAATCATAGCACGATGGAGGCATTGCCTCCTCTCATGTGACTTTCCCCCATTCGTTCTCAATTACCCCCCACTAAACCTATCACACTCTTTGGGGTCTGTTAAAAGTCAATGGGCTCAGGGGAGGCAATCCTCCCACTGTAACTTTACCTGCGGGTGTCGCTGTTGGACAGTGTTACTTTATAAAAACTGCATGTGTCAGGACTCGGGTTTGATCTGTCCCTTTTCTCTTAATAAATTTTGTTTTTCTTTCTACACGTGGCGGTCGCTCTCAGCTGTTCACACTCTGCAATCCGTATGGCCACTTGCACTATATCGCAGCTGTTCGTTATTTTCTTCCTGATTTCTCCGCTATTTAATCTCCTGTTTTCTTTCTTTTCTTTGCCAGTGCGTTTTGTTTCCCATACAATTCACACGTACCTTTTTTTGTTAACCAGTTTTCAGTCTTGTCGTTTGGTGTTTCTTTTTGTTATCTGCCCAGTGGTTCCATTGGATCTTCGGATGGTCTGAAACCCTTGATCAACGGATTTCCCGGTTGCGACTTCAAGTATCTAATGTGACTTATTCTTCAGGAATTTCCTCTTGTTGTGGCGGTCAGTCTGCACTGATCTTTATCAACTGCTATTTGACAGTTATCATGGACTGGGATTAATTCTATATTCGTCTGCTGTTCGCCTGGACTTTGACCTCTTGCCTGAGCTTTGCGCTCATTGTCATTATTTCAGCAAAATTAATAAAGTTTATTGAGTTCATCTTTGCTTTTGGGTCTTTTATTATCAGAAACCTGACATCACGCACTGGCCAGTTACGGACCCAGCAGAGGAATCCCCGCTTCGTGCTGCTTTTGAACTTCAGGGAGCTATGTTGGGCCGTCATGAGGATGAACTATCCTCTGCCCGTCTCACTGTGGATGCTCTGGTTGCTCGGGTCACTCAGCTCACGGGCCAGTTGTAGCAGCTCCAAATGGCCAACCAGAACACAGTACTGTCTGCGCCAGCGACTGCTGGTCTTTTGCCCAATGTCCATGAGCCACGTATTAACAATCAACCAATTTATGCAGGTGAGCCAACTAATTGTTGCTCTTTTATCATTCAGTGCGAGGTGGTCTTTTCACCCCAGTCATTGGCCTATGTTTCAGAGTGGCTTATATCATCTCCCTCTTAGCTGGACGGGCTTTTGACTGGGGTGCTGTCATGTGGGAGTCTCAAGACCCATGCTGTAATGATTTTCAAACCTTTAGGGCTGAGATGACTAAGGTATTTGAGATGATTAAGGTTTTTGATTAAGGTATATAAGGTGTTTGGTAAAGAAGCCTCCCGCCAACTGGCAGCTCTTCGTCAAGGCAGTAGATCGGTTGCAGATTATGCCATTGAATTTAAGATGCTTGCTGACACAAGTGAATGGAATCCAGTGGCACTGGTGGCGTGCTTCTTGGATGGATTGGTGGAGGAGGTCAAAGATGAGATCTATGCTCGCAATCCCCCAGAACTGCTGGACGACATCATTGAGCTTGCCATTCGACTTGATTCTGGGATGGAGCTTAGACATAAAGTTCGGGGACATTTCAGCAGGTCACGGGCCAAGCTTTTTTCTTCTCCACTTGCTTCCCTAGTCTTCTCTACTTGCTTCAGCCGAAGAAAAGCGACGACGACTGACAAGGGGACTTTGTCTGTATTATGGTGGTCAAGACCATATTGCTGCTGCATGTCCAGTAAAAACCTCCGCCCATCAGTAAACAGGGGGTCCTGGCAGGTGGCACTTCTATCTCCCCATCGTTTGGTTCACGTACCCTTTTACCTGTTTCAGTACTGCTTAATGGATCTGTCATCAAATGCGGGAGGGGAATTTTGCTGATGCTGACTGGGCTCATTTAAAAGGTGTTCCTGTTCATAATCTTCCTTCTTCACTCATTGCTCATTCTCTCAACGGACATCAGCTAATGGCTGTTAACCAGATTAGCGGCCCGGTGAGTTTGGTTACTTCAGGGAATCACCGGGAATAATTAGAGTTCTATTTATTTAATTCCTCCTCTGTCCCTATTGTTCTGGGCCATCCTTGGCTTTCCACTCATAATCCCCATATTAACGGGCAGATAACACTATTTTAAATATTTGGTTCTACCGTTTGGCCTGTTCAATGCCCCGGCTGTCTTCCAGGCACTCATCAATGAAGTGCTGAGAGACATGATCAATAAATTTGTCTTTGTGTACCTTGATTACATTTGAATTTTTTCCCACTCATTTTAGGTGCACATCCAGCACGTCAGGCAAGTGCTACAATGGCTGTTAGAGAACCAGTTGTTCGTGAAGGCAGAGAAGTGTACTTTTCATGCTCAGTCGATCCATCATTTCGGTGGAGAGGATTCGCATGGACCCTGCGAAGGTAAGGGCGGTATCCGATTGGCCGGTGTCTGGCTCTCGTAAAGCGCTTCAGCAATTCTTGGGTTTTGTTCATTTTTATAGGCGCTTTATTAAGAATTTTGGCCAGGTAGCTGCCCCTCTGATGGCATTAACTTCCACCAAGACAAAATTTGGTGGTCTGCTACCACTCAAGTGGCTTTTGATGAATTAAAGTCAAGGTTTACTACTGCTCCAGGGGCGGGTGTCGGAGCAGTTCTTTCTCAAAAATCCCCTCATGATAATAAGTTGCATCCATGTGCTTATTTTTCACACCGCCTCTCTCTCTCGCAGAACAGAATTATGACATTGGCAACAGAGAGTTACTGGTGGTGCGTTTGGCTCTGGGGGAGTGGCGTCACTGGTTAGAGGGGGCGGCAGTTCCAGACAGGCTCGCTGGGCTCTTTTCTTTGGGCGCTTCGATTTTGTGCTGTCTTATAGGCCGGGCTTTAAAAATAAAAAGCCTGATGTGCCTCCTCCCGATGCGGTCGTCTGGAGCGTCGAGGGCCGGGTCGTCTGGAGAGGCGAGCCTTAGCCAGTGTCGAGGTGCCTGGGGGGTGTCCGGTGAGTCTGTTATTTATGCCTGAGATGGTCCGCACTGCCGTCTTGCAGTGGGGTCACCTCTCCAGGCTTACGTGCCACTCTGGTGTGAGGAGGCCGTTGGCAGCCATCCATCAACGTTTTTGGTGGCCGGCCATGACTGAGGACATCCGTCGATTTGTGGGTACTTGCAACGTTTGCAAGGTTTCCTGGTCTCCCTCCATCCAGTGGCAATATTGTGATCCTTACCATGGTGGATCGCTTTTCTAAAGCGGTTCACTTCATTCCCCTTCCCAAACTTCCCGCTTCTAAGGAGATGGCCCGGGTGATCATTGACCATGTCTTCTGGATTAATGGACTTCTGAAGGATGTGGTCTCTGACAGGGGGCCCCAGTTTGTTTCCCATTTTTGGAGGGAATTCTGTCGGCAGCTGGGTGCCTACGCCAGTCTGTCCTCAGGGTTCCATCCACAGACCAACGACCAGACCAAGCACGCTAACCAGGATCTCGAGCAGATGCTCCGATGTGTGGCCTCCCATAACCCCTCCACCTGTAGTCAGCAGCTTACTTGGGCCGAGTATGTCCATAACTCCTTGCTGGTGTCTTAGACTGGGTTTTCCCCATTCGTGTGTTGTCTTGGTTATCAACCTCCTCGTTTCCTTCCCAGGGTGCCGATGCTGCAGTCCCCTCGGTCCATGCATTTATCCAGCGCTGCTGTCATACCTGGAGGAGGGCCAAGGAGGCGTTGGTCTGGTCTGAGGGGCGTAAAGCATGTAAGCTGGCACCCAGGTTCTTTGGGCCATACCCAATCATTAAAGTCATCAGTCCGGTGGCAGTACGGCTTCGGTTACCCTATCCATTTCTGTCATGTCTTTCAGCGTGTCTTTCTTGTTTTTCTCGTTTCTTGTGTAAAATCTGTCCGACGTTCTCCCCATACTAAGTCATGCACACGATTTACTAATTTGTTCCCTCAATTTACTAAATTGTGCGCACAATTTACTAATTTGTTCCCTCAATTTATAAACCATGTGCATGATTTATAAATCGAGGGAACAAAATAGTAAATCGTGTGCACGTTTTAGTAATTTGAGGGAATGAATTAGTAAACTGTGTGCACGTTTTAATAAATCATGGTTCTTTTTGCTCAGCAGCGGTTTTCGTCTTGGAACTCTGTCATGCTGGTAATTTTTGCCCAGTCTCTTTCTTATGGTGGAGTCATGAACACTGACCTTAACTGAGGCAAGTGAGGCCTGCAGTTCTTTGGATGTGGTTGTGGGGTCTTTTGTGACCTCTTGGATGAGTCATCACTGCACTCTTGGGGTAATTTTGGTCGGCCGGCCACTCCTGGGAAGGTTCACCACTGTTCCATGTTTTCGCCAATTGTGGATAGTGGCTCTCACTGTGGTTCGCTGGAGTCACATTTAGAAATGCCTTTATAACCTTTTCCAGACTGATAGATCTCAATTACTTTCTTTCTGTGTGATAATCTACCTTTTACTGACCTTCATGTAGAGGTAATATTTCACCATTTAATTTTCATATCTAATAAACCATGATGGAATTTATTTGCAAACTTGACATTGTTACGGTTTGCTGCAGTAAGGAGCACAGACGAGGAGTATAAATCCAAATACTAGTTTTAATGACGTAATCCACAGGTTAATAGGCATAGGAAAGCAACACCACTTACAACAACGGTGAACGGACAAGGACTGAGTGAACAGGGGCAAACTAAATAGCAAACATAACAAGGATGATTAACTAGACACAGGTGATACAGATTAACTAATGATTAAGGCGGGAAACAGAACATGTGATCACAGAACGAAAACAAAGTCCATAAACTGAAACTGAAACTAAACAGACTGTGACATTACGCCCCCCTCCGGAAAGGCGTGTCCTCACGCCGTGAAAGGAGAAATGGAGGCGGCTTGGGAGGAGGACGAGGGTGTGGCCAGGAGCAGGAACCGGAGGTAGGCAGAAGACTGGAGGATGACGACCAAGGCGGGATTGGAGGAGGTAGGAGTGGCCAGGTGGATGTGACCCAGAGCACAGCCAAGGCGATGACCCAAGGTGACGTCAACGGTGGTAGGAGCCTTGATGATGGAATTGTGGAGATGACCAACGGTGACGGAGCCTTGGAGGGTGGAATCCCCCGCGCAGACGGAAGTCCGAGGCGGTGATGGGATGCCGATGACCTGGGCGGCCGCGACGAAGCCGCAGTGACGACTTTCCGAGGCGAAGGTGGAGATCCGGAGAGCAGAGGACGAGCTGGAGTGACCGAGGGCGGAGGTGGAGCCTGAGGGAGGGCGGAGCTTGCCGAAGCCGAAGGGGTGGAGGGCCGAAGAGCAGCGTACGGCCCGCAAGTCCGCAGCGGAGGCTTGGCGACGTCCGACCCAGGGGGAGCCGACATACCGAGGGAGCCCGGCGAGTCTGAATGCTCGATGGTCGGAGCCGGAGTCGAGGGGAGGAGGAGTGTAGGTGCAGGAGCCAGGCCGACGAGTCGAGGCAGGACAGAGCACGACGAGGCAGGAGGCGGAGCCACGGACTCCTGACGCCCAGAAGGAGTGACCTCCCAGCAGGACCATGATGAGGCCTCGCCACTGAGAGGAGGATGAGGTGAGTCAATGGGAATGATGGGAGGTGACGATGGCTGTGTGACAGGCTTGGCGATGCTCTGGAAATGAGTGGCACAGGAACCCAAAGATGAAGTGTCCTTACTGGTAGTTATATGAGGTGGTGGGAGAGGGAGGTTGGGTGGGGATGATAGAACTGTCGAAGAATCAGAATCATTGGAAATGCAGGGATACAAAGTATTCTTCTCACCACTCTCTATAAAACTGTCCAATAAGTCCAACTGTTGCTCACTCTCAGTGGCGGGGGTATGGGCGGGGCTCGCATCCATCCCCTCGAACTCCACTAGGACTCCCACGGCGATGGACGATGACGTCGGCTCACACCCCTGGTCAGATTCCTGGTGGTGCTTCGGCTCCGGGGCGATGTTGAGCTCCACCTCTTTGTCCTCGGGTGTAGGCTCTAGCGTCGCGGCAGGCGGAAGCTTCCAGTCTGCGGGGGGCACAGGCGTCGTCAAACGCGGTGGTGACGGGCTGGGCTCTGGGTCTGGCTGGGTTCTGAATCGGGACCGCACGCTTTCCAGACACCAAAATACGGCTTCCCTCCAACTAAGTCCGGTGGTGTCTGGAAGGTGGGTGGCATGGTGGAGGTTGGCCCCGATCCAGAACAGGTCCTTGATGGTTTCATCCTCCAAAGAGGTCTGTCTAGCCAAAACGCAAAAGTTCAGGGCAAAATGAAAAAAATCGTGGCTTTCCTGTGCCACAGTGATGAACTTAGCCCGTTCATCAAATTTGGGCGGTCCGTTCATCTGTTACGGTTTGCTGCAGTAAGGAGCACAGACGAGGAGTATAAATCCAAATACTAGTTTTAATGACGTAATCCACAGGTTAATAGGCATAGGAAAGCAACACCACTTACAACAACGGTGAACGGACAAGGACTGAGTGAACAGGGGCAAACTAAATAGCAAACATAACAAGGATGATTAACTAGACACAGGTGATACAGATTAACTAATGATTAAGGCGGGAAACAGAACATGTGATCACAGAACGAAAACAAAGTCCATAAACTGAAACTGAAACTAAACAGACTGTGACAGACATGACTTATTCCATTTAAATCAGAAGACTTAATTCCTTTAAGTTTTTAAAGGGAATCTACAGAGCTCACATTATATGGTTTTATAAGAAATTACTGACAGCTAACATTTGGCCACATTGTAAAGATAAAAAAAACAACAACTTCACAACAGATAACATCAGGTCACATTGTAAAGGTTTATAAAAATAACTATTCACCACAGGTAACATCTGGTCATATTGTAAAGGTTTATAAAAATAACAATTTACAGATAGGTAACATCTGGTCACATTGTAGAGGTTAAAAAACCTTCAAAACATAACAGCTGGTCACATTAGGTTTTAAAAAAAAAAATAACTGCATACACTATTTACACTGATTAGTTAAAGCAAAACTACTGCACAGACGTGGAACGCACCTACAAGTCAACACTTATTCATCTTCTACATCAGAAATTATGTTACTTGGAAGGTTACACGGCATATTAAATCTGTGCAAATTTAGGGCATTTTTGTGTAACGTTTTGTAGAAAACATTGAGAAAATTGGAAAGTGTGTGAAAACAGGTAAAATGTGTTTAGTTTTGAGAAATGTGTCATTAAGAACTGAATTAATGTTTTGTGAAATTGTGCCAACTGAATCAGTTGTATTAAAAAACTGTAACAAAGTTCATCAATTGTGCATATATACTGTATATACAGTTTATGACAAAAGATAGTATTTTACATTTGTCATATCCGTGTGTAGTTTGGCATGCTAATCATTTGATGGTTTTTGTTTAAAGTTTCTATTCAAAAACACCATTTTTAGATGAGTTAAAATAGTTTTAAATTAAATGTTAGCTTTTGGTTGTTGTGTGCATGTTTTGAGGTTATGTGTGTTGAGTTTCGAGAAAAGGAGTCATAGTTTCATAAATTGCAAGCAAATTTAAAAACTGTAATATATGTTTATGTTTAATGCTTTAGCTCCACCTCCTCTGAAAATAAACAGACATACAAAATGCATGTTAATGCATTAAATTATGTTGTTAATGATGAGTTAAAGGATTAGTTCACTTTTAAATAAACTTTTCCTGATAATTTACTCACCCCCATGCCATCCAAGATGTCCATGTCTTTCTTTCTTCAGTCGAAAAGAAATTAAAGTTTTTGATGAAAACATTCCAGGATTTTTCTCCTTATAGTAGACTTCAATGGGCACCAAACAGTTGAAGGTCAAAATTAGTTTCACTGCAGCTTCAAATTGTTCTACACAATCCCAGATGAGAAATAAGGGTCTTATCTAGTGAAATCATTGCTCATTTTCTGAAAAAATTTGAAAATTATATAAGTTTTAACCTTAAATCCTCATCTTGAACTAGCTCTCTTCTTCTCCTCTATTTGAATTCCAGCATTGTAGACGCTGCTAAGCATATTACTGCCCTCCACAGGTCAAAGCTTGAACTCATTTTTATATGCAATATGCTAGTTCAATAGTATATAACAATTAGTTAAAACTTTGACCTGTGGAGGGCAGTAATACACTTAGAAGTGTCTACAATGCTGGAATTCTAATAAAGAAGAAGAAGAAGAGAGCTAGTTCAAGATGAGCATTTCTGGTTAAAACTTATATAATTTTCTTTCTTTTTTTTCAGAAAATGAGCGATGGTTTCACTAGATAAGACCCTTATTTCTCATCTTGGATCGTGTAGAACAATTTGAAGCTGCAGTGAAACTAATTTTGACCTTCAATCGTTTGGTGCCCATTGAAGTCTACTATAAGGAGAAAAATCCTGGAATGTTTTCATCAAAAACTTTAATTTCTTTTCGACTGAAGAAAGAAAGACATGGACATCTTGGATGACATTGGGGTGAGTAAATTATCAGGAAAAGTTTATTTAAAAGTGAACTAATCCTTTAAATTATTGTGTTTTTGTCTCCATCAGATTCCCATCAGCTCACTCTGGATCTAAACACAGTGAATAAGCAGGTTCATCTGTCTGAGGATAACACAGTGGCTTCTTACACTGACACAGTCCAGGCTTATCCTGATCATCCAGACAGATTTGATGTTTGGCCTCAGGTGTTGTGTAGAGAGAGTGTGTGTGGACGCTGTTACTGGGAGGTGGAGTCGACTGAAGGTATGGGAATATCAGTGTCATATAAGAGCATCAGAAGGAAGGGAAAGACTAAAGACTGTATCTTTGGATTTAATGATCAGTCCTGGAGATTGTCCTGCTCTGCCAGTTATTCATTCTTGCATAATAGCAAAACAGTTAAACTCCCTGTAATCTCCAGCTCATCTAGAATAGGAGTGTATGTGGATCACAGAGCAGGAATTCTGTCCTTCTACAGCGTCTCTGACACAATGACCCTCATCCACAGAATCCAGACCACATTCACTCAGCCGCTCTATCTTGGGTTTTGGCTTTATACATCAACAGTGAAACTGTGTCATATAAGAGAATAGGTAGGTGTAATGGGTTAAAAAAATGTAATTTATAAGTTTGATACCCCCCTATTAATATGTGAATACATTTCCTATGTTTTTTTTTTATTATTTTTTATTACATTTACAAAATTAGAACTTTTCAGTAAAACATCTGTCATCACGCCACCACACCACTAGATGGTGCATTGTGTGCACTTGAAACACGCGAGAGAGATACTTCCCCCTGTTCGGCGCGCTCAGTAATAAACTGACTGCTGCCGCTGTGGAAACATCTAACTTTTGTTCTCTCGTGTTTCTCTGAGGTATGAATATAGATAACTAAAATGTTAATTTTATTGTACTTGGGTGAATCGGCAGGTGTTATACAAAGAGTTTGAGCGTGTTTAGAATTGTATTTTAATCCACAGAGGATTATAGAAAAAAACAAACAAATAATGAGTTTAATCGTGTGTCATGTATGGTTTGTGTTTTATGACATTATAGAAAAAGGTTTAACAGGCTGAAATACTGAGTTCATGTTGGACATATATTGTTTAAAAGTGTTTTAGAAGCTCTTTAGAATTGCATTGCTGAGTGTATGTTGCATTCTAATTTCAATCGCCATTTTGGGGTGTTCAGCACGTGTATTTTTTCAGTGTGTGCACGTGCATGAGTTAAATGGAGTGACAGACAAATTATATCAAGTTAATATATCAAGTGTAATGAAATCTAAAGCATTTCCTCAGAAATCTGGTCTTGAAGGTTTTCTGGTGTCTTGATAAATGTTTTTGTGCAGTTTTGACACACTCTTTTGTACTGTCATTGTAAATTCAAATTGTAAATTGATGTAAACTTCCAAATGCATACAATGTGTACCGGCACATAACCTTGTATGTATGTTTTCACATACAAGTATACATACTATATATCATATTTTGTATTCTGGAATATTTTGCATACACTTAGCAAGTGTTTTAATGAATTTGTGTTTTTTCTGTTAAATTGTATTTCACCAAATGCACTTGAAGTTTGAAAAGTGTAATCTTTTTCAGAAGTTAAAGCATTTAAAGAAAAAGTATTGCAGTAATAAACTGACTGCCGCTGCGGAAACATCTAACTTTTGTTCTCTCATGTTTCTCTCAGTTTATTCTCTGATCCACAGTGCACACTGCCTGTGTATCATTTGCTGCCGGCACAGATATCCCCTAGGTCTGAGGCCGGTAACATAGGCTAATAGAAATCCTACAAATAATTTAATATATCATGCTTGAGCTACATGTTGAATCACTTACAGTAAGAGCTTCGTTTTGGGCTTAAATACTAGCTGAATTTATTTCACTGAAATAACATACAGTGTGTACGGAAAGTATTCAGACCCCCTTACATTTTTCACTCTTTGTTATATTGCAGCCATTTGCTAAAATCATTTCATTCATTTTTTTCAAAAAAAAAAAAAAACAGAATTGTTGACATTTTTGCAGATGTATTAAAAAAGAAAAACTGAAATATTTCATGGTCCTAAGTATTCAGACCCTTTGCTGTGACACTCATATATTTAACTCCATTTCTTCTGATCCTATCCTTGAGATGGTTCTACACCTTCATTTGAGTCCAGCTGTGTTTGATTATACTGATTGGACTTGAGTAGGAAAGCCACACACCCGTCTATATAAGACCTTACAGCTCACAGTGCATGTCAAAGCAAATGAGAATCATGAAGTCAAAGGAACTGCCTGAAGAGCTCAGAGACAGAATTGTGGCAAGGCACAGATCTGTCCAAGGTTACAAAAAATTTCTGCTGCACTTAAGGTTCCTAAGAGCACAGTGGCCTCCATAATCCTTAAATGAAAGACGTTTGGGATGACCAGAACCCTTCCTAGAGCTGGCCGTCCGGCCAAACTGAGCTATCGGGGGAGAAGAGCCTTGGTGAGAGAGGTAAAGAAGAACCCAAAGATCACTGTGACTGATCTCCAGAGATGCAGTCGGGAGATGGGAGAAAGTTGTAGAAAGTCAACCATCACTGCAGCCCTCCACCAGTCGGGGCTTTATGGCAGAGTGGCCCGACGGAAGCCTCTCCTCAGTGCAAGACACATGAAAGCCTGCATGGAGTTTGCCAAGATGGTGAGAAATAAGATTCTCTGGTCTGATGAGACCGAGATAGAACTTTTTGGCCTTAATTCTAAGCGGTATGTGTGGAGAAAACCAGGCACTGCTCATCACCTGTCCAATACAGTCCCAACAGTGAAGCGTGGTGGTGGCAGCATCATGCTGTGGGGGTGTTTTTCAGCTGCAGGGACAGGACGACTGGTTGCAATCGAGGGAAAGATGAATGCGGCCAAGTACAGGGATATCCTGGACGAAAACCTTCTCCAGAGTGCTCAGGACCTCAGACTGGGCTGAAGGTTTACCTTCCAACAAGACAATGACCCTAAGCACACAGCAAAAATAACGAAGGAGTGGACTGACTTAAACCCAATTGAGCATCTCTGGAGAGACCTAAAAATGGCTGTCCACCAACATTTACCATCCAACCTGACAGAACTGGAGAGGATCTGCAAGGAGGAATGGCAGAGAATCCCCAAATCCAGGTGTGAAAAACTTGTTGCATCTTTCCCAAAAAGACTCATGACTGTATTAGATCAAAAGGGTGCTTCTACTAAATACTGAGCAAAGGGTCTGAATACTTAGGACCATGTGATATTTCAGTTTTTTTTTTTAATAAATCTGCAAAAATATCAAGAATTCTGTGTTTTTCTGTCAATATGGGGTGCTGTGTGTACATTAATGAGGAAAATGGCTGCAATATAACAAAGAGTGAAAAATTTAAGGGGGTCTGAATACTTTCCGTACCCACTGTATAAGCAAGTGGTGTAAGCATGTGGTGTCGATTTATATTTCTGCTTGCTGTTGGGGGCCCACCCTCCTGTACACTGCCAATATAATTGTTTCATTCATATATATATATATATATATATATAATATATATATATTTGATTATAGTTTGAAAGATGTACATTTGATTTTGTTGTACATTGTTATTGACCCAGCCAGTATAGTGAAAATGAAAGCGCTCAAGTTGAATATGAAATATAGTAATATGCAAACAATATGATTTAGGCTAGCATAAGTCACTGTTATGGGTTCAATACAGCAGGGTAAACTAACTTAACATAAAATTGCTTCTTTTTTTATTAAACAGGGTTTTACTGAACAGATTGTGTCTCCATCTTTAAATAAATAACTAAAAGTTTCTTAAGGATAAGAAAAAAAATCTGCTAATGCAATCAGATCAGCTGATATGGGTGGGGTTGGAATTTGCGAATCGGCTGATAGCAGAGCTTGACTACGAGGCCTGCCTGAACTAATGCAAAATGCTTGATTTTGACACTGTAAAACAAACATTTTGCAAAACACAGTTCTCTAAATTATAAATTAAAATGCCATACTTATGTACTAAATACCAAGCCAGTGCTCACATGTGAAAACACTTCATTTTCACTTAGAAATCATAGACAGTAAAATACACAAATAACAACAATGTTTCAAGAAAGAAATAAATCCCCTAATTTCTGTTTGCTTTTGCATGTTGTGTGTGTTCTGAGAAAGTTTAATGAAAAGGAGCTACAGTATAAATTCAGAAATGGTATAAGCAATTATCAAAAACTTTCATTTTACACATATTTTTGAGTAACTAAACCAGGGGTGGGGATGACTAAAGTTACAGGCAGGTGAGTTTTTTTTTTTTCAGGGTTGGAGCTAAACTCTGCAGGACAATGGCCCTCCAAGATCAGCGTTCCCCACCTCTGAACTAAACTATAAAGAGGCAATGAAATGCTTCATGTTTAGCAACAAATGAAGGAGAAAAATATATTTTCGTATATTTCATTTTCATATACTAAATGTATATATATTTTCATATATGTAGAAACCCTTGTTATTAGCGACACCAGTGGCCGTTAAGTGTTTGCCCTCTTGCACATGTAACGTATAATAGGCTGAACATGATTTAAGGCCCCGATACTCACGGCAAAGATTTGTTTTTGCTTAGTGGTAAAAAGATGTTTGAAATGCTTTTGCAGCAATGTACTGTTAAACATCCCGATGCCTTTCATGCTGCTGAGTGTTTGCTAAAATCTGATTGCATTTAGATGAATATGCAAATATGTGCTGTGCGCTTTCATCTCAGCAACAAAATAAATGCACAACAAAATGACAGTGCTGAGAAAACAGCAGTTAAGAAAGCATTTGATCGTAGCGATGTGGATATGTTTGTACCAGGTCTGAAATTCACTGGCATCATGTTGACAGATGATGAAGTAATTAAAGTTACACTGTTATGAGAGTTTAAGTATAACTGAGACTATAGATCTGGCTATGAGAGACTATAGTTTAACTTAATCCCTTTTGTTTGCATGACACATTGACATTACAGTAGAATATCTCAGCATTATCCTGAACATTGTATAAGCATTTGTTTCATGTGTCATAGAATGGAAAAGAGGATATAAAAGAGATATACTTTTATTTTTTCTGGCAAAAACGTCCTTTCACATAAAAATCAGTCTACAGGCTTTCATAGTCAATCTAGGAAGTCAGGGAAGGTCTGATTTTTTTAAGTTTTGGGAATAAAAAAGTGATTAATACATGCACATTCTTACATGTATAGCCCCTTAAATTTTTGTTTAATTTTTAACTCCTGTAAAGGCATGTCACATATTATTAGAACTTATCCCAGGCTTCGTAATCATAATATTCTACTAAAATAAAATCAAAATATAAAAATGTATGTAATGTAAGAGTAAGACAACAATGACTTGGAAATTATTGTTTGGAGTAATCACAAATCATATCAGTTCACCGTGTGTTTATGTAAATCCTATTAATATTAAATTCCAATTTAAATTTGTATTTCAGATTACTGATGATTTTTCTATACCATCTGTATTTACACAATAACATTTATGTTTTTGTCTCATATTGTTTTTTAATATATTTGGGTTATTCAGATATTGCAGTATCATTTTCTGCTTTTGCTTCATAAATCTGCTTTTTATTACATGCAATGTGAAATTTTAATAAATGTGAGTATCCAAATACTGTTTTTGTCCTCATCGAAGCAAATTAAGTCAGCATGATTAAACAAATAGAGTTAATAGAAAATAGTAGTGACTCTGGGCAAATATTAAATTTTTAATTTGAAATATTCTCATGCCAGTTCATGTGAGTTCAGTGGTTCTAAATATTTTAAAGTGATAAGAATACCAAAAAAAAAAAAAAAAATCAACAATATATAATATCTATACAATAATTCACCGATTTCAAAACACTGCTTCATGAAGCTTCTGAGCATTATGAATCTTTTGTTTCAAATTAGTGATTCGGATCTCCTATCAAACGGCTAAACTGCTGAAATCAGGCGCTCTGATTCACTGTTGAAAAGTAGTTATTTAGTTTTTTTGGTGCACAAAAAAAGTATTCTTATCACTTTATAATATTAAGATAGAACCACTGAACTCACATGAACTGTTTCAAATATGTTTTTAGTACCTTTATGGACCTTGAGAGTTTCAATGGCTTTGCTCTCAAAAGAGGCCTCACTGAGCCATCAGATTTCATCAACAATATCTTAATTTGTGTTCCGAAGATGAACAAAGGTCTTACGGGTGTAGAAAGACAGGAGGGTGAGTAATAAATTATTTTAATTTTTTGGGTTTGGGTGAACACCCTTTAAAGCTATGAATCTTTAAGGGAAAAGATTCGAAGCATTAAGAGTGTCGAAAACACCATCTTGTGGCAGGTAAAATTTATAGCAGTCAGCAGTTCCTATGTTTTATCCATTAATCACAAATGGCCTGACAACGCTAAATGTGTTAGGGTTAGTTCACCCTAAAATGAAAATTCTGTCATTCATTACTTACCTTCATGCCGTTTCACACCCGTAAGACCTTCATTAATCTTCGGAACACAAATTAAGATATTTTAGTTGAAATCCGATGGCTCCATGAGGTTCAGAGCAATGACATTTCCTCTCCCAAAATCCATAAAGGTACTAAAAACACATCTAAATCAGTTCATATGAGAACAGTGGTTCAATATTAATATAAAGTGACGAGAATATTTTTGGTGCGCCAAAAATTTTTTAAAAAATTTTAAAAAATAACGACTTATATAGTGATGGCCGATTTCAAAACATTGCTTCAGAAAGCATCGGAACCAGACTGTAAAGATCGGAACATAAATGAATCAGTGTGTCGAATCTGTTGTTTGGAGCAAGCGCCAAAGCCACGGCTGTTTCTCAATATGCGTACTTGTCTGTACTTGTGCTCTCGTGGGCTGCGTCCGAAAACCTAGGTAGCTGTCTTGCTGCCTCGCTATCTTATAAGAGAATGACTTGTACGGCAGCATTTGTGCATGAAGGTACCTCACGAAATTGATTTCGGACAGACTTCTGAGGCAGCGTAACAGTTTAATGATCTACAGCAGTGGTTCTCAAACTTTTTAGCATGGAGTACCCCCTGAAGGGATTCCCATCCTTCTGCGTACCCCCTCTCTTCCACTTCGACTGCAGTCACACCTTTACCATTAAGGGACAATATTTGCCCCCTAAATTGATTTTCCATTGCATATTTTTACGTCTATGAATAACTTTATAAAATAAATAATGTTTTAAATATAAAATGTTTAATAGAGAAATATGCAATGATGGTAAAACGAAGTGATACTTTTAAATATTAAACTAAAACTGCCAGTAGGTGGCAGCAAGTCACTGTTTTTATGAGTGAGTCATCGAGTCATTCATTCAGTAATGAAGCAAGTGGCTGTGAATGAATAATTGAATCATTGACTCATGATTCGTTCAAAGCCGCATTCGTGTGTTGTAGTTCTGCTCTGGTTTTCGTTAGAAATATTTTTTTATTGCAAAATAGAGTAAATACTGACAGTACTGTTTAAAATGTACGTTTTGTTTTTTGACCTGTTGTATAATAATGTCACGTTTGCATATGTGGATATTTGGGAACAATTGCATTCTTGCTCGTTATTAACATTAAATACAAGAACTCACACAAGGTATGTTTTTGTATCGAAGAAAGTTTGAGTCTTAAATTGATATAAATCCACTGTGTCTATATATGTTCTTCATGCGAGTAAGTGCTAAATCTCTACTTTTACAAAGGTGCATTGTTGAGAACGGCAGTAATTTAGTGCGATTTAAGGCAGCAGATTCGGCACGCAATCTATGCATGCTGCTTGTGTGGATACAGTCATTTTTGACTGCAAAACATGAGGTAATTTGATTAAATGTAATGGATTTACAGCATTTTGCCAGTTAGAAATACATGCTCGGTTTTAATGTTATTTTAAGGTATGGTGGAGTTAAATTAACTACTCTGCATTTTGTTCGCGTACCCCCTTTTGTCACCTCACGTACCCCCAGGGGTATGCGTACCCCAGTTTGAGAAACACTGATCTACAGCAATATAGCGCGAGCTTTGGTGAGAACTAAACAAATATTTAATTACTACAGTAGTAATTTCTCGATAGAAATGATATCAAAATTGAAATATGTTGATCAAAATCGTACATTTATACACAAACTGAGCAGCAAACGCAACCTTCGGACGCCATC
The DNA here is from genome assembly GCA_036281575.1 of Ancherythroculter nigrocauda. Lineage (NCBI taxonomy): Eukaryota > Metazoa > Chordata > Actinopteri > Cypriniformes > Xenocyprididae > Ancherythroculter > Ancherythroculter nigrocauda. The sequence continues at coordinate 41,267,746 of VTFQ01000008.1, read as the reverse complement.
TTTATTTTTCTAGCTCAACTGTCACAGAATGGAAAGCACAGGATTGTGGGATATCAAAGGCAGCTAAGGATACATCTATGCTTCCTTCAAAAATCGATCTGAGGAAGGTATCTCATGAGAGAGGAAGTGAAGCTAACATTGGATTCGGACGTGCCTTGATGCCTTCTTACCTTGAAATGTGTCCTCGGAAGTCAGCATTTTTCAGTTTTCGGACGCAGCCGTGGACTTGTGAAACGTCATCAGTCGCTGTCCAAGTACTGTTCCAATTCAAAGTTCGCATCTAGCCAAGTTCAGTTCAAATTCCCGGATGTGTTCTTGATCCGCCCCTTTTATCGAGGATGCATCGAGAGGTGACTTGTGCAGACTTGAGACAGCCAGGTATCCCGGAATGCATCTCGCACTAACCAGCAAGCGTCAATAGTAAAGGAGAAAACCCGCATAATTTTACTGTTTTTATGTCATGGTAGTTTTAAGAGTTTTTCAGGCGAGAATGTGCTGGTTTAAAGCTCAAATTTGTGGTTTATTGATAAAGATTGCGCCTTTCTGACAATTTGATCTGTCGATGTCGGAGTTGTGAGATCCAGGCGATCACCGGACGCTCAGCGCTCATGTGCCCAGCCGAGAGCAGCCTTACCTCGGCTAGTCCTTCTGACGTTTGCCGTTGGCTCCGTTTTGGCTGAGGGCAACGTGACGTTTCATAACTTTATATATGGCTATTTAACTTTTGAATCCTACTAAAGCGCTGATTTTGTACGCTTGACTGAATTGTTTGCTTTATTTCTTAGTAGTATATTCTTACCTTTTATAATGGCTATGATCATTAAAACTGACATAAAACAAATAGAGACATGGTTTTGTTTTATGTTATAGCCTATTTCATTTTTCAGAGTATGCACAAATAGTATTACATTTAATATTTTTGAAATATATACGAAAAGAGGCAGGGTTGTTTAATATTTCGTTTTGTTATAAATATGCACATTGCAGATAATCAATCACTCGTTGCCTGAGGCTATTAATATGTTTTTGTTTGTTTTTTAAATAAAACGAAAAGAGGCAGAGTGGTGTTTTATAACAAATTTCGTTTTATTGTTGGCTAAAATATACATAAAGAGATAACCGGAGAAGCCAGAGCGAGCTGAGTGACGTTATCAAGAACGCTGCTGTTCCATTTGCAGAATCACCGGACTTGTGTTCTCCCGTCCACGGGAGTTCGTTCTCCTGAGTCGAACTTGCCAAGTCCTAACTACCAAGGACGCGAGTCCTAAGTTTGCGAACTTGGTTTTGAGAAACGGCCCATGTGATTTCAGCCGTTTGGCATTGACACACGATCCGAATCATGATTCGATACACTGATTCATTTATGCTCCGATGCTTCCTGAAGCAGTGTTTTGAAATCAGCCATCAGGCACTAAAAATATTCTCGTCGCTTTATAATATTAATATTGAACCACTGTACTCACATGAACTGATTTAGATGTGTTTTAGTACTTTTATGGATCTTGAGAGAGGAAATTTTTTCATTTCATTTTTCAAGAATTTTCATTTTTGGGTGAACTAACCTTTTAAATTTTCTGATAATATAATTCACATATTAAAGTGTGAAAATAAATGCAATGTAATAGGCTAATAACAATACCAACAGAGTTGTTTGAGGCAAATAAATGGTGCTCTACTTATTTTATGGTTTTTACTGTTTATATGGCAGAATATATGATAAAATAATATAGTACATGGACCTGGGCTTCCATAAACCAGTAGAGTGGTCTGGATTCAAATGCAGACACGCAAAGTGCATTCACATGACGTGACTGGACAAAAGATTCGTTTTTCGTTGATCACGTGTTTCTCTGAAAACAATATGCGCTGCGTAGCTACTCGATACCGTAGTCGTTATATGTTTTTCAACGGCTCTGCTCGATACGAGCTTTGAAGCTTCAGTCCATCATCCAGCCCTTTTTTCATTGTGAGACTGACACAGAGTGGGTGTTCTTTTTCATCTGCAGCAAAATGCAGATGAGTTACACCAGTTTTGTATACGTCGCTTAAACAATAGCAAACAGTTACATGAGAAAACGAAACCCTTTTCTCTGTAATGAAAGTTTCCTGGTTTCCTTCGCATAGTGTAGATAAGCATGCAGGTCCGTAGCCAGCCCATTGAAAGGGGGGGTTCTTTTTTTCAAAAAGTGGCCCTTTTTGCAGTTTTTCTCCTCCTTTTGTATTTAATTATGAGGTTCAAATGCTTCATTTTGGTTACCTTTTATGCACTAATTTGTGCTGGATTAGCTTGTCTGCTGGTATCTTAACGAGCACGCTTTTTGATGCACCTCCAATATTTACTGCATTGTTATCAAATTGCTTCCTCATGTAGCCTACCATTTTTCATTTTTTAATTTTTTTTATGCAATATATATATATATATATATATATATATATATATATATATATATATAAAAGAAGCAGGGCCGTACTCAGGGTTTTATATTTACCGAGGTCACAAAATGTATTATGCTGGGGGGGGTATGGGGGCATGCTCCCACGAGAAAATTTTGATTTCCTTGGTGTACATATATGCATTTTAAGGCCAACAAATTGGATAACAATAGCTTTAAAACCATGTCAACAAATACATGCATGCATGCACAGTTTTGAGGCAGCTTTAATCGCATGTTTGGCAATTTCATGACTTCATTTAGGCTACAACAGAATAACGACAGTGCATGCCCGTAGTTTCTTTAGCGCAGCCGCGCTAAATATGCAGCACGCGCCGGCGCATTTGCTCGAGCAATTCTTGTGTTCACACTTCGAGCACAGTAGGCGGCTATACGTCTGATTGGAGTTTTACTGACATAGCCTCAGTACATCACCTCATCTGACCGAGGTTCACTGTTGTTCAGCTGAAGCTACCTTTTCCGCGCTCGTTTGACTTGCGCCTAGCGCTGAGGCGAAGGTGGAATGCGCGTCTGAAAAGTGTCCCGTTTGTTGTGGTCGTAAAGAGACAGTTATAAACGCAGCGATTTACTTGGCGATGTTTTAAAAAATATTTTTATTTTTGGTATTTTTTATGCTCTGTTGGTGGTTTGTGGAGTAGCATCACCTGGGGGGATTAGACAAATGCTGAATTAGAGACGGTAAAAGTGAGTGGGTCCAATATCATTGGTCTTAAAAAGTGTGTGGGTCTTGTCCCACCCACATACAATAGTTCCGACGCCCATGTACAGACATAACAATCTCACATAGGCATCGTAAATCAATATACTAATCATTCCAGATAATTGACCTCAAGCGGTCTGCTTTGAAGTTCTCAGAGGAATAAGACGCGCACCGAAGGAGAAGCATTTCCATTAGCTCCAGTCTGCCGGTATTGGCCAATCACAAAAGTCGATATTGCACAGCCAATATCACTGAATATCCCACTGTTTTATTATTATAATTACGCTACGTTTATATGGCTATTATATTGTAGACTATTGAGTGGATACAATATAGAAATCCTTTTAATTAAAAAAATATATATATATATAAATATAACCCCTACCCCCCATCATTCAGAGGCGATGCTTCTTCACCGTTGCTTTGAAAAGTGTAATGCGAGAACTCTCTCTGAACTGCACCCGCGGCACACACACACGTCCAGCTATAGCTGTATACAATAATGTATCATATTAATTTGAAACAGCAACCCAGAATATTTGTCACAAGCATTGATTAAAACGATGACAATAATCACAAAAAAAAAAAAAAAAACTTAAATTCTGGACCTTTGGCAATGAGGGGGGGTTCGTTCGAACCACCCGAACCCCCCTGCCTACGGGCATGAGCATGTATATCTCTTTCTATTTGCATACATGCAGGGAAATGGCAGAAGCTAAAATTGCAGTCGCTTGGGATCAGTTCAGCTGTTCAGTCTGCATCTATTGAATCTAATGAGGTAGCCTAAGCCACAAAATAACATGTTTTGTCTTAGTTACATATTTTTTAAATGGGACGTTGGTCACACCTACAAACACACCTGTTTGCACACGTCTCGAAACAGGAAACACTTCTCAGTTGAGAGAAACTGAAACTTAAGTGTTGTTCAGCAGTTGTCAGGCTGTATCTGTGTGTTCGTGCGAGATGGCAGAATCCCGTATTTCAGTGGCCGAAGATCAGTTCAGCTGTTCAATCTGTCTGGATCTACTGAAGGATCCAGTGACCATCCCCTGTGGACACAGTTACTGTATGAGCTGCATTACAGACTACTGGAATAAAGATGATGAGGAGGAAGTTTATAGCTGCCCTGAGTGCAGACAGACCTTCACTCCAAGACCTGCTTTAGGTAAAAATACTATGCTGGCTGAAGTGGTGGGGAAACTGAAGCAGACTAAACAGTCTCGTCCTGCTCTCAGTTATGCTGGACCTGGAGATGTGGGGTGTGACTTCTGTACTGGAAGGAAACGCAAAGCTGTGAAGTCCTGTCTAATGTGTCTGGAATCTTACTGTCAAAGTCACTTTAAGTGTCATGAAGAATCTCCTTTAAGGAAACAACACAAAGTGACTGATGCCACTGGACGACTGCAGGAGATGATCTGCCCTCAACACAACAGACTTCTGGAGGTTTTTTGTCGTATGGACCAGCGATGTATTTGTTTGATGTGTGTGATGGATGAACACAAAAGTCATGATACTGTTTCAGCTGAAGCAGAGAGGACAGAGAAACAGGTATGAACTGAAAACACATATAAATAATGCTGATTCTTGCAGTCATAAGAATCAAAATAACTCATTATGCCAGATATTATGCAGTTAATGATGACATTATCATGCAATAATATTAATGTTGATATTAATATTAAGATAGTTGCAATATCCAGAAACCATTCAAGCAAAACAATTTTTTCTCCTCTAGAAACAGGTTGGAGAGATACAAGGAAAATTCCAGCATAGAGTCCAAGAGAGACAGAAAGAGCTTCAGGAGCTCAGAGAGGCTGTGGAGACTCACAAGGTGAGATGATTTATCACTGAGGAGCACAGTGGTGGCCCACTTTTCCATCCCACTGAATGGTCTGATTGTCTGTGTGTCCTAACAGCGTTCTGCAGAGGCGGCAGTGAAAGTCAGTGAGAAGATCTTTACTAAACTGATCCAGTCCATCAAGAAAAGCCGCTCTGAGGTGACACAGATGATCAGAGATCAGGAAAAGGCTGCAGTGAGTCGAGCTAAAGAACGACTGGAGCAACTGGAGCAGGAGATTGATGATCTGTGGAGGAGAGACGCTGAGCTGGAGCAGCTTTCACAGACAGATGATCACATTCATTTCATACAGGTAACAGATCTGAATAACAGGACTGCTGTCATAAGCATCTCTCCTAGTTTTACTGTGATAACTTATCTAAGTGACTAAAATAATAATACATATATCTCCATTTGCTTAAAAACCAGTTCAAGTTTTGTCTGATACCAGTTAAAGGTGCTCTAAGCGATGTCACGCGTTTTTAGGCCAAAACAGTGGAAACACTAAAAACGCTTTAATATGTTACATGTTTTTAGACAAGAGAACAACTGTTTTGATACATTTATAGACAGAAAACTAATTATTATTGTTATATAGCTCAACACGTTTAGTCTTATTGTTTGAATCTAGTTTTCTTGATTTTTTGGGAGTACCATACCATACCTCAGAGAAAAACACTATTTTGTCAAGTAGCTAACATAGCATAATCAGATGCTTTATTTTTAGTAACAGTAATACAGAATTGTCTCCATCATACAGTACGTTTTAAAATTAATTGCATGCCATTTATTAACACAAGCCATCCAGCATTTATTATTGATATTGTAAAATCAATCTATCTTACCGCAGTGTGCAACAGTGTCTACAGCAGCGACAGAGTGAACACACAGAGTAATGTTATAACATCATTTTTAACACACTCAAATGTATCTAATATGATAAACAGTGCTGCGTTACCTCATACGCTTTTGTTGAGTATTGTATTCTTTTCATCTCACTGTTCAGACAGGCAACAGAATTAATATTTTTCTGTCAGACTTTCTGTCAGAAACTGTCAGAGTTTTAAAAAACATATTAATTTTTTTTTACTTTTTTTATTAACAGTTGCATGTCTTTTAAAT